>VZZY01003547.1:154149-238029 GCA_013400335.1 Eurystomus gularis | reverse complement strand
ATTGGAACTAGATGATCTTCCAATCCAAACCATTTTCATTCTATGTAGCGATATGGAAAGATAATTTTTCAGGCTTAGTAACACAACCAAGCTTGCTGATAGCACAGTGGGCCCAACCTAGAGAATTACTGTGGTCTCTCAGATCCCACAAACCCCCTGTGAGCCTTTTCTCACCCCTTTCCCACAGATTTCACACAGTATTTGGATGCCAAGAAGGTCGTGTGCCTAAGCAGACTCCACAGAGCTGGATGGCCTAGGCACAGTTTATTGTCCATACTTGCTGCTCCCTAGGAGCTGCATATTTGCTTGCAGAGATAAATATAATGGCCAGCTTGTGGCTCTTCTGCCCCATGCATGGGGTGCCTCATAAAAACACATGGTCTTCCTACCAAGTGCTGTATTTTCTTTCAGTGGCAACCATTGTTGTACTAGGACTTTTGACAGCTACAGGGAAAAGGAATCTAAAAGATAGAGGTTTTCTTCTTGTTCTTTTTGTGTTTGTTTTTCTTTTTTACAATCCTAAGTAAAACTTTGCCTTTACTGGATGTCAGGGAGTACAGACTATTGAAATAACCTAGACTCAGAGATCTACCTGGCCACTACAGTGTCATTATCTTTAACCTTATCAATATACTGAATGTCAGCTAAACAAGGCAGCTAGAAAATTTCAGTAAACAGAGTAGGGAACAACGGGAGGATGTGGTAATCTAAATCAGAAACCAATCATCCAAGAAGCTTTTTCAAACGGAAAAGGAAAAAAAAAAAAAAGAAAAAAAAAAAAAAAAAAAATAAAAAAAAAAAAAGAGGCAATCAACTGCCAGCCATTCTCCCCCCACCAAAGAAAAGGGTTTTTTTCTGTGTCCCTTTCATGTGCACCACAGTGTTTCTGCAAACAAAATAATAAGGGCTCTCAGGTCCTTCAAACAAAGTGAAACATAATCCCTTCTCAGAGAGTGCATCAATAAATGAATGGAGCTCCTCAGTCTGTTTGGAAGAGCAGTATCAGCTATGCTTGGGGATCTTAATAATACACTTATTAAGAAACAGAGCAGTTGAGTTGATTTGTTTTTCCTGTAACACCTGAAGCAACAAAAGTCCAGTGAGAGCACAAGAAATGGTTTTTCTTCTGTTAGACTTTGAAAATCATTTCCCCTCCTTGGCAGCATCCTGTCAGTCAAACTCCACAGGAGAGGAAAGGGTCGTCTTGCCAATGCATTTTCTGAGAGGGAAGAAGTGGAGCTGCATGTTACAGAGAAATTAATATGCCATTGAGAGCAACCTCCAAGAAAAAAAATCTGATTTAGTAGTTTCCAAAATTACCTTTTTATGATGGGAATTTCATTTTCTTAGCAAAGCCGCAGCCTGTATTCTAGTGAGTGTAAAATCCAGATGCTTCGGTTTTGTATTTTTTAAATCTTTCCCACTTATCTAGATGTACAGATTTTTAAGGCAGGGACATTATATAACCAATTGTTTTGAGCTGTTCTCACAGAACCGGTACTTGCTTGAGCCAACAGACATTACCACATTAGAAAAAAAACCCCTACAGACCAGACCTCTAGCTGGTTAAACAACCACAGCTTCAATAAAAACAAGGTGCCCTCACCTGTATCTACTTCCTAAGGACCCTGATTTTCAAAGACTAATAATTATGGTTTTATTAATAATTTCTTCTTTATTTTATTGTAATTAAATTATAGTATGTTTGCATCTACTTCCAACCTCCTCTTCTTCACAAGAAGTTATTTAGATTGAGAGCCCAAGCCCAGCCTTTCACTACAAAATTGAGTAAGTTCCATATTAAACCAAATAAACTGGGGAAAGCTTACTGCTTGGCGTCTTCTCCTGAGTAATGCAAAATCCTGGAAACTGGCCATAACTTAGAGGTGAAAAATACAGGGAAATCTAACTCCCAGAATCTCAAAGGCAATACTTTAGCACCAAGCTATTAAAATCACAGATAATGTTCCCTCACTCTTCACATATTCCTTCAGTGACTCTACTACATCAAATACTAGAACTGCAGATTTAATGTTAATATAATTCTGATTAAAGATGTGTCTCTTAGTAAGCGATTTGGTGCAATAAAAACAGATCAGTAGATTGAACCCATTGTTGCTACAGCTCCTCCATTTCCTCAGTGGATTTATTTCAGAGTAGTCTGTCTGCTGGACTCAATATCCCTGTGACACATGTAATTCAAAGATTAAAGGGTTTTGTAAGAAGGCAGGAGAAGATCTGTAGCAACAGGATGAGGGGTAATAGTTTTAAGATAGAAAAGGGCAGATTTAGGTTGGACATGAGGAAAAAGTTCTTTAATATGAGGGTGGTTGATCACTGGAACAGGTTGTCAAGAGGTGGTGGAAGCCCCATCCCTGGAGACATTCAAGGTCAGGCTTGATGGGGCTCTGAGCAACCTGACCTAGTGAGAGATGTCCTTGCTTACTGTAGGGGGGCTGGACTAGATGGCCCTTAGAGGACCCTTCCAACCCAATACATTCTATGATTATGTGATTCTATGATTCGATGTCCAGAAAATCAGTCATTAGTCTACAATCTTACAGTCTATTTGGGATCTGGACAACACTGGAGGAGAGCATAGACTGGTGGCTCTGGTTTAGTTTCCTTAAATACATGCAATATGTGGGCCACTATCAAATTATCTGTCTTTCTCCACACTACAAAATCAAGGATTGTATTTTAATGTCTGGAAACTGTGGGTTATTTGAAGATACCATCATTTACACCCAAGTGCATATTACACCTCTACATGAAGAAGTATACCCCAAAAGTTTGTTTTCCTCCAATAGCTTTGCAACCTCTGAATCTTCACAGCTTGCAAACTCTGAACCTTCACAGCTTGCTCCCTGTAACTTGTTACACTGCTGTTTCACCAGACTGGGATGACCTGAAGATTTCAATTCAAGGAGAAGCACTTCTGGAGTAATCTGCAATTTGAGTAGTATCTATAAAGTTTAGTACATAAGTTGGCGATCCCATCTGTTCCTCAGTAAATTATTCTCTGAGAAGTTAATTCCCAAAACTGTTATTTCCTGAACAGAAATATGTTTTTCTGTTTATAGACAGACTGATTACACAGACACAGGTAACTCAAGATAATGCTATGCCTGTGGTTAGTTTGAAAATCTACAATGTAATGTGTTTCCACAATAACCATGTCACTATTGTGTCAGCACTGATAAATAGGACATTATTAAAATCTAGTTGCTCTTTACTGATCACCACCACAGCATACGTCACTTTTGTTTAGAATGTGGCTGAGAGTAAATGAGGAAAGCAATAAAATTGGGATGATGTTTAGTTCTTTGGAGTAGGTATTTCATGACTTGCAGTTTGTGAGATCAGTCACAGAACACAAGTCAGAGACAGGTGGTTTTTTTAAATTTTTTCATGGGATTTCAGAAGAATAAAACAGAGGTTTGGGCTTTGATTAAAAGTACACTATTCAAATTATTTCAACAGATAAACCTTGCACAATAACCCAAGACAAAACAACTATATTTTACATTAAAATCCTATAAAAAATTTCTAAACTTTTTTATTAAGAAAAAAAAACACAACAGATGATCTCTGAGGTGCCTTCCAACCCAAACCATTCAATGAGTCTATGATATATCATAGTTCTTACCAATGAGCATTGAGAGAGCTTGTTGTAGTACTGCACATCCTGTCTTTGGCATATCTGAGAAATCTCACTTAAAGTAATGAAATAATTTACCATAGAATTTATTCTATGTTCATTATCAATAGTCCTGAATCTTTCAGTCCTTAGTTGCTCACTGCCACTTGCAAAATTAACAAACAGTCAAAATGTTAGAATCTGAGAAGTTATGGGTCATGAACATGGTCATTTTTTATCCATGTAGTCTTAGAAAATATATCATCACTTAAGATGAGTATGCTATATCTTCAAGTAATACTTGAAGACCCAAAAGCCTGTAATAGTTATATTGCTAAAGCAAAGAGGCTGTACACCTTTTAATACCTGTTCTACTTTTCTTACCCTATTATTTTGAGCTCTAACAGTTGTTTATTAAAAATTTAACAAGTGAAGAAATCTGCACCACCCTTAGTGTAACTCTTTGGGAACATTTTATACTTTGGTAAGTATACATTATTTCCCAAGCCATCTGTGTCAGCAATTCTACAGACCTTCTATAATTACCGAGTTAATAATTTGAAGTCCAGATATGTAGTATTTGATTGAAGCATTTATTCTGTTTGGCTGTTGTTTATGGTTTAATCACATTGCTTCCTCATTTTGCAGTATGCACACAATGAACCACAATGTAAAATTAAAAGGCAAGACAAGAACTACTAATCTAGTAGTAAAATTTGTTCTTCTTTGCATTCCCTACACATGGCCAGATAGACACACAAAAGCCTGAAGCAAAAATGATCAACTGCTATTGAAGATCTAACACTGATTGCTAGCAATAAAAGTGCTCCCTGGACAGACAAGCAATAATAAAAACAGGTCACCATTCAGGGTCCATCTAGCTATTGCTTTTAAAGGTAATTGCTGCATCTGCTTCTTGAAGTAGTTTAAAACCAATGTAAAGATCTTACTTCTGTCCTACTGAATGGCAAGCAGCACTGCGTAAAGAGTGAAAGGGTTTTGAACACAGCTATACCGGAGTGCACTACCAGGTCAGAAGTGAAGGCAGAAACAGCTGCTTTTTCAATAGACTCATCAGAGCTTCTCCACGCTCACAGCACTTGCCCACAAGACTCCAGCACAGGCTATTGTATTGTATTTCTTTTGCTGTGGGAACTTCACTCTTAAGAAACAAATGGACTGGCTGAACTATTAAGTGTCAATCACATTGACTATAAGGGCAGAGCAGGGAATAATTTTAAAAATTAAATTAGCTTTCATCTTGTTCTATGCATTTGCATGGTTCAGATTGCCTCATTTAAGTCAATGTAATTCTGATGAGGAGGGGAGATGTATTTTTCCACCTTAGTACCTTATTTGTATATTGTAGTAGCAATAACAACAATCTCTTATTTTGCATAAAGATTTATAGTCTTCTGACAATCTCTCCTATATAGAAGGTGATAACCATTGTAGGCTGCTGTGCTATATCCATATTTACTAACTTTACATCAAACTACTTGTTTGGAGTCTGAATGAAATAAAACCATTCTTTTTAAATTTTTGATGTTGTTGTTCAGCAATACAGATGTTCATTAACACTTCTTGTATGTAAATAAGAAAATAGACCATTGGCTAGTCCTACATTTTCTCTCTATTATTCAGACAGTAACACTGGTCTTAATAAATACTTTTTGCTCTGTGTTTATCTCCTCACCCTAGTGCCCTGGGAATAAGATTGCCTTATTCAGAGATAGAGGGAACATCCAGGTTTCTCACCTAACCATAGAACCTATTTCACATTTCATTGGTTGTGTGAATGAGCTGTGAAAATTGCTTCCTGTTTCTCTAAAGTATCGAGACAGTAGTTTGCATGGGAAAGATTTCTTCTGGTTACATGAAATAAAACTCATGCACTGAGTTCACTTCAAAGTCTTAAAACTACTGTGCATCTTGCTGAGTTTGAACAAATCTTTTCTGTCCTGTGAAAAACTGCACCCAGACTAGAGGCATTACAGAATCACAGAGTGGTAGGGGTTGGAAGGTGCTTCTGGAGATCATCTAGTCCAACCCCCACTACTAAAGCAGATTCACCTACAGCAGGTTGCCCAGGAGCACATCCAGGTGGGGTTTTGAATATCTCCAGAGAAGGAGACTCCACAGCCTTCCTGGGCAGCCTGTTCCAGTGCTCATCCACCCTCATAGTAAAGAAGTTTCTCCTTATGTTCAGACAGAACTTCCCGAGTTCCAGTTTGTGTTTGTTGCCCCTTGTCCTGTCCCTGGGCACCACTGAAAAGAGTCTGGGCCTATCCTCTTGACACTCACCTTTTAGATATTTAAGGGCATTGATAAGATCCCCTCTCAGACTTCTCTTCCCAGACTAAACATCCCCAGGTCTCTCAGCCTTTCCTCATACGAGACATGCTTGCATCCCCTAATGATCTTCGTAGCCCTCTAGTAGGTCCTTCTCTCTCTTGAATTGGGGAGCCCAGAACTGGACACAATATTCCAGATGTGGCGTCACTAGGGCAGATTAGAGAGGAAGATGAACCTCCCTTGACCTGCTGGTCACCCTCTTCTTAATGCACCCAAGGCCTTCTCTGCCACAAGGGCACACTGCTGCCTCCTGGTTAATTTATTACCCACCAGAACTCTCAGGTCCTTCTCTGCAGAGCTGCTTTCCAGCAGGTCAACCCCTAACCTGTGCTGGTGCATGGGGTTATTCTTCCCTAGGTGTAGGACCCTACACTTGCCTTTGTTGAACTTCATTAGGTTCCTTACAATTACCTCTGTGTAAAGCAAGCTATCTGCATAAATAAAGAAAGAAAATTAAAACAAAACAAACAAAACAGGGAAAGCACAAAGCCTTACTCTTTTCTGATAAGTGTAGTCTTGGCTTTCCCAAATTGAGAGGAAGATTCTTTCCAAGTATCAGGGGACACTCAAACAAGGACAGTCTATTTTAGTAAGAAGCTGGTTTTATCTAATATTAAACACACAGGAAAAAATAACTTAAATAATAGTGGTGGGAGTCTAATTTTGAAAGCTAAGGTAAGCATTTCTCACCCTTTTCTCTACTAATATCCTTCCACCTCACTGTGATATTAATCAAATTTGAAAGCATCTAGTAATCCTGAGAATATTTAAAACCCACGAAATATAAAATCACAGATTCTACTTAAGTCCATGAAATTATATTTATTTCCACTAATACTGTAGTATATATGGACTGTGCATTTACCTGGGAGTATACAGGTTTAAGACTTCCAAATGACTTAAAAAAAAATAGAAAACAAAATTTCTGGAAAATATAGAGCTCAGTTCTTTACAGTGGAGTGGTTGAGAGCAGTGAGATTTGGGAAAAATATTTATATGGACACCTAGGTTCAATTTAATCTCATAAAATCCAAAGGAATTCAAAGCAACTGTAAATCCAGTCTTACCTTCAAAAGTGTGTGTGCAACCCTGAATGATGATAACCATACCCGTGGAATGCTTGCAAATTGGCATATACTGTAGCAGCCTTAATATCTTCTATCTAACTTTACTTTTTTACATTCTCAGGTGGGTTTGTTGTGAGGGTGCTTTGGTTTTTTGTTGGTTGGGTTTTTTTCTTTTTTCTGTTCAAAACTAGTTGATTTTACTGTTGAATAAAATCCATTGCAGGCATGTAAGTGGAAAGTAAGTGCCAAAATCGTTCATCCTTGTTCCTTATTTTATAGCCTGAGAGATGGCAAGATAGCTAGAGGAGTAATGCTGGAATAACCTTTGCACAGAGGAATGTCAAAAATTCTGTAGTTCAAGCTTTGAACTAACAAACCCTTTAATTTACAATAAAAAGAAGGATGGGGAGGAGTGGCTCTGAATAATCTCTATCACAATATATAGTTGCACCATCTTTCCATGATATGTCACATTGTCAGGAAAGGCTCAAGCTAAAAAAAGAAGATAATTTTTATTGTATGTCAGATATGAAATCCTGAATCACAGACAATCTGAGTAACAAACCTATATTCTAATATTTTAACTTAATACTGAGCAAACTAGTGTTTTAACTTAATACTGAGCAAACTAATGTGTTAGCCAATGGGTAAACCAGCGATTGACTGGGAAAAAAATCTCAGCTCTACAAAATTAAATTAAGGGACAAAATTCTTTTTTGACTATTCTACCTATCCTTAACTGTCAGTGAGGCATGAATTCTGTGTTGATAAAGATTTGCCCACATTTTACTTGATTCTTTGCTAACCAAGATACCAAAAAAACCCCACTTAAAATAAAATAATCATAGACATGGGATTAATTTTTAATAGTAAAAATTAAGGCAGCCTGTACATTATTTAGGAAGAAAGGAAAGATTTCTCTTCATGCTACTCAGACCAGCTTTCCCTTGGCACAAAACCTGGTGCTCATCATCTCAACAGAGCATCAGGAACGAGAGCTAACTTGACTTCAGCCAATTTCCAAACAAAAAACCTAGAATTATATGTGATAAAGTTCAGCGATTTACATTTGGCTTTAAGCCGAAAGATCCAATTCTTCAAATGCAACCCGCAGAGGAGGAGCTTCCAAAGGAGGATCTTCCAAAGGTGGCTACTGCCATACTCTGGTTCCATTAGTAAATCTAATAATAGAGCCTGAAAGTAACATGCTGCTAGTTGCGTGTCTGTAGCTGTGAAAGAGAGAGAGAGACAGATCTGTGCAAGTGTTAGGATGTAGGAAGGTATTATTCTGTTTCTTTAACCAAGGAAATGAAAGGAAATCCAACGCTCCAATTCTCCAGTGAATCGGGCTTATTTGATTCTAGGGGAAACAACCGAAATTTCAGTATCAGCAGAGCTACTATTTTTCTTTCAGAATTGCTGAGAATATCTAGCAGCGAATAACTCTTAATCAGACTTGTTTATTCACATTAAAAGTCAGTGCAGGTCACATTGTTCTCTTGGTGCCATTTGGTCTGCACTTAGTCCCTCCTGAACAGGAAGTCCTTAAGATTAAAGATTGTATTTTTATGGTCCCATGCCTGCCTACCTCTGGCTATTACCTAAAAAGCAATATAACCAGGACTCAGTTTCTAGAAAGGATATTAACCACCATTATTGTGTATGTCAGGATGAAAAATAGGAAGAAATCAAAGTAAAGCAATTTGGTGAATGCAAAATTGTAAGAAACAGCAAAGCGATTGTTCACAATATTGGGAATACGTTGCATTCAGACAGTATTTTCTATCCAGAGGTCAGCAGAGTGTTAGACCACTAGGATGTATTTAAATTTAAGCAGCAAATATGATTTAAATACCCTAAAGCTCTTAGCCACTGGACATATATTTATGTCCATTTTATAAGCTATGAGGAGTCTAAAGCGCTTGTTGTTCAGAAAAGCTAGGCTTTGCAGAAACTGCATAATGGCACAAGAATGAGAAAGAAAACTCTAAGCAGAGTGAATGGTGTGTCTAGAAAGGTCAGGAAGACTGCTTGCTTTCATAAACTAATGATTCCGGCAGCTCTATTATTATAGGGATGTTAATATTTCAACTTTATATTTCTCCTTTACTCTCTATAACTTACTCAAAGAATTTATTTGATAAGATCTTAAAAAATGGAATTAAAACAGCTATATACTGTTTCAGTATGAACACATTTTGCTATTATGCTTTAGGAACAAAATACAAATGATCTTTCTGATAAATTATTTTGTGACAAATATTTTCATAAGCAAACTGAACTTGAATACCTATGTTCTGTACTGAATTTGTGTGTCAGGTGTCATTAACACATTATCTGAATCAACAGAGCTCTAGAGCAACAGCATGAGATGCCCAGACAAAGCTGCAGGCTGGATGTTTACTTCATCCAATGTCCAGAGCATGCAGTAGGACACAGGTCATTGCCAGATTGTACACCTAGATCTCTGAGCACACTGGCTACAAAAAAACTCTGAGGCTGCAAAACCACCTGTACCAGTCCTGTGCATGACCAGGTCTCATACTGTTTAAGTTTGCCTAGATCAGGAATGGAGATATGAACTCACTTCTGTTAAAGTAGCAAGCATGTGTTAATACAGTTTTATTATATCAGATTCACAGTGAATGTGGGAAGACAGCCAATATTCAACCCAGAATAAAGCTACACTGTAACTCAACTATCATTTTCAGCCAGCGCCTCCAGAGAATTAAGTAGACCCCACTTCCCATCACCACAGTCACCACTTCTCACTCCCACACAGTTTTCTTCCTTGTGCTAACACCATCTTTATTCAGACATCCAGTAAGTCCCAGGTTAAATTAACCTTTGCTTCTTTCTGTCTTTTGGTTGTACTGGCTTTCACCTAGGCATGCTCCTAATGCTCTTTCTTAAAGAAGGTGGGTCTAGAGGAGCCGACATGAGGCTGGGGAGTGCAGGGCCAACTGCAGCAGTCTGGAGCAATCCCATTTGAGTGGTGGAGGCAGACAACCCATTTAACATGAAACCTGCTGGTACAAAGATAAACTATGAGAGACAAACTCTTCTCTGCTAAGATGATCAGGTGGTTTCTTCTTGAGCTTTTGGAATAGTGCAAATTATAAGAAATATAATGATTTAGTACTGTGGTATTCAATTTTACATGCATTTTTAAAAATCATTTCTATCACAGTTCACATTTCAGCTGCTAAAAATCTCTCTGAAGACAGAATTTAATGCTTTGATGAGTATTGGAGTCTCATATTCATATATTAAGGCACTTAGGAGTTAGAGTATGAATAGGGAAGTCTGGAGGTAGGGCTAAAAATCCCAGTCTTCCCTAGAGAAGACATCATGACAGAAGTAGTAAATCATTTTTCATATGTTATGTAAGAATAATCTCCAGCTCCAGTAGTTCCAGAGAAATGTTACAGACTGAGACAGAAGAATCCTATCTTTTAAAAAACATCTTCTAAATATTCATCTCAAAACCTTGTTCTTAAATAGATTAAAATATCTTTAAAAGATTTTAATGCTACAGATATTTATTTGCACTTAAGCATCTCAGACTCCCTTTTCTATCAAACTTTTGTAAATATAAAGTTTCACTAAGCAAATGGATGAGATGAAACTTTAATAAATTAAACAAGTCCAAAATAAAAGATTTATTTAACTGCAGAAGTTGTTTATGAGGAATAAAACGTTTTAATCAGACTTGCCATCAACATTTTCAAAAGGAAAAATCATTTTTCAGTTGTGGTTTGGTCAAATTCTTTGAAGTATTAATGTAACCCTGAGAAACTGGCTATTAGTCTCAACCAATTGCTGGACATTAGACACAACAAAAACAGGAAAAGTTCAAGAGTCTCTGTTGACTTTCCGCTTGATTGTAACAAACTACTCACTTTCTGAGGTTTGTTTTTTTTTGAAGTGGAATTTTATACGGCAAGGCTAGTCTTTGTTGCTTTTTTTTTTTCTTGATACACAAAATTCCCACCAACCTGTGCTCTCTCCCTTAGTTCAAACATAAAGGACTGCTGTTTGTATTTAATGCACACACTGCCAATTCTGTTTAATTCAAAGGCACCACTCCAGTGTACCTGAAAGAAAAACCTGGAACATCAGTGCGTGGGTCAGAAGCAAATCTGGCTAGTGATTATAGGATGTTGTGAAATATCAGGGCAATTAAACAGTGTTTACCTATCTAGAGACAGAAAAATACTGTAAGTTCCTGTCACAAACTTTTTCATTGTGCAGTACATTACTGAAGTGTAAGCACTTAGATAACCTTAAATAAGGATCACTCCAATGGCCTTTTGCATTACTGACAAGGAAAAAAACAGATGAAAAAAATATTCTCCCATATATCTAGAAATGCTAGGGGATAATCCACTAACACCAGTAAGCAAAACAGAGAAAAAGAAAGAGCCACATTAGCACCAGGATATTCCACTCTGAGGCAGTCTGAGTAAGAAACAACATCCCATAAAGCAGACACACACTTCACACAATATTAATATACTTAAAGGAGTGTTCTTTTATGAGTGCTTTAATACTCTGGGATTATGTGTGTTGTTTTAGAGTTGCATTAGTCACACCCTGGGGAAATGTGAGCTTCCATGCCTGCCCATTTCAGTGCTGTGCTAGCTTGACCCACAGAATTTACCACATTAAGAGAGGATTTAAATCTTGATTATTTTCACCTGTTCACTTTCAATCTTCTTTTTTTCACCTAAGAGACCTGCCCTCTTGGCGTGATACAGTTCAGAAAACTGGTGACCTTTGCCTGCCTTCTTGATTTAAGCAGAACCAGGGAGCAAAGAGAATCTCCAGCACTGGTAAGAGCCTAAAAATATAAAGCAAAACTGTTGCCATTTCCTATTGAGGTGAAAGGGTTGAGAAAAGCACTTGCTTTTGTATTCTTATTCTGAGGGTGAGCACAACTGCTTCCCATGCTTTCCTGCACCATCCAGCTCCTCGCTCCAATCCTGAGAGCTTGGGGGAAGCAGCACTCTGGTCATTCCAGCTTGCTGCACAACCTGCTGGTTTTGGGGTTCATGGTGATTCTGATGTCTTGTCTGTAAAGAGATTTCAGTTGCTTCCATTTTATGTCTGGAGACAGAGAAAAGGAAGCAGAAAAACCCAAACATCTGTTATACATTTTGTTCCTAAACAAAACCATCCTTAATTTTCAAGAATGCTTAAAGCTTCAGACAGTTATTTGGAAGAGAAAGTTGATCACTACATCCCACAGAGATCTCCTAAAATGTAAGGTAGGAAAAACTGTCATTCAGTTCTGGGAGTAGCTCAATGCACTTGCAATCTGAGAAGATCTGGATTCCCAGCCTTATAACCTACCAAATGGTGATACATCACTTCATTCATATTTTCTATGGCAGGGAAGAAGAATGTGTGGGAAAACTAAAAGGACACGAAAAAGAAAAAAACAGAAAAATAAAAGAAGATAAAATAATAAGTTCAGTTAAACATAAATCCTTCTGCTTTCAGTTCTTTACCTCTAGGAGAGTAATCACATTTTCCTGCGACTTTCCACTCTTAACATTTTTTTATTCCAAATTTTATCAAAATAGTGGACAAAATAAAAAAAAAAATAAAAAAAACAACCTCTCTTACTGTTGCCAAGCCATATCATGGCCACAAAATACACTTTAGAAGGACTAAAGAACTTTTGAAGATTCATTGACATGAAATCTTTAGGTTCGCTATTAATGACCTGACACCAAGTAGCGGTTTAGTAAAATACAGTCAAAATTAGATGAGGTAGTAATAAACTGGGAAGGAGCTTTTAACAGCAGAAAAGATAGCAAAGTCAGTGGAGAAGGTGAAGGTCAGTGGTCAGAGGAGAGGAGGGATGGTAATATGAGAGCACAGTAAAGGACAGGATAAATGGTCCTGCTGCGGTAAGGCTGATAATGATGTAGTTAGTGGAAATGGGGAGAGGATCTTTAACAATCAGCATAAATGAATAGATTTTGGAGGGTAATCAAGAATGCAATTGAATTGGGAGGAGTACAGGAGGAAGAGAGAAGCCCTTAGAGGTTTTGAAGATTTATTTGAACTGAAACTTCAGATGACTTGCATCTCAAGAGAGAACTATAGCTTAATAATTCAAAATATGCCTCTTCTTTAATATTACAGAATACAGTGGCAAATGTTATTACACAAACTTCTCCTTAAATGCCTATCCCAAGATATCTTTAATGTAGTTCACAATATTAGATTATCTGTATTATGCAATCACATCCTCAATTCAGGCCTGTGGTAACATAACAGTGATACTCTTCCATTTGAGATCTGTCACATCTCCATAATTCAGAATCTATAAGGCAAACAAATAATACAAGAGATTTTCTGCATTCTCCTTCTTATTTTTTTTATTTTAACATTATTTTTAAATGTCAGCTCTTAATATAGTTATCCAACCAATTTTCTTGTCTTTTTAACCTCTGAAGAGGTATCTTGACTAGATGTGTAATATAGGTTTAACTGAACACAATCCTGGATTTTTTCTATGCCCAGCACTTCCTTTTTCTTCTAATGATCTGCTTTTCTCTCCTCATAACTGCTCCCACTTCCTTTAGATTTTATTGCCACTGACGTTATTCTCTCAAGCAAACTTCTAGTATTTCAGCTCTCTCAGCTGTCCTTGCTATTTTTCTCCTCCACCTTGTATTGCTGTCCTTCGCTGTCTTATGACCTTATTACTGTGCAACTCTTAACCTTTCCTTTTGGCAAACATTTCCAGGAAGGACATGAAGGTACTGAGCTGACCAGCAATGAGCTGAATGTCTTAACTCTCATTACTGACAGCTAGTACCAGAACTATAGGATTTTTATAGTACAAATGAGTACAGTCAACAAAGCCTAATGATAAATAACAATGCGTTAGCCTGTAGAGACCTGACCAGTGGTTTACTACAGCGATCACTATTACACTGAGTTTTACGTAAGGTTTTGAATTACGAACTGGAAAGTGGCATGCTTAATTTGGCTTGCAAATATAGCACACAGGCAGCCTGAGAATTACTAGACAAGAATGGGATCAAGGCATATCAAAGTCTGATACCACCAGTGCAGCTGAATGAGAATATGGAGAGAGGCTGGAGACAGAGAGGAAGGACAAATAGGTAAGAAAAAAAAAAGGCAGAAAACATTTTCTCTCCTGTGTCTTCTCACAAAATTTCCTACAAGTGATAAAGCGCAAACGAAGTTCCTAAACAACCTTCTCTTTTCTGTTCCATCCGTAGCTCCTTCCTGGTTGTGTGGTTTTGAACATGTCATTTCACTTCCGTGGTCCAGAATCCCTTCAATACTGCTATGATTTTGTCCCTGGTTACGAACCGTATCACTGAACTCAATCTATTCTATGATGGCAGAGGAACAAAATAGGATATGCAAAATTAGGGTCTTTAGAAAGGCCATACCATGCATTCCTCTCTAGCAGGCTAAAACAGCAACTGCTCTGCAAAAGATTTGACTAAATGTAAAAGTGCATAGATACAAGATCATCTACCCATAACTCCCTCTACCTTGCAAAAGCAAGTGAAAAGTTATGGTTCCTTCTGCACATAAGGACTTTAGGACCCTAAGTCACGGACTATTTCCATAACTTTGGAGTCTACATTCAGTATTGGGCTCCACATACATACCAAGGGGAAGTGGTAAGTGAACAGGCAGAACCTGTGGCAAAGTACTTACCTACACTGCAACTCAAAGATGACATCACAATTCACACAGGCTTACAAGAAACGGTTCTAAACAAGCTATTTTGATGAGTAATAAAGGTGGACCAACATTAGAATGGTTCCCATGTTGGCACTCCTGAGAGAGTATTGCAGATGCTGCCAAAACCCAGGCTTAGCAACTACACAACTCAGGTTTTCATTAATAGGTTTCTATGACTTGCAATCACATCTTTGAGTTTTGAGATGGACATAGCTGTTTGGGTAAGTATTTATTAAAGAGATGAAAACTGAACAAAAGTTATAAAAAGTCCACAGTCTGGACAAATAACAGAAACTCAGTCTAGGGAAAACAGCATCTCTTCAGTGGAAACCTATGAGAACCATAATTTCAGCAATTTTGTGGGTAATGAGGCTTTTTCTTCCTTCACTGCTGTCATGGTTGCATGCTTACACATTCATTAGTTTGTCCTTTGCTAAAAATCACTGGTAAAAGACCTCCTGAGGGCCTTCAGTCTTTCTCAGACATGCTTCCTCCTCCCATCAAGAAAACCACCCCTAGGCTAACCTTGAAGTCACTGAAGTCTAATAAGAAGTAAAGAAAAAAAAAAGTCTGTATTTGTTTATTGTGATATTACCCACTCTAATATTCTGATGTTGTTCTATAACAAGTGAACAAATTTTTTTCAGTAGTTGGTTCATTTAACTAAAGAAAAGCTAGAAGAAGCTTTTTGGTAATTATTGCTCAGGCATTCTGCCAAGTCCATCTGCAGAGGCAAAGACAGCTGAGCATCAGGCACTCCATGAAGATACGTTATTTCTTTTGCCCCATTTTTAAGATTTTTTGTGTTGTTTTGGGTTGTTTTTTTTAAATGGCTACCCTACCATATGACCTTTGGTTGTTTCAGAGCAAGGAAGTCTGCCCTCTGAAATAATTTCAAGACTACTCAGCCCAGTGCAGCAGAGTATCTATAATGTCCCAAGCAGGACATCAATAGTAACACAGAACCTAAAGCAAAAGGTCAAATCCCCTGCTATAATCATGGGTGTTTAAAGTACCTAAGGCGGCAGAGCTTGAGTACTGCGTAGATGAAGGAGAAAGGCAGTTTCCACTGGGAAAAGAAGCTGTAGAATAGAGTGAAAAGTAGAGGGAAGGAAATGTGAAGGCTTTGAAGCTGAGCCACAACTCAGCTAACACTCTGATTTATACACACAATCTTTCTTATTCTTTCCCACAATAAATCACTATTGCACAACAGGTTCTGGTACCTCATGGCTGCACAGGAGGAATTCTCATGCTATTTTGCTTTTGTACTAGGTAAGTGTCCCTTCTAACTCTTCCCTTCCAAATTCCCAGAATTTTGAATCTATATGCAAAGTTTGCAGGCACAAAATAGGCTAAACAAATCCACTCAGAATTATCTCTACAGAGTTATATTATTCTGAGTATTACCTCCAGATTATGTTTCCTACTGTATTTGCTGAATCTGATCCTTAAACAGTGTTTAAAAATTGGATATTTTAATTGTACTTTCAGATCTAACTTACCATGTCAATACAGAAAACATAGTCCAGTATGTATTTTGATAGCAGGAATGTAGGGGGGGGAAATTAGTAACTGTAGTTTTAAAAACTTGAAGCCTGACATAAATGTTCCATATTCAGAGATTATAAGATTCTTCTGCATTCACTGACATCACTGTAAATCACTGTAAATTTCTCCACAGTGACAAAAATCAGGCCGTCAGAACAGAGTTAATTCCATAAATAATCACTCTTGTATATGTAACCTGAAAAAATGCTATAATTCAGAACTGAGGCCTGAAGGTACACAGAACTGTTTCAGTGTCTTGCTGTTGTACTCAAATTTGATTTTGTTAAATCTAATGTATCATCAGTCACAAGTATTCACTGTTTGAAATGGGTAAGTTCATTTACCTGGGAAGTGTTGAGACGATAATGCAACCACAGACTATCTGAAGCCAGCAGTACTTTTGGAGTGGAGGAAAGTATAGCAGTATCAAAAGTTAAAGCCCACTGAGGCAACATTATAACATCTCTGCTTTGTGTGTTGTGTCTCTGTTGCTTACAAGGCCATGTTAAGACCCATGTTAGGAAATTCAGCTTGTGTCACCTAACTGTGCCAGAAGGACAGTGGAAATGCACAGGAGCCATTAGACAGGAGGCATAAGACACGAGACACTGTAATCCTAAACCAATAAATTTACCAGGCAGTCAGGCAAGGATAGAGACAAGATAACTCGACTACTCAGTCCAGCGTCTAATATTAGACAAATAGCCTAGGAAAGTAATCTTTCATTAAACGAAATATTTACAATGCTCTTGTCATTGTCAGTCTAAGAGCTAATGATTGCAACAAGTTGGATGTTAAAAATGTGGAACATCTACTAGCACAAAGACAGGAAAATAAACAGTGGGAGAAGATGGTTTATGATACTGTATTTACACTTGAAATAACTTTTATCTAACTACCTGATGAAGTAAGACTCCAAAGCCAGCACAGAAAAATATGATCTTTTGTCACTTTGACATTTGTTTTTCTAAGTGTGAAAGAACAGTCCAATAAAAAAACACAGTTGAACACACATGTATATATATGCATATCTATATGTATATAGATATACATATATATGCAGTCTCATATATAAGTGCATATGAGTGCCTATAGATATAAGTGGAGGCACACTTCAGCCAGTATCCCTACACTTAGGTTACACCTATCTAATTCTACAACTTTTTCTGATGATGGCATTTCAAATCCTCCCCTAGGCTGGAACAGAAATGCCAGTACTTCATTTTGCTTCTAAGCTTTTCCTCCAAAGTCATGACAATTTAGTGGGAGGGCCTGTACATTTGGGTAGCACTTCCTGTATTCCACCTGTTGGGGGTTCGGTTTTCTTTCCTTTTATTCCTTTTTACATATAGAATTTTTTCCCATAAGTTGCTAGGGACTGGGAGTTTATCTCGGAGGAACAGAGATATCTCGAGATTCGGGCTGATAAAAGGGGGGGCGGAGTCAGCTGCTGGCTCTCTGGCCCTGGGCTTCACAGGAGGATGGGTCGCTGCTTTCGTTGCTGTCGCCGGCCTTCTTCCCTCCCCTCACCCAGAGCTGTCTTCTTCTGCCGCGAGGTGAGCCTCTGCTCGTGAGAGCAGCCATTTGACTGGAACCTTATTAACATCGACCTCACTTAAAGGAGGACCTGTTTCCATCTGCCCGGGACTGAGTTTTCGTCGCTCCCTGCCCTGTTGGGAGCGAGGCTGCCGCTGCCCGGCCCCGTCCTCTATTTCGGCACTGCTCTGGGTTTTTTGCCTCACACCTCCTGCCTGCCAAGGCATCCTGCCGCCCCGGCTTGCTGCTCCCGAGAGCCCTGCCGGACCGCCGGGATCCACTGCCCGGGGGGGTCTGTAAAACCTCGCCTCTCTTCCTTCCCTTCTCACCGCCATTGCCACGTGTCTGCCGGAGCTCACGGCCACAGCGCCCCCTGCAGCCGCGGGGGAATCATCGCACCTGCCCTGCCAGCCGGGAGCCACCAGCGCCCCCTGCCGGCTGTGACCATCACTACACCGAAGGGAAAGCGCCCTCAGGCCAGAGGGCTCTGACCAGGTTTTCTGGTTTTGTTTTGCTGCTAATGTTATATGAGTTGTTGTTCGTTTGTTTTAATATACATACTAGTAAAGAACTGTTATTCCTATTCCCATATCTTTGCCTGAGAGCCCCTTGATTTCAAAATTTCAATAATTCGGAGGGAAAGGATTTACATTTCCCATTCCAAGGGAGGTTTCTGCCTTCCCTAGCAGACATCTGTCCTTCAAACCAGGACACCACCATACAGACCCTTAGTGTGATTAGCGTGACAAGCACAGGCATCATCAGTAGCCACAGTCATTACGTATAGAGACTCCCCAGCTGCAGCCCAGGAGAGAATACAGACAGTGCCTTCTCCCTCTCCATGTCACTCACACAGACAACTGAACAAGGATGAGCTTATGCACCAGATGTTGTTGTGCTGTAACCTAGCTCAGTTCATATCCTGTCATTCCCTTTCTCATTGTTACTGGTAACTGCAGCAGACACAGGGAAACAAAGAACTTGCTTCAGATACCTTCTCTTAAGGAACTCATCAATTGCAATATCCAAGTCCTATTTAAACTGAAAAAAAAAAAAAATCTGCACCATTGAAGAATCAATCCTAGCTCTCCCTAGCTCGTGGTGAGCATATAGGAAAAGTTAGTCCAGAATCATGTTATTGCAGTCTATTGGGAGTAGAGAGGGTCATCACTCTGTATCCTGCTCCTGTTCACTGGAGGAGATGCTTCCACTTTGGTCCCAGAATATCTGTATTACAACAGTGCAAATTCAGTGATAAAATCATCATGGTATTACAATTCAAGGTAGCTGAATGAGCCAAATCATGGTAAATCATTACATATTCTTATCTCAAAAATACGATAAAACATGTTCACTATTTTTTTTAAAATCTGAATCTAAAGGAAAATATTCCTTACTTTGCCTTGGAAGCTACAAAAAAATATTCATAAGGCTATGTCCTTAATATATAGTCACATCATTAAAGAATGCACAGCATTCAGCGTCTTACAGAAATGTGCCTGAACATGGTGTGAGTAGTATCTTAAAATGCTGTACCTCTACATGGCTGCTGATTCAGGTCTGTGCATGATTTGGACATGATTCTCAACAAAAAGTATTTACTAGTATTTAGCACAGCCGACAAATGTAAAAAAATAAAAAGGTTGTTTTTGTGGAGACAGCACTGCTCTGGGCCAGCAGACCCAGTTTTAGTACCCTGGATCAACCACAGAGCTTTCCACAGAGTTTCCATTTGACTTCAGACGAGATTCTTCACCTATCCTCTGATTCAGTTCCCCAGGCACAAAATAAAGACATCTTCTTATCTCACTGGGATGCTATAATGACAAAACTGAGTAACTGTGATGTGCTTACATGCTAGAGCAGACAGCCAGGAAAGTACTTAGACTAACAGTAAGACATACAACCCAAAAGTTTAACTCAAATTATCTGATACATTCTAAGGGTTCTTATCTTTAAAGGGAAGCATTTCCATAAGCAAACCAAATGATCTAGTCTCAGGCTAACTAGGCTAAGTGGGATCTTTCTTCTTTCCTTTGAACAGGTTTCAAAGTAAAACAAGATAAGCAGAAGCTCCTTAGAGGACCTCTCTTCACAGAGAGCCGGGATGTGACAAGAAGCGCAAAGTATCTCTAATTTCAGGAGCAAAAGCTTTAGCTTGGAAGGGTGAGATGTAGTGTTTACACCCACAATAGATAAAAGAAAGAAATTCCCCGGTCCTCAGGGGATATGCCACAGGGAATTCTTTTCCCTTTGTTTTTCCTTTTGTTTTTCCCTTTGTTTTAAGGGTAGACAGATGCCAATCAATGAAATACATATCCTGAGGGATTTTACTGAAGGATTTCCATAAGAGACTAAAACATAACACCTTTGCTTTCTCTTCAGAGATGGATCCATTCATGTGTAATTTATAGCTGCTACTAAACAAATTAATCACCTTGAAAACTATTTTTTATTCATCAATTAGCACTATAAATAAACTGCTAGTAAGTTTTTACACAAGTTCTTTTGGCTGAGAACTGATACTTATTATCCTAATTTAAATGCCTGACATGGGTTTTTTGGCTAAATAATGACAATATTGGAGTGTGAAAACATATTCCTACACAAAACAATTCTTAAAAGTCAGGATTTCTGTCATGTTATTAATTATGACTTATATTTTGTTCAAATTACCTCATCCTACTCTCCAATAAGTCATGCATGGCTTAACATTTGTGTACACATATTTTCTCTGAAGTCAGACAAACAAATTTCTCAGTAGATTTAGCAAGTTTATCTATTCTGAGAATGACAGTAAATTGATTATTCTTTCCTAAAGAAAAGCATTTTCCTGCACTGTAGACTGAGTCTTAATGATTTTCTCTGAGTACTTGATACAGAGGCAGCCCCATATCCCAACTAATATTACATACACAATCTTCCCTTCAAAAACACATGGAAATTGTGTGTGTGCTCAAGCTCCTGTTTCAGTTAATCATTTTTGTACCAAGGCTCTCTGGAGAGACTTATAGCACCTGTCAGTAGTCCTGAGTCTATAAAAATAGACTAATAGCTGTCGTTGTTCTTCAGTACACACTGAAAAAAAACATGTATAGCTTAACAGGTCAGGCATGTTTGTATGTTATCTCACAAGTTCGTGTCCCATCAATACCGGCTGGGAATCAGCCTCATCTGCCTGACATATTTACTGTTCTGCAGGTAATAATAGATTGGTATGTCATCCTACCACTGCTTTGCCACCTGGTGCGTCTTTTGAGGTCACAGTTCTACTGTCCCAGAACAGGAGCACAAAGCAGATTACCCTGGATGTAGATGTGTTATTAAGCCTGAAAGAAATTTTATCAAGGGATGACACAATCCAAGTTACAGTGAGAGATGTTGCTGCTACTCTTTGTTTTGGCAGAGTTGTCAGAGAACCCATCTGCATGAGCATGTTTTGATAAGCTGCTCAACACCTTTCAGTTTCAAAAAAATGTTCAAATCTCTATCTCTGCCCAAAATTTCCAAAAATTAATATAGCAGCTGTATGATAGAACTTAATGACAATAAAACCAAAGTAATTTATACTGTTTAATTACCTAATTTTGGCATATGAAAATGGGAGTATTAGTCTAGATCTGGAGTAAAATTTTGCCCAGGATTTTCCAAGATCTGTAAGTTGTGATACCTCCTACATTCACGATTTGCAGTGAGGAACATAATATGCAGCACTTGGCTGGTACAGCAAGGAGAAAGTAAAACAAACAGCAGTCTGGTCCAACAGGTCTCAGTAAAATAACTAACTCTGACTTAATTTGTGTCATTTAGGAACACCATTATGCACTGAATAACACAAATACAAGGGAAGAATATGCTACATCTTCCTTTGCCCATCATTAAACACTCTCACATATCCATATATAAGTGGAAAAAGAACAGAAAAAGAATATTTCTTGCAACTGTAAATCTCCTAATTTAATCTCCTAGCATGATTATGCTATCTAGACAAAAGTAGGAAAAGGTTCCTTCCACTACTCCTTCTCTGACATTGCCTGGTTATCCTGAAGCAAAAAAGCCTCTACTAAAAGACATAGCTTTTCAGATAAATCCCTAGAAATACAGATGTTTCTTACAAAATATTTAAATTTGGAGTTCAACAAAGAGCTTTATCCCAGCTATCTAGCTTCTAAAACTCTGGGGAGTAGTGGCCCTCTCTGTTAAAATCCATGAAATTAATTTAAATTTAGAACTCCTGTAAATTAATTGTGTGTGCTCTTTTGAGACGTTGCCCCCTGTCATGCCAATGGCCTGAGTGAGTTCAACCAGCTCAGCCCAAATCTACTGCAAAATCTCATGTAAAAGTGGCAGCTGGCAGTGACATGCCTGATGTCCAGGAGGAAAATAGTATTGCCTAAACTGAATTAGTCTAATGAAACATGATATGACAATTGTAACTTTTTTTCCTGAGGTTGACAAAGCACTGCCCTGAGCTCCTCCACCTTCAATCGCCCCTTAATTGAGCTTGGGTAATGAATATACATGTTAACCAGCTCCATTCTTCCTTCTGGGTTTTGTGGTGGTGCTGCCCACAGCCTGTGTGCCATTGTTTAACAGGAGGGTGCAGGACATGAACTGAAGGATTGCTATCCAGATGTTTCAAGCCACCCATAGAAAGTCATCAATGGACTATAAATTTGTGAGGGAAGAGGAAGATTTGCAAAAGAATTGCAGGCAGCCACAGGGAGAAGCTTGAATAAAAGGAGCTCTGCTGGTGGTATGGTACCAGTAGATGAACAGGCTGAAGGCTTTCCTGTGGCAATCTGTTCCCTGCTAGCCATGAATTTTAACTAGCTGTACACAGAGTGATTACTTTACTTGTTAAGACTTCTCATTTTATTGACACACAGCCATGTAGTTAAACAAAGGTCAGAATTACCGACATACCATAAACTGCCTACACACAACCATTGAGAAAAGGAAGCGGCTGGCTTACCGACATCGGGGGTTTTACAATCCTTGTGTAATTGCACTGGGGATTTTCTTTTCTTTTTTCTTTAAATTCCAAGCAGTGTTAGCCTTCATTAGTGATTACAGTTCTCTCTTTATGTAAGTAATACATGCTGAAGTTCTTAAATTTGTTTTAAGTATAATTATAAAGAAGGAGAGAATGTTAATCCTAGACAATTTAGGAAAAAAAAATAAGGTCCTGATTCTACCATTTCTCTTCATACTGAGTAATAACACTTCCCACACTAAAGTTCAGTATGTAGGCTCTCAAACACAAGAAAGGTCAAGCATTTTTATTTCCTCATAAGCCAGCCACAGTCAGATTGTACAAGCGACAGCTGTTTGTACATAAATGCCAGTGCATCTTGCACCTATGGGACCTGGATGTTTTTCCCCAGGCCGCTCAGCTCCTCATACTACCTAAACTGCCTCCCAGCGAAGTCCAGTTTCTCAACTGGATTATGTTATACATACCCACTAATTATCCGCTGATTTTCTATCACTTTTATAAACAGCAGCTGTGGGGCAGGAGAAGATCACTGTTGCCATTTCCATCGGAGCTGCCTGGAAAAGGGTGAGGTGTGTTCCTGAGGTTATTGTCAAAGCAGGAATAGCCTGACTCCAACTTTCCTTAAATTTTCCTTGAGGAATTTATTAGATAACAACAGAGGCTCTCTGGCTTTTAGTCTGGTGCATCATTTCTCTGCATCTCATACTGCAAGAAATTGTTGCAAAGGAATTTGCCACTGGGATTATCTCTCTGGGGCTTTTCACGCGGAAGATGGCAACTGAGGTTGTACATTTTAACTCAAGAATTATCTGGAACTAAAAATCAATGAAAATCAGCATGATATTAAAGCTCAATGAAGTTCCAATATATGAACTAGTGTTTTAAATATAGTACAATGCGTATTAAAGGAAATTACACTGAAAGAAAAACCCCTCCTGGTATAATGTTCTTCAGATGATCAATAAAAGCAGGATCTTGTACCATGGAAGTCTGATCAGTGTAGTTGCAGAGGAGGCTTATGCAGTTCATAATACAAACCCTTCAGGGACAGACATCCTTGTTCCTAAACAGTGTTAAGTATCATCTGAAAGGCAAAAACCAGTTATGAAATACAGTATCTGACATTAGGGCATATGCATATGCACAAGATTGAAATACCTTAAAACACCTGACTTAAAACTAAGGAAGTGCATATTAAAGGTATTTGTTTAATTTACAGCAAAGGACACAGATTGTTCACTTCATGTGACGTCTCACCCTGAAGCTGCCATACAACATGACATGACTGCATGACAGAGCACAAATGTCATGCCAAAAACCAGTGCCCTTTGGCCATAACATTAATAATACGATTAGAATGTTCATGGCCAAGATGAACAAAACCAAAGATCCCATTTGTATCAGATAAACACATGGTCTTTGAATTTTACAGAGCATCAAGTTAGCTGATATTTTAAGTTAGAAAAGCACAGTCAGCAATGGTTATGTAAGGTTTCCTTCTTCAGGGCTAAAGATCCTTTCAGATGTCACTGAATATAAATAAACAGATAAATGAACAAACCATTAGACTGAATCTCGAGGACAAGAAATGTATAGTATTTGTAGTCTTCAAGCCCAGTACGCTGTGATTGTGCTTGATGTTTCCTATCCCATTACATGTCTTCTATAAGCAAACTCAGTGGCTAAGGTTGAGTTTCACGTTATTTTTAAAACCCGCATTATGCATTTAGGATAAGATTTTTAAGGACAAGACATTTTGAAGTACATTACATCTGACTCAAGATAACAATGAATTTCTCTGTGGTCTTACTGGATGAAAAGGAAGTCTTCGGTGAACCTGTTCTCTTTAATCACAGTGAAATAATACTCTTTGATTTTCAGTGCATGTCATTCACAGTTATTTATAGAACAATGCTGGAAGTCAAAACAGTCATCAAGGGTTAGTAGATATTAGACTTAACATCATACGTTTTCATTAATGGGCTTAAATGAACAAGTAAAGAAATACTCCAGTGATTAAGGCTATTAGAAAACTAGTCACTCATATCAGCCACCAAACACAAGTCTCAAATTTCCATTAAAAAAGTATTTTCTGTCTTAATGAATGATTATTTGGTCACAATATGATTTTCTGAAAACAGCTAAATTATGATGCATCACTAAGTACCGATGGCTCAAAAATTTAATTGCCTGTGTCAGACTCTTTTCCTGAAAATCAGGCACTAGAATCCAAGCAGCTAAAATGATTATTTCTACAAATATAGCTGGTTTTAAGCAACATCGCAGTCTTTTAAATGCCCATTGCCATCTGCTCTGTCAAAGTAATAAATGAAGAAGTTGGATTTACATGTGGCACTCTGTTAAATGAGGTAAAGTTCAGGACAGAGTTTCACTTCCCAGCAGATGGGGATCTCCCAGCAGGGATGGAAGTCAACAAAGAGGGTAGCAGGGGGTTTCCATAAATTCATGTGATCCCTGGGCAGAACTAAATGGATTAAATAACAAGGATTCTAGGAGTTAAGCTGTATCTTGTTATACTAAGATGTCTCTGCATATTAGGTACACAACAGTTATTCATCCTTTCTTGATACAGTCGGGAACACATGCTATCCTTTTTCTCTGAATTTTGAGCTTGTTTTGCTTTATGTCTTCTTTTGGAACTTCAAAGCACAAGACAAACTATAAATCTCTTCCACACAATAAGAAGATATTGAAAAGTCTATATTATCCTAAAGAAAGGCAAAAAGTATCTGTGGGTACAGTTTAGTGGCTTCACCCAAGTGTCCTAAAAATGTTACTATTCATTGTTCATTAATATTTGCACCACAGGTACTTCTTGTTAGAGGTTGTTGAAAGTCTTTATCTTATTATTTATCTTTTTCACTGGAAAAGTAGACAGTTTTGCTACAGAATTTTCCCTTGTTTTGCAAACTTCTATTTATCAGGCAGATTCATTGCACTCAAGGACTTTATTGATTGAACGGTAGTGTTTAAAGAATGAAAATATGCATGAGAAAATGCTTGGATAAGTACAACATATATATTTAAAGTTATTTGTGTGTATGTGGGCACAGAAATCTGTATTGAGAGTTTCAGATTTTATTTTAGGACTGTTGACCTTGAACAAAAAATGAATAGCCAGTATTACAACGCATTACAGTGAACTGATACATTTGCCTTTGAATAGATATTCATGTTTGCTTTTGACAGCATTCCAAAATAAGTCTCAATTTTTTATGCTCCATCTCACATGGCTTCTGACATTCCTTGTAACAAAAACCTGATCTGGAATGATAATTCTGATCTTGAGTTGTTTGTTTGCTTGCTTGTTTCTTTAAATTTACTTTGCCTGAAATCATTCAGTTGTTTGCATCGTGGAGCTGTATTATTAACATCACTGCTTCCTTTTGCCATAGCATGGCAAGGCTGTTCTTTTTTTCGCTGTGTCATGGTATTTGATTTTTCAGCAGCTGATGATGGTTTCTATAGATCATATAATCTGGGTATTTGCAGTGCAGCTGATTTGAGATATTGTACTTAACTTAATTCCAACTCAGACAAACACAAAGAAAGAAAAAGCATTTGCTCCTGTAGCAAGAAGTAAGATGTTTGTTTAGTCTGAATAGTATTTTAATTAAGCAAAATTATTTTAAATTATACTTGGTGTTTACACAGAGATGTGTATGGTTTTAGGCATAATACAGATGTATGCACATCCACACAGATACACACCTGTACATGAGTTTCAGATGATTTTAATTAGAGACATCACTACAGGGTCTATGTCAGCTGATTGCCTGACTGCTAAAAAATAGTTTCTTCTCTGAGGAATGATGATTGATAAAATAATATAAAATAATTAATATGAATATTACAGATCTTAAAACATTATTCTTTATGTACTTTTCTGTTATAATACTGTTTTACACATTTTCTGAGACAAAACTTCATGGAAGAGAATCCCTTTCCTAAGGAGGGAACCCATTTCCAAAATGCATTTCCTTTGTTATGATGACAGGCTAGTAATTCCACCCCCATCAGCCGTGTTTTTCCCGTATTACCAAGTCTTAGCATGTAAAAGAAGTTTAGAGAGAGGATCTCCTTGTCAAAATGAGTTAACTTCATCATAATCTCAACCAAAATTCTGGTATACATTTATTTCCACATCTCCTTAAAAGTGTACAGCAATTTGAAGAGCTGTTAACTTTGAACTGACTAGCTTTGGGTCTCCTGAGAACTAAAAAAAACAAGTCCAACTGAAGAGTCTAAGCTGATAGAAATAGATTGCCCAGTCTCTGCAGCAGTAGGACCAATTTCCTGTTGCAGAAAACCTGTGAGTTCTTCCATTCCCAAACAGACAGTGAGATATTGCCAGTTGATTTATCTACAGACAAGAAAATGGTGAGGTGGGGGTAGAGTCAGCCTACAAGCTTTGAACTTCTTGCACATTTTTGTTCTCACACTCAGCTAGGCTGTCTTGTATATCTGTCTCCGTGCTTCCTAGCATTACCTTGGTTATGAGTGGATAGGATAGCAAGTACAGTTTGGGCACTGAAACATGTCCTTATGCTCCTATTCTGTTTGCAGTACACATATTTATTTCAAAGAGTGTTTTTGAAAGCCTTAACTTTTTTTTTAAGAAAGCTGCAACAATAGAGAGATAGGTCTTTCATTTGCTTCCCCCAAAGTCAGCATCCAGCTTCTATTGTTTTCAGAAATGAAGGATCAAGTTCATGACATGTTTACAAGACAATACAAAGGGAAGGCAGAAAACATAACAAAAGCAAAAATATCTCTATACACCTACCTATATATAAAAGTAAAAACTTTTAAAGCAGTCTGTTTGTTCCTATTTCAAGAAATACACAAATGGTCCTATTAAGATCTGAATACGCTGTACTGCATTGTTTGACTGAAAGGGGAGGAAAAGAAAAGCAACAGAAAGCTTGAGAGCACTTGAGAAGTGTGATACAGGAGTGTGCAGTGCTAGAGAAGGGAATATTGAAGACAGGCTTGGATCCTAAAGTTATTTTGTGAAAGACTCCTTGTGTGGACTTCTTCAGAGAAGGCTGTTTCAGAGCATCTCCCTGATTTCTGAGCATATCTGAGCTGCAGATCTTCACAGGAACCACAGATGCAAGCTCACATAGCAGCTTAATCCCTGCATGCACTTAAGGGAACACGTCCTGAGGTCTCTCCAGTTACTTCTTGGAATGTCTTCCTAGTTTGATTGTAATTTTTAGCAGTGTCTTGCTTTTATTAGTCTCAAAAGCCCATGCTCCACAATCATGTGGTATTATTCAGTGATATGGACTATTTTAAAGTGACTACCAGTTCTTCAAATCCCCCTGAGTGCCTGTGGCTGTCAAAAGTGCCAGGAAGTTTAGTTCATGCCTGAGTGTCATAGCATTTACCTCTTTACCTCTTCACTCACCCTTCTGTCTTTTGTAGTTTCTTAGCCCTCACCATGTATCTTCCAAATGTGTATTACAGCTGGAGGGAAGGGAAACCATGGGTCACAGTTGATAGCCCTGGTATTTTTGTGCTTCAGTGTAAAAAAAATTTAGCCTATTATTTTCTCCTTGGAATAGCCATTGATATCATAAGTAATAATACTTTCAGTACTTCTGCAGTTATTGACTCTCATTTCTTCATAACAAAGCCTGGTATTTTGCCTTAAAATTATTGAATATAAATAGTGCCACCTAATTAATTTTGTTCAGAAAATAATGAATTTAAATTCTGCCTTCCTTCTGGAAAAGGGAGAGTTCCAGCTACAGGAAAAGATAAGTTTTGTTTATATTTTAATCAAGCTATTTTTAAGTGCCTTAGGCTAGACTCACACAAGCACTCAGGCAACAGTGAGAAATGCAGGTCATATTTTCTAGACACTTTGCCTCCTATTAGGACCCACCGCCTTGAGTCAAATTAAATGAGATGTCTTGTACAGAACACATGAACAACACATAGTTTCAGAAGAGCCTCCAGAAAAAGCTTAGTCATGAGGCTATAGATTACTCTGAAGTGACAGAGTTCGGGCATTAAGCTACTCATTTAGACATTAGGCATCACCAAGACTCAGGTAAATACATGCAGAGACAGGGGCAGGGCTTTAAGAAACATCACAGAGAGATGCCTACCTATTTTGGTTCCTCAAGCACTGAGATGCAGAAAATGTATTCTTAAGGTTCTTAAAAGCTTGTATTAGATCTCCAAATTAATCAGTAAATGTCTAAAATCTGTCCTCATCTTTTAACAGAATTAACCTTCAATCGCTTCCAAATGTCAATGGTTACTTGAACAGAGGTCAGCAGTGCAAAATGATCCAAATATTGCCACTCTAAGGTGGAAATGTGCCGTTTCAATATTGTTTCCAACAGAAAAATTGAAACAAACCCCCCCACTTTTTAAAGACAGCAACTACCCAAACATTTCTTTGGTAGTTTAATTATCCCTTATGATTTTCCCTTGGGTCAAATTTCCCTTTACATAATACATACATAACTACATTGAATTTGCTGACAAATGCTATATGCAATGTGACAAAGCTGCAAAACAAAGGAGTTAATGTGATCTTAAATGAGATGTTCATGGAAGACCTTTTACTTTTTAGTTGGCAAATTCCATTGCTTTGACTCAGTGCAAATCTGTAAAACAAGTTTCAGTTGTAACCTACATTACAATGTCAGGTTAGAAGAAAAGTATCTTGTCCAGAAGATTGCAAAAAATTAAAACAGTATTTTTCCTCAGATTGCTACATATGAGCAAGATGCTGAAAAGTAGAATTATCAGTTCTTGGGGGAACCGTTTTTTAAAAATTGTTTTTAATTCCATGGTGAAGTAAAATAAATGCCTTGTATTCTAAAAGATAAATTTTATTTAGGAAACAAAACAAAACAGATTATTTTTTTTACTTTGAAATGTTCCCAAAGTTACTTTCTGAGATAGAAAGTCTTTATTTTAAATTTCAACCTTTTACACAGGAATTAGCACTAAAACTGATTCCACTTCATAGTTTGCAGATCAAGGACAGAATTGATTCAATCGTCCTATACAGTGTTCATTATTTTTCATCCAAAGATGGCTATTTATAGTTAGTGTGAATTTTCACATGCAAAATAAAATGGAAGAAAAACATATAAACACTTTCTGTAACTGAGTCAAGCCTTTCATCATAAACTTCCAGTCAGCATGGGTAACCAGAACCTAGGAAATGTGATTGTTTCATCGATATTGACCATAAATATCCATTTATAGAGATGTAAGTTCAGAACAAATCTGGTAAAGCCCATGAACATACTCTGGATTTTCAGCAGCCTAAATGACAGTAGAAGTGTATCCCTGGCTGCCCCTGACAGTGTTTCACTTAAGTGTTATTTAAAACAAATTTCCAGTGCAATAAAGCCTCTCCCCTCTGCAAACGTAAATTATATTTAATATGCCTGGGAACAAGTGAGGCTGCCAAAGTCTGAGGCAAGCCAGCCTTTATGACTTCAGTCCGTTCTCAGCCCCTGATTACAATTTGATTTCCTTTGGCATCAAAAGACAAACTATTTTAGTGAACAATGTTCTTCCTTTACTAAGAGTGAGCTCTAGCTACTTGGCAGAGGGCCTATTTACTTGCAGACAACATGTCCAACCTCCCAGCAATAGCAGACCCATGAACTTTGATTTAAAGCAGCACAAAGTAAGAAAAACAGAACAAAATGTATATTGCTCACTTGAGAGGCTTATTGTTTAACAGGACTACTTATCATTAGACTACGCTCCAATCCTCAACACTTTCTTTTGTGTACGTTATATGTCAGACATATGGCCACATCAGGATGCTGACAGCAGTTTTAACACTGCTGCAGCATACATACTGTTTGTAATTTGTTCTGTCTTATAGTCAGGGCTTTCTTCAAAGAAGGAAGTGAATTTTAAATGCTGCTGTTAATAACTGTAATTGTCTGACAAGAAGATAAAAAAGTGATGTGCTTGGAATGATGGTAGAGTTCATTCATCTACATGGAGAGCCTTGTAGATGTTAAAGCACTCAAAATGAAGCATCTATTACAGTAAGAAATGAAACTCAGAAAGGCTCCTGAATTCAGTAACACAAAATAAGATGTTCCCATACCCCCTGGCCCCGCTAGGGCACCAGAAAAAAAAAAAAGAAAAAAAGGAGAAGCACATTTCAAAAAGACACAAATTTCACTTAGCCTTTTTGTTTACCTCCACCTTTGGGTAACCATATACTTCCTTCAGGCTTGCAATAGCAGGCTTTTCCCCTTCTCATCACTATCTGAACACCAAGAATGCCATTTTACCTCTTTTTGTGTTTGTTTGTTTGTTTTTCTAAAGTACCTTAAACCCTACATAGTGATCAGGAGGGCAGAGCAAGTGAGGCAGCACTCACGTCCTGCCTGGAGCTCTCCTGCCTGCAGAACAACACCGGGGTTTCCTTCCTCGAATCTTCCCCAGAGCCAAGGTGCCTCCTGAATGGATTACGCTTCTCTTCGATTTCAGCTGAATTCTACACCTTACAAGACCTTATCAACTCCTCTGTAGAGTAAGAAGCTTCCAATAATCATGTTCTTACATTAGAAAATGCTATTTTGTTAACAAGAAAAAAAACAAAAATATGAGAGGAAATATACTTGTAAATGAATTGTTTTGCTTTAGAAAGTCTGATAGAAAATATTGCTAATGTCAGAACTGTATTTAATTTGTAATGTAAATCTTTAGTGAAAACTGGAATAAAAAGAATACAGGTCTGAATCAGATTACAATATTTCAGTGGTCTCTATCAGAACATATCCATCAGTCTCCCATTATTTGGTTAAAATTTCAGTCAATTTTGGAAGAAAAATAAATTAAATGTCAGAATTTTCAAAAAACAGACATTCCAAAGTTTAACCAGCTTTGCTTAAGATCAAAATCCCTCTGAACAGAAGAATGAGAACCTAACCCTCTTCACTACTATAGCAGAGGCACTAGACTAAAACAGAAATGAACATCACATAATTATAATACCAGGTAGAACAATCAAAATAATTAGAAAAATGACATTTACATATCTTGTTGAAAAATTCAAAAGCACATTAGTGAGGAAAGGGAGAAGGGCGGGGAGACGGGATCATACATGTGTCTGAACTATTACTGATAGCAAAAGTGAAATTGTATAAAATCATTAAGCTCTGGAGCATTGTGTCATGTTGTGACGAATAAAAAATACGGTCTGGGAAACAAAAAATGTCTCCTATATACTCTGAAGATTGTCATAAGTAATAAAAGGAAAGCACAGCTGGGTGTGTGTTCTGAGAACATGTTCATTCTGAGTCTGCTGGAGTAGAACAAGAAGGTAGGCTGGAAGGAAATAATGTTATTATATCTCAGCTGGAAAATTCCTGTAATATTTAAGGGAAAATATCAGAAAAAAATCTACAGGGATTTTTTTAACCATTCCCAGATTTATTGAGAAATAAGAGCAATATAGAGTAATTAAAAAATGCTGAAGGACTATGACTGTGTAGGTTTTAGGATAAATTTTGTAGAAGTGTGATTTATTTCATATGGAATCTTACTGAGCTAACCCCAATGAAATATGGCAGATTTGATTTGATGACATAACTCTCAGAAATCACTGGATTGCTTCTGGGTTCTGGCAAACATGAATAACCAGAGAATTGCAACACTGCAGCCATATTCTCTTTTCCCTTAAACATGGGGATAGTCATATACCTCAAAAACTAGCTAAGAAGTATTGTGCACAATTTAACAAAGAGTAATATTCAGAGATAATGCTTATGCCCCTGTCACACTGACATGATCCATGTGAAGCACTGGCTGATGTTTCTCTGCAGGTGAGACAGATTGTCAGGTATTAATTTACCCTAGGGGCATCTGTGTCTAGTTTTCCCCATCAGTGAAAAGCCACGTAAAGTCAGAGAAACCATCAAGTAGATGCTTTCTTGGATCATTCACCTGTGCTTTGAGAGAACTGAATCTAAATAATCTTGCTTGTGTTTTCACAGAAGCAGTAATCTGAACTCATTTTATAAGAGATTACCCTTAGCAGTTAGTTACTGAATATTACATTACTGGTCCATGTCATTCTCCCAGATAAAGGAATTCCATTTTGCTCACTGAACCACAGATGGGAAGAGCTGCTGTCCCTCAGTGCTTAAGACACATACTGTGTCAGCAGGCACAGTGGCTATCTAAGACTCCATCCAGGCTGTGTATGCTCAAATGTTGACAAGGTACTGGAGCTTATCGGTGCAGCTGAGGATGGTTTGGAGGGTGTCAGTCATCCCTAAAGGAGAACCTCAGCACTTTTTCGGGAGAGGCCTTACATCTTTAAGGCTCTGGATTTCAGATGGCAGCTGTTCCTTCACATACAGAAGTCCAAAGCTAATAAACAAACTTTAAATAATGGTTTCGACAAGGGCAATCAATGAGAGCTAAAAAGGAACTAGCTCAATATTCTACTCTGCATCCTCCCTATCTCACTGGTCTCCATCATCCTTAAAAATATTCTTTTCTCAGGCTTCTAAAGCTTATTCGCATTCTAAGCAAAGAAGAAAATCATGATAACACCACCATTTCAAACCTTCAAATACAAGAGCCAAATTCATCCCTGATGTGATCTCATTAGCTTAATGAGATTACACCAGGGATATAATTGTCCCAAGGACTAAATTAAATGAACAGTAATATATGTTTTTTGTAAAATCCTGTAATATGGTTTCATTAACTTTGTTCCCCTAACCACATATTTAACCTCTCTTCCTCTCTCTCCACTCATTATCAGTGTAAATGCAGCTCATCACCTAGGCAAGATTAAGCACATTAACTACATGAAGGAGTCAGCATGCTGAATTTACCTATTAATCTTTTCTCCCACCCTCTTAATGGACTGATTTCAACTCCATGAAGCAAAAAGCAAATATTGCTTCTCCCCATAATGAAAAGTTTTTGAAAAAGCATTATGTACCAGGTGCATTTAAAATATTTTTTTTCCTTCATTCTCTCTCCTTCTCTATCTATCTCCTTCAAACTGGAAAAAATCCAGTGACTGTTTTGCTGCATCGTGTATGAAATGTTTCACTTCATTGTAATACCAAGGCTGCAATCCTTCTTTCAAACTGTGATGATTAATATGTATTTCATCCTCTGGCTTTCCTGAGCCAAAGTAAATGAACTGTGGCCTCATTGAAATGATACGGTCTCTTGACCCTTTGTGCAGTTTAAAATGATGTAACCTGAACCATTTTAATCTGAAGGCTGGAACAAGTCAAAAGCTGTAATGAGTTCAGGACACTTCAAGACATCGGAAGAGCTATCTTGTCATAAAAGATGCATCTTTTGCATATAGAAGCTGTAACATCATATACCTCATGAGTGACACAGACATAAAAAAACCTGCTCAGTAGCAGATTTTTCTATCTCTTCCCAGTGATGACTTCAGAGACCAGATCTTGCACAAGGGATGAAATAATTGATAGTAAAAGTGACACCAGAGTTAAATGCCTCTGTCAACTTTTCCAACAGAATAATTATGGTGAGGGTTTGAACCTATGCAATTTCTGTCAGGCTACTAAAAACTTAGCGAAAATGCTGCCTTTCAGTGAGCTGGGTTTGTTACAGGTTTTGAGAATAACATGTTTGTCTCTGCAGCCCTCTCTGAGATGACACTTCTGAAAACAGTTCCTTCCCACTTCCACTGTGATCACATCCAGAGATCTCATGGACTCCACAGACCTCAGAGAAAACCTTCAACTCCACAGAAGTCTGTTAAAAAGGATTATAATAAAATCTTACATGTTGGTTTGGTTTTTTGTAAGACCTCTAAACACTTCATAAAATGGGAGGTGTCCAGTCTCACACATGGGAAAACTTAGGGATAATGATCCCAAGTTTAGAAAGCCATTAAACTAGGCACAAAAACTCTGTCTTAATTGTCAAATCGGAAGGATCATCCTACCTTTTTTCACAGTTTAAGAAATAGCTTCTGCTCACACCATGCAGTTGTGAGTTAGTGCTCTTTTCTCATCTTGAGAGCTAACAATCTAATGGCAAAGGAAAAAGGCAAATTAAACAAGGCAGAATGAATTCAGACTGCAGAGCATCCAGCAGAGCTGAACATAACAAGCTTGAATTAAATAATTAGAATACCAAGAAAAAAAAACCTTCAGAGAGCAAAGGGTGTTCTTGGTCATTGATTGCTATTTAAATTGGTTTGGCCTCTAACGATTTCGAGGTGGTCAAAATGCATAAATTTCCCTGAGCTTTATGTGCTTGGCTGTGATATCTGAAGAGAAGAAAAAGTCCAATTTGCATAGTATATTTTTATAGATGGTTAAGCCTTTAAGTGGATTAATAAAATTTTGTACTTTTAAAGGCGTAGGTTTATACTAAATGACAGGCAACAAAGTTAAAAATAAAATGAAATGAAAACAACATACACACACACTGATTAAGAACACATACAATACCTGTTTACCAAGGTTAAGGTCAAAGAGTTATTATAGTCAGATAACCAAAACATCTGCACAGGAAAAGCTTTCAAATTTCACCAAATTATGTATCAAATCATTTTATGAGCCTAGTGGTACTGTTGAAATCCTTGAAGTCTGGCATGTGCTGAATAGCTTGCCAGCTTAGAACTCCAGCTAAAACCCTTCTGATAGTTATTCATTCACTTTCCAAGTTGGATGCTATTCAAGCTCATCACTTTAACTCTCCACTCCAGTATTTTTTCATTAAGCAATGGAAATATTTTTTGTGACGTGGTTTGGCATCAGATTGAGAGAAACAGAAAAATACTACCTGTCTTCAAACCCAACAATCTAAATCCTGTCATGCAAATTTCACCCCAAAGCATTTTTTGTCCATAGAGAAACTGTGTATTAAAGAACGAATTATGACTGGACAGGTGAGAGTACTTTTTAAATTTAGTTTCTAGTTAAATCAGAAAGAAAATTTGTGAGCCACTTATAATTCATTTTTTTATACATTTGTGACAAAATGAAAAGAAAAGAAAACCATTTGCAACTGGATTATATGTTTTTACATGAAACAAAGCGGTTTAATTTTTAAAAATCTTAAACTGTATACCAAAATACTTTGCAACAAAGAAAGTAAGTATTTTAATTACACAATGTTAAAATGAAAGTTAAATTACCTTGTAAAGAAAAAAATGTTTTATTTTAGGACAAAGCAACTTAACTAATAAGACAAAAATTCATGGTATGTGACCCAAGATATGACTTTGGGCTATCTCTGTCAGCGGATCAAAATTGTCATGACATCCCTTTGGATAAGAGCTGTTGTGTAAATTACGCTTTCATTTTGTAAAACAATGTAATTAACAAAAAAAGGGAAGTATCTACAGTCTGATAGTATCTAAATTCTTTATATCCATAGTTATGGAAGAAGACATGGTCTCAAATTAGTCTAATATTCCCTACTACTCTTTAACATTTTCAGTTATTTTATTTTTTACCAATAAGTCAAGGCACTTCATACTGTTTTTATGCATAGCTTTACTTACATAAAATTACATGACTCAGGGTTTGACTTTCATAAGTACACAATTAAAAAGGAACATGTATTTCCATTACTTAAGGTGCCCATATTATAAGCATGAATACAGAATGGGCATATACCACTCAAAAAACATGCCTTACATAGACTTTTCTCTGCAAAAAAAAGCATCTAATCAGTAATTGAATGTGAATCTTGAAAATATGTAGAGGACTTGTCAGTGTTAGGTTAATTATTAGACTCAATGATCTTAAAGGTCTTTTCCAATCAAAGCAGTTCTGTGATTCTGCGAAAAAAGGAGCCATTTAAGAAAGATACAAAGCACAAGGTGTGGAGGTGGCCAAGGCCTCCCTCAGTCCCCAGAATTTGGCTGAAGTAGCTTGCTTAGTGCAAGCATCATGTCCTCCTCCTTTTAAACAATTAAACATCACATGTATATAGAAACACAAGTATTATAGAATTGGATGTAGTGATCACTTTAGCTAATAATACCTTGATGGGGCCTTTGAAAGACAGTTATGTAACTAAGCTATTAATAAAAATAACAAAGTCACTATTAACAATATTTTAAAGGAGCTATTGGCAGCAATAGTAAATGTTCTTGTACTAGAAAAATTAATTTCAGGCCCTCAAGCAACAGGGAGCACTGTTGCTTAGAGGGCACTACTGGTAATGACCTTCAGGGAAACCAGTGCAGCCAGGGGTCCAGTTTGCCTTGGTACCGCTGGTCCCAAACATCAAAACTCCAGCTGTTTCCAGTTGTGTTCAGTGTGAACAATGTGAGACTCTAAGTTACGACACCAAGCCTTGTTTCATAGCTTGCATTTGGAATGAGGTTGCAAAGGGTTAGCCAAATGTTAGTCAGGTGGTGTCTGCTTTGGTTGCGTAAGTTGCCGTGAAAAGCTGGGAATCCCTGAGAAAGTCACAGGAAACTGCTTTGTGGGTGTCGCTTCAAAGGGCTGGGATGGACAGTGTGCTGGATTCTTTTTCCCAACAGCATCTAAATTTATCTCCATTGTTCTTTTTTTTCTTTTTTCTGCTTAGTACTAAACTTGGATCCCAGCCAGCAAGGGACAACAATATCTCGACAGAGAACCTCATACATCCCACATGGGTCATCTACATTGTCCGGGATCCATGTGCATCAGAGATTACAACAGTGGAAAACAAAAGAATTACGCAACAGAAAGGCCTTGATGAGAGTAAACAAGAAAAACGTGACTTACTGCTGAAGCACTTTCCTGCCTGTAGTTGAAGCAGAGAGACAAGAGGAGGTCCACCCTTCAAATCTTCTCAGACAGTAACATAAAAATGCAGCAAATAAGCAACTGGAGTCTCATGTACTGTTGTCCGGTGTTTCTGTTTAGTCAGTACTGTTCCTTACAGCAGAGATAAAGGACTAAATCGTATGCAATTTCATACAACATCTATTTGTTTTAAGATCCAGCTGATAACATTCATAAAGTCTTAGGTAAATTAAAAGTGTGTTACTAAAGCCAACTCTGGTTTATTCAAAAGGAACATCAACCATACCCGTGAGAGAGCTTGACTGAGAGGAAGACTGTGGGACCATTAAAATCCTGATCTATTCTGATCATTAGCTGTCAGAGTGGTGTGGCCAGCCTAAGCTAGCTCAGGGCCCTTGGACAACTGTCCCTCTAAGCACCTTCTTCTCTTGTGGTTCAGCTTGCCAAGACTTACCAGGCTCCCCAGCCCCAGCAACATGTGGCCATGGCACCATTGCTCTCACTTTTAACTGTGCCTTTGGCTTTGTACGTGCCAAAGTGGACCATCCCAGCTCTGAAGAAAGGGGATTACAAAGTAGGGAGTATTAGCTCCTGCTAGCTCCTGCTCATACTCTCTTCTCCTGCAACTCCTCGGCAACATTACATTGCTTCAGTGGGCACAGGTACATCTTCTCCCTGTGGAAAGGGGATATGCAGCTAGAAACAAGCTGGGGTTGAATATATACAAAAATTGTTGGGGACATTACTACATAGAAGCACTTGGAAAGATGCTGCCAAGTGACCTATAATGTTGGGAAGCCTCAAGGCACACCAAATGCTATATTTTTCTTAGCTGTCTTTATGCATGCATTGACTATTTGGTACAGTCTTCAGTTTCCTGCCATTTTGGGAGGGAAGCTTGTGTTGCCTGTGTATGAGCTGGTTTTTAAGTTATCCCTGAGGGCAATGCAAGTTGAAAGCAATAACAGGTAGCTCAAGCATCAGATTTAAGTGGAATTTAGGCATATATGGCAAAGATGTAGCATTCTGAAAAGCCTTTTTCAGCTGCTGCCTCATCCTGGAGCTACCTAAACTCTTTTGGTAAGTCCATGGAGTCTCATGGTAGCCCACAATGCACAGAGGTATCTCTGCTTTCACAGGACTAAGTCAACAAATACATCCTCCTTGCCTAAACTAGATCAGAATAAAGATATAAAATCCTTCTCTACCTATTTTGACATCATGATCCAATAAGCATTCTCAGATCATACCTAGCATCCACATATAGCATTAGGACCCACACAAAGTACCCCTTTAAGATAAAACCTAATTATTGTTACATTCAGTCAGGATGTAGAAAATAGATAGAGCTGCCTCCCTTATTGATTCAACACAAATCCACAACCGTCGTCTCTCCTAGAGATTGCTATAGCCACCAGGATACAGATTATGCTAAACAAGGGTAGTCTCAAACCAGTGCTGTTGAAGCAGTGCTACTGTGCACAATAGTTAACTGTAGCCAGCAGGTCAAAAGAAGTGTTTGTTCCCCTTTATTTGGCACTTGTGAGACTGCATCTGCGCTCTCCAGCTCTGACACCCCTCTGGAAGAAAGATGTTGAGAGACTGGAGCAAGTCCAGAAGAGAGGCAGCAAGATGAGTACATGGCATGTGAGAAGAGGCCAAGAGAACTGGATTTGTTCAGCCTTGAGAGGAGGAGGTGAAGGGAAAATCTTATTGCTTTCTGCAGCTGCCAAACAGAAGGATGCAGAGATGACTCCCAGAGGAAGAGCACTGAAGATCTCACCAACTGATGGCATGAGAAATGATGGGCACAAGTTGGAAAACAGGAAATTATCTTTAGATATAAGGGGGAGAAAATGTACCATGGAGATGGTCAGACACCTCAGTAGGCTGCCCAGAAAGGCTGTGGCATCACTACTTTTAGAGAGACCAAAAAATTTACTGGGCAAGTATCACATTAACCTTATCTGACGGAGCCTGCTTTGTGCAGATGACTGGAGATGATGACCTCAGGAAATCCTATCCAATTGCAGTTTTTCTATGATTCTGTAACTATGAAAGGAAGAGTCAAAGATGAAGGAAAGAACAACAGATGAAGGCCTGCCGTAACCTCATAGTTGGAGCATTTGGATTGCAAGAGGAGATCTGAATTCTGGTCCCTAGAACCAGATGTCTACTTATATATGTGTATATACACACACAGGCAGAGAGGAAGGTGTTAAAGCTCTTTAAAAACAATGGACAAAAATGAGCCACTTCTTTTTAAAATGCTGTATCTTCCTGCCTCCTGGACAAAGCTTGCATTCTGGGCTGCAGATTACACATGAAGAGATTACACATGCATTTCTAGGAAACTGCAAGCGAGAAAACCAGTGGCTGGGATTTGAGACATATACCCAGCCTTTCAACAGGTTAGGCTTAGACAGAATTGCACCCATTTACTGACCCCAGGTAGCTCCCTCCCTGTATTCCAAGATGCCTGATTTTCTCCATGCTTTTGTACAAGAAGCCTGTGTACCTCATTCCCACATAAGTCTTTGGGTGCCTTAATTGAACCATTCCCTAGCACTTAGTAGATTTCCTGCAAACATACCAATAGTCTTGAAAAGTTTCTCCCTTCCATGAACTGAATTAAAAAACTTTCACCTGTTACATGGTTGATTTCTAATACACTTTACAAAAATGTGTTTTAACCCCCTGATCTTCAAGTTAGTAGATGCTGATGCTGTAGTATTTAAATTATCAAAGTGGACACTATCTCATTCAGAGATAGCCTGATATTTATACATATATGCCTTATTTGATACCATTGTTCTCTTGCAGTCTCCCCATAATTCTGTATTATCTGCTATCTCTTGTCTTACAACGTATTCTCTCAAGAAACCGTGAAAGAGAAAACCAATTTCCAGTTCTGTGCTTTTTTAGACCTCACCACATGAGGTCTTTGTTACAGCTGCAGGCTGCTCCAGGTGCTAAGGTTACATGATATTATTTTATTATAATCATTGATATTATTATAGACTTTGTAAGAAAGAGGGAGGTGTAATTACCTAATTAAGTGGGAAGATAGTATGGTCAGCAAGGACTGAAGTGTAAGGAAATAGTTTCAAGAAAAGCAGAAACTGCTTTTATATCTTATTAGAAATAGGCATCAGCATTTCAACTTATTATATATCCATATAAATAGAATAAACTTCACCTACGGAAAAGCCTGAAAATGAGCTCAACAGGAAAATAATATTTTGTGCATGCAAATCTATTTTAAATAATTTTTAAAAGATTTTCACCTTTGCTCCATGTACTTAATTATTGAAATAATGCTTCTTTTACTGTTCTTACCATTCTCACTGTGCTTGGAGGTTCTGAACTCATGAATGACTACTGAATTTGACATTACTGATATAACAAAGTAGAAGTGGATGTTTAAGAGATTTCACACAGGCAGGAAATGCTGATATGTTACAGAACAAAATAAATTTCCCACCGTGATAGGTAGGTTGGAGTCTATTTCCAAACTATAGCAGAAGTCTCCATCTTAATGTCGCTAATCATATTAGCTAAATATCACAGCAGGTAAAATGAGTTTTCAATAACACTGCTGAGTAATTTTCCAGCTAGTTTCATGCTTGGGATAATCTTATTTTTTTCTTTGTAAATTTTGCATGGATATACTGGGGCAATTATCTTCAGGCATTTGGAAACTAAGCTAGCACAGCAGCTTGCCAGTCTGCCTTAGTGTGACCCACTGTGGTGTTTATGTTCTGCATGCCAGTTGTTATTAGCTCACATGTGCGTGGAATACCATTTTCCTCTTTATTGGTTTAACATAATGGTATACCATGGGGAGTGTTTTACGGAAGGGACAGGATCTGAATATAAAGGCCTTCCTTCAAAGAAGGTATTTATTATCCATACACAGGAAATTTCACTCATTCTTCCCATTTTATTTTATTCATTAACATTAAAATAGATATAATGGAGGAGCTTAAAGTTTAATAGGTAATGGAGAAAATAATTGCAATTATCTTCAGAGCAGTCACAGTTTGCTCAGTGTTGTATAAACATTTTCCCAATCTGAGGTATTTGTATAATAAAGGCCAGCTTAAGACTGGCCACCACAGAAGAGGATAAATTTCACAGTAAATTTCTCAGGAAATTCAACAAGTGCAGTAACACAGCGCTCAGTGTCTTCCTCTAACACTGTGGCTACACCCCCCTAAGAGGTGGGGCTGACTTAAGTGTCTCTTTACTTCACCACCATAAAGCTGCCTCCAGTCCATCCCTTCAGCTGGGCACAGTGAGTCAGGTCAGAGAATAGTCCAGGCTTAAAAAAAGCAAACAAAACCCAAAACCCTCACAAAAGAAAATTTATTTTTCCTTTATCCTAATCTAGTGCTTACTTTGCCTCATGAACAGTTGCAGCAGAGCAACACATGGGAGGAACAAAAAGGCAGGGACTGCAAGGTGAGGACCATTTATGTTCACAAAACTGCAGAAGAATGTGCAAGGCGCTGAAGAGAGAAAAGAGAAAGGGGTCTTGTCCCCAGATTTGCCTAGAATTTGAAGTTTTCATTTAAAAAACAAAAGAAGACGTAGCATTCTAATATGAAGGGGTAAATGGAAGGCAAACTGCATTCTGCATCGGATCATACAGCAAGATTACAAACCTCAGGCTAGATCAGGGAAGAGAGCAATCCCATGGTAAGGAACTGCAGATACATGAAAGTCTCCTCCTTCTGCTTTTCCTCCACTAAGTACAGAAGGCAGAACTGCCCACACTGCAGTGGGAACATGCAGGCTCCGGTCCTGTAGCAGAGGAGTGGACAGGGTGTTCAAAGCCACCTACAGCTTTTGAGACACAGAGCTACAGGTATGTGGAGGGGAGTCTGCCCCTGTGGGTCCATTTGTTGGCAAATCCTTACATTAATGTCTCAGCTTTGCCTAAGCATGTAAAAAAAAAAGTGTCAGTCCAAAAGAGTAAAGAAGTAAAAATTGCAGGGGTAGAAAATATGAACAGCCTTGCTCAAGAAAGCTATATTAATTTAAAAAAAAATAAACAACACACCCACAACTTGGGAAAGGACTAATAATGCACCAAGAAACAAATTTTTTTTCCAGCCTTTCTCCCCAGAGTCTACAAAGTTTCAGTCTAATCACACAGTTCATCTCCAAATTCTTCTGTAGTATCTGGCAAAAATGGGAGGAAATGGATTTTGGCATAATGTCCCTCATCGTATGCGAGGATACACTTACATGGAAGGCCACAACAGTTCAATCAGTGTTGATATGGTTTGAAATAGGTTATAAATATGTATATCTCATTCATTTTATGTTATGGGCTAAGTATTAAAAGACAACACAGAGAAAAAGCTTTAGGAAGCCATTTGAATAAGGACAAGCAGTTAAATCACTAAACATAAAAGAAATTAAGAGAGGAATGATTGTAAACACCCAAAAGGACAGAACCCCTCTAATTTTGACCCACACCTACCTCTTGATCTACTCCAAACTCCAAAAGCCGAGTTTCCAACAGATTTAAATCATGTGGTTTTTTTCTGTTTTAACTTAATTAGAATAAAGCAGCAACTTAATTTTCCTATGTTCTTTTTATATACTTGGTAGTCCATGCAGCACAAAGACAATTTCATGTCCTAACTGTGGGGGAAACCTGAGTCAGTGTTTGTGCCTTATTAGACATCAGAGGACCAGCCTGTCAGCTGTGAGTAACACCATGTGTGTGTTTCTTATGTCTAAAAAGAAATTACAAACAATGACTAGGAAGATTTCATTTTGCTTTGCTTGTTTTCTTTCCCCTTTCTAGTTATGCTATTCATAACATGTCCCAAATTCTCTGATATTTGCCTGACTTCATGCCCCACCCCTTATCCTCACTGAGTGCATTAACCAGAGTCTCTATCTGGCTACTGTTTTCGAGAACCAAGTAAGAAGTTAGTATCTTTCATAAACCTACCTCTCTGTCTGATCTGGAAGTTGGCCAGTAGCTTCCAAAGAAGAGAAAAATGAGAGCGAGAAGAGTGACAGGCAACATGGTGACAGCAGCTTCACTTCTTTTGGAAAACAGACAAAAATAGATGCTTGTATATTCTAAATGCTGAAATTAAGTGGAAGGCAACTTTTCTAAGCTTCCGGTCTAAACGGAAACCAGATGTTCCAGGGTTATTTTCTCTGGTCCTTCAGAGAAAAGTTGTTTTGTCAATAAGTTGCTTCCTCCATCACAGCCTAAGACTTTTTCTGCTGGTATTCAAGTGCACTTAAGGCTGGGGGGGGGGGGCGGTGCGCAGCCAATAAACCTTTCTCCAGAATTTTGGAAACTCATTATAAAAAAACATACTCAGCATAAATAAGTGTGTGCTCATATCTTTAAGTTTTAATCCATTTTCTTCTTTCAGATACAAACAGCAAAATCTTCAGCTTGTCTAAATTATCAGAGAATCATCCAGCAGCACCTTGCCAATTTAAACCAACTGAGAGTCCTTGTATGTAAAACAGATGACTTCCCACACACGTGAGGTTTGATAGGTATGCTGGCAAAAGGGTGGAAGCCGCTCCTTTTTTGGATGTTGCACTGAAATAAAGAAATTTGTCTTAATTCTCCAGCCTACTGATTTACTCCTGCAATCAGGTGGCAATCTCCACCTGACTAGGAAGGTACTAGGGAATGAAAGGATGTGAAAGGCCAAAATGAAAAAACCGCCAAGGTAATGTTTCAAAAGAAATATTATCTGTTTTTTGGAGAGGATGTTTTGTTTTGTTTTGTTTTTAAAGAAATCCAGGATAATAGGCATCCCATCAGACTTTCTTCTGATAGGAAGAAAAGAAAGAAAATTTTATTGAGGAAGATAAACATCTATTAATTCAATATATTGTTATTATATGTTGGAGATGGCAAAATTTAGGTTTAACACAGTCCAGTTCAGAGAATATTGATGCAAGAGCTTAATTTTACATGCTGAAAATTATCAAAAGACATTCTCACCATCTAGGAATCAATCTTCAGAGGTTTACAAATATAACCTTACATGCTAGAGTCATGAGGCAAACCAGGATGTGTAAAAGTTAAGCTAACTCTTCTTCTGCAGGAAAAGGACTGTAACCAGTAAAACGGACACAGGTATTCTGATGTCAATTCCAATGTTGATACAAGCAACAATAATTTCTTACTGTAATGTGATAGGCACATCAGTGTTTTTTCTGCCATCACTCTTTTATTTTTCTAGATCAAACATCACTAGGAAGATTTGAGGAATTAGGGTATTGTCTTTGTTTCAGGGTGGGGTTTTTTCCTTCTTTTATTAAAAATATTTCCTTTATTAAGAAGCAACTTACAAACTGAAAGGGGTTAACAGCATAAATTTTATGAAGTGCTAAACTACAAACTATTGCAAAGTGCCTATCAGGCTACTGGGGCTACTAAGGTGAGAAAAAATATGTTTAGATAGATTTGACAATATTTAAAAAGCAAGAGAGGAATTTACACACATAGGTAACAACAAAGAAATAATTACTTTGAAGTTTTTCATTTTTATTTATAAGGAAGTACATTTCACATATCCCACAGATATGTATGAACACAGTGAAAAACAAACACAAGATGAATGAATCCTGCTTTAAAAAATATGAGGTCCAGGAATGTTTTATTTATTTTGATTTATTCTACAATGATAGCAGTCTTTTGACATACTTGTTACACAACTGAAGAATGTCATTCTTGGATTTCCTGCTTCAATACACAAAGACATTGATAGCCTAATAAAAAACATTTTTAAATGCCTTATTACTATGCTAGGTCCACTGGTTTCTCAAGTCTCAACCCAGAAACTGAGACATTAATTTTCTATTCACAAAGAGAGAATTTTCATAATGGCCTCTATATAAAAATCAACTTATTAATTTTTTTAGGATCCCTCCTATGACTCTCTTATTTCATGTAAAGCTGGCACTTAGCTTGCTAACATTCTTGTTTCTTGATTTGGGACCTAGCAATAGAAACTAGATCTGGTGATTTGTATTGTTTGTATCCTTGAAAGAGTGATGGGAAAACGTACTGCACAAACAGGCAATGACCATGGGCATTCAAAGTCATCTGTGTTTGCTTTTTAAGAAATGGAGGCAATGCTATGCCCTGTCTTACTGTGATGTTGTGCAGCGGCACACAGGCTGAGCCCATATTACTGTTACAATTAAGTTTGACAAGTGCCATGAACACATTATTAAATGAGGAAATGGCAAGACTTTAAATAAACTACAATTCCTCTGCTTCTGTTTTAGTGACCTAATTAGGCAGTCTTTAAAGGGTATTCATATACACGTAAACTCCTTATCAGTTGTCCCAAGTTAATTTTTTAGGTGAAATTAGCATTTTAGTTGCAAAAATGTCAATACAACGGGAAACTATTCTGCACAGGAGTCATATGAGGTTTCAGTGTTCTAAAACTCCTACAATATTTTGGAGTATCACAGAGTTTCAGAAAGACCAGGAAAATTATCTGAAAAATGTTTCCTGACAAATTGAAATAGATCTGTCTATACCAATGCTCAGGATTAGACCCAGAACAAATGGGTCTATTTAAAATTGAAGTTAGAAAGCACAAGCAAGTGAGGACAGGGAAGGCATACAAGACATACCACTCTACATTTGATTAACATGCATACCTATTACCTCATGCCTCCACTATCAGCTGTTACTGGAGATACAACTTCGGGCTGGACAGCTTGTTCTGACTGTGTTGTATCTATATGGCTAAATGCATTTGTGCCAGTGAAAAATTGTTCACCTCTCGGCAGGTGCTGCAGCGTGCCTTCACTTATGTTACTTGGCTGTCCCCATACAAAGTAGACTGGCCTCATCCATCGTGCATGGCATTTCTCTGGGTCTCCCTTCTGCCCCATCTTGGTGACCCTAGAACACAGTATTTCTTGTGTGCATGGTTTTTTCCAATTAAAAGAGTTCAAAATACTGTGAGACCAACACTTCTGTCCACCAGACCAGCAGTTACTTGTCACATACTAAGGAAGTTGTAGCAGGTCCTGGGGCATGATGTGAAGTCATTTGGGGTCATTAAGAGTACAAATCTTGCCAGATTCCAAATTTATTGAAATCTTGTCTGTTTTTTCCTATAATTAAGGCCCTTCAAAGTGAACTACCCCCCAAACCATAGCTGGGTTTTGTCTGACGGAGAGCTATTAGCATACTTCAGAAGAAAGCCAGGGAGCAAATGAATACTTCCAATCTGCAAGACTCCAGCTCATTTCACTCTGTGCAGTTTCTTATAAGGATGGACAAAACAATTACATTGCAGCTGTGAGAAGGAACAGGAGTATTTGGGACAGTATCCCAGTCACACATCTGCAATCAGGACCCTACTAGTGGTCCTTTATCTCCACTCACATGTCTTTCTTTGCTTCTGAATAAAAAACAAAGCAGCACCTAGATAAAAATGACTTCTAAAGGATGTGAATGGGTGCCCTTTTCAAATATTCAGAGCTAAGGATATCAGACAGGGGTAAGGAGAGAAATAACTTCATAGCACTCCTTCAGAAGCTTGTCAGATCAAGTCATAGGGAAGGCATGGATATTTATATATATAAACACAACACCACTAAACAGAGATTAGATACCCCTATGTAATGCAAATGGATTGAACATGAACAGCAGTATGCCATGTGAGATTGTACAATGAAACCACAAGTGTAAATATTAAACTTTGCCTAGACAAGCACATTACTGGTGCAGGCAAGTTATTACTTCCCTAAATACTATTTACCAATGTCTAACTACAGTAACCAAATGTTTGGTTTGAACATGTATTTTAAAGGTTGCCTTAGCTCAGCTATTCCAGTAGCCCTACCTCGAACAAAACCCCAGCCTAGACAGAACCTGCAGCTGGGAATTTTTAAGGAGGGACTTCATGTATTTATACAAAACATTGAAGATGAGGACCTGACTAGGTCCTGCTGGTGGGTTACTGCAATTTAAACGATTCTTATAGTTCTGTTTAATTGCACTGTTCAGGTAAGATTACGTTCTTTACCAGAAGCCTCTGTTTATACCAATTTGTTAAGCATAAAGTAACATCAGTTATTTTTCAAAACTGTTTTTCCAAGGTATGGACTTACTACATTAGTGAATAAAGATTGGAATAGAAAAAAAAAAACCAAACAAAAAAACCAACAACATAATGGGGGGAGGGTGTGCATGACTGAAGTTAAAAAGTACATAAATCACTCCAGAAATATAATTTGCAAATTCATTGTGTGAAGTAATTAATCAAAGCATGGCTGACTTATAGTACTTGAGAGACTTTGATCTGACAACTGGAAGAAATATAAAGAAACCACTGGGTATCAAGCTACAGTGTTAGGACATAAAATGTTTCTCCATGCTAGTCACAAGTTTAATTACTTCTTTTTTTTTACACTGACAGATCCAAATTAAAATAAATGGGCCACATCGAGACAAATTTCAGATGCATGAAGTGCTTAAGAATATATTGTTCCCATAATATAGGAATACTATGGAATTTATTAATAAAGCTGTTAATTTTTTTTCTTCCACTGAGAAATGTATTAGGAGAGTAAAATTGAATGCATACAAAGTGCTTAATATTTTCCATTTTAGATGCTTAATTTAGAGATTTTAAAGTGTTGGTTTTATTTTTACAAGAATATATATGTCTACCCAGATTAACAGCAACATGTGACAATAAAAATAGTTACAGTAAAAAAGACATAAACAGTCAAATATTAACTGAACTGCCTTAATACTTTAGAGTAATACCTTACTCTCAATATGAAGAATTTAACTTTGACTAACATACAGAGATTGTTCTGCTAATCTGTATGGGTTTGAGACTGCTTGAGATACATTTAAAGTAACTAAATGCACTTTTAGAGTGATTAATTTCAAGAATAAAATATTTGTTGTAAAACATATGCAAATCTATGTTCCAAATTTAAAGCTTTTAGGAAGTAAATTACACTATTGCTAAAGGAAATTATTAAGTCAGTATGTACTGCTACCATACCCTGTGAAACAGGGCTGGGGCTGGTCCATCATACTGGAACTCACATTAATAAGCATGCAGTCAGAAACCAGAAGTCAAGATCAGCATATGCAGGGTTAACATTTCTAGTCATTTGCCTTAAATGAAAAAACACAAATCTCACTGTTGCATCACCTGTGTTGGGGTTTTTAAAAACAAAGTTTACTGTCTAGTCTGTATACAGTAGTATGGACAATTACTATGTATCCAAAAAAGCAGACAAATTAACAGCAATAAGATCATTCCCCCTACCATCCTAATCCTGGCTGATAGGAAGAAGTCTTGAATTGCTCTTTAATCTCCAGGGTAATGATCTCACTCTTTTCCTTCTCGCTTTCTCATCTTCCCAAAGCTACTTTCCACTATATTTCTCTCTCTGTTTCACACAGTCTCTTACATTTTCCTTACAATTTTCTGCCCTGAGTTATCTGTAAGATGCACATAGCAGTCAGCAGAGACAACACATAAATGCTTACATTAATGAAGGAGTAAGAAAAAATCCTTTTCTATCCAAGTGGCCAGCCAAATACAGATGCTTCACTGGCTGCTGCTGCTGTTATTTATCCATAAGTCCTCTGCATATGCTACACAAAACGCAGTGAAGGAGCCTCATTCTCCTGTCCCCGCTGACTGAATTGCATGAGCAATTATGCAATCTTGCATCAGTGTGCTCCAGAAACACTCCTTTTTGTGTGTGAGCCGGCAATGCCTGTGGATAGGCTGGAGTAGTAGGAAAAAGGTGAACTATGTAGGAGGAGAGTAGTAGTTAATGTGCTAGCACTTCTTCTGGGAAACATACTTGAAAGCTGGGCAAGTCAGAGGATGTGAACACCTTTTTTCTGTGTGATTCATTAGTGAGATTATCCTTAAATATGGTTGTTGTAAAGCAGACCCTCCCCAACACCTGGGATGCACTGGCATGTTAGATCTTATTTACTTCACAGCAGTGAAGGAGCCAGAAACTCACATGGACTATCAAGCCTGAAGTATCAGTCCTAAAGCAAAAGGTATAATCTTTCTTTCTGCAGAGAAAACTGAAACCCAATCTTAAAGCAATGAAACGACTCAATTGCATTTCTGGACACAATGTGCTTTGCGAGCCCCAGCCTCACTGTATCCTTCCTGAGGCCCTGCTTCCTTCCAGACATTGGTGCTAGTTTGCAGGCGCCTCATCTCAGCTCTCAAACTACAATTTGCTGAGTTCTCGTGTCACCAAAACTTTGTTTTGCAATCCACCCTTTCCCACAACTTTCCAAAGGTTGCTTCAATCTCTTGCAAATCTATGAAAGATGGTTCAGCAGGGGTGAACAGGAAAAGCAGAGCCTTTTGGAAGTTAGAAAAAAAAAAAAAGTAAGAAATGAAACAAAACTGTTGACTCCTTCCTTGCTCTACATGAATCCATATAAGCAAATAAGATTAGGGAAGGCCATCCCTCAAATGGCATGTACTCTTGTTCATACAAGCTTCTTTAAAATGTATACATATGTCTAAAATCCTAAGACATAAGTAAAATTTTCTTTTTCAAGATTTCCTTGTCTTCCACATAAGTTCACTGAGAAAAAAATAATGCAAAAAAAGTTTGTCTTCTCACTCACAATGAGCTAGTTAAGTAGTTTTCCAGAAGAACTTCATCAGGAAAAAAGATTGCAAGAACTCTTGAAAAATAAAGCACTGGACAATTCAGAATATCCTTAACCCTAGCTATATTTCTTGGAAATTTGTTCTTATGCACTTTCTTCAGTACCTTACACAGAGGGAAGGTTATGTGACTGTAGCCTCCTTCCTCTTGCCTCAATTCCATTTTCTTTCAATATATGTGTTTACTGTGAGAAAACAGAATAGAAGTATTTGTCTCAGAAGACAAATCTGGAGGGAAGGATGCAGAGGAGCAGGAAAGCAGTGAAAAGCAGGAAGAATAAGGATCTCTATGAATAAAAGGAAAAGGTAAAGGGACATAAGAAAGTAAAACACAAAAGGGAAGAATGGAGAAATGGTGAAATGTCATATCAAATGGTAGAGAATATTTTTTTATATCAACTTCACTTTTAGCTTTAAAGGACAATGTGCAAATGTCACATTAACTAGTGGTCAGAGCTTTAGTCTGTCCGTATAAATAAAACTGTCATAAGCACTCGTACCTCTGCAGCCACTATTGTTTTATTTTCTGATGTTTCTTTTTGTCTGTCACAAAGAGATGTACTATTATTTTCTGTTGGATGAAGCACTTTGAATTTTTGTAAATTGTTATGTTGTCTAACCGCAATTAATGTTACATATATCTTCGGATATTTAATCTTGATCTTCCTTCTATCAACATTCAAACTCCATAACCCTCATTTCTCACACAAAAGTGAACTGTGTTCCACAAAAGCGAGCATCTGTTTCTTTCATTACTTCCCTTTATGAGCAGGTTGTTTCCAGAATCTTCTGTCCTCTATCCTCTTTTGCTTGAAATAAATTAAAAATTACTGATATGATTGCTAGGAATTCTTCTCCTTTAGCAACCTTTGAGGCTCCTTGAAGTTGCTCATTTGCTGTGAGGTATCCAGTGAAATTAAGTCATTACAGAGGATGTACACCACCATCTGTGGTTCTCCATGTTCTGAATTAAGAGCCTATATGATATCAAGCCTCATGAAAAATATTATTGCTCATTCTTCAAATAAAAGACCATCTCTCTGTCTTAGGTGGCTGTAGATGCATTTGATTTGATTCTTTTGTTTTCAAAATAGAGTAGTTTTTCACAAAATACGTGTCATTCTATATAACTACCTGCAGCTCAGAAGATGTTATTTACTATACCGTGGACACAGTAACAACTGAAAATTTCCAACAGCATGGAACATCCCTTTTGATGTCCTTTCCCCTCATAGTCACAGCTTGCTTCTCCTCCATACCCTCTGATTACTTTTCCATGGTGCTCCTTTTTGAATCTGAGCTGGGCAAATATCTTAAATCTGGTTGTCCAGATTCATTTATTTGTTCTGAAAATTAATGGGAAATTTTAAAAATAAAATTTCCAACTTTATTAGGAAATTTCTTACAGGAAAAAATGTTATGGTCCTCATCTTACAGTTAAAAAAAGAGGAAAGTTAATGATATAAGCCCAAAGTCAAACATGGGAAAACTGTGGTTGCATGTGGAAGAGTACCTGAATGTTTTGGGCAGCCTCTGGTCCTCCCCACCCTCTTAGGTTAAGCTTACAACTTAATATTGTGGAACTGTACCTAATGGCACTGAGAAGTGTTCTCTGCGCAGATATAGCATACTGCAGAAAAAAATGGAAGACATCAGAAGTTTATGATTTAGAGGTGCGAGATCTGCAAGCACTTAGATGTACAATGAAACAGGAGGGGGAGCTCTCGGTACACTGGCCAACAACGAAGGAATGCTCCAGTGCAGCAATGTTCCCCAAGCCAGGAAAAGAAGATCAGCTCTCCCTCTGCTTTCAGCAGGTGAAAGGTACAGTTTTCTCATCTGCAAACTCCGACCTTCGGCATTTACTGGTGCAACTGTTTTCTTAAACTTTAATCTTACCTTCCACAAAACTTCTCTTGATCACTGGTAACATGTGGTACTTTGTTGGATTACACAGGAAAAACTGAGCTATTATCTTCTCACCTTTGCCTTTTTAATAAAATATATAAAATCTAACTTGGTTCAACAAGCAGCTACAGCAAACAGCTGGAGAAAGAGCAAGGACAACACCAGTAACCTGTCACTGATCCAAGAAGCATTGTACAGCAAAAGAACCACACACAACTGCTTTGTGCCCCACTTTCTCTCTTAGTTAGGTCTTTACTTCATATGTTTGCAGATCAGCACCACAACCTTCTCCTGCCCTGTGGCCCAATATGCCAAATGCAAACCATGCCTTCATCTGTGATCTACTGATGACAAGCTCACCACTAGAAATCACATTTCCTCTTTGCAGCTCTTTCCTCATCTATTGCAAGGTGCTGCACTCAATTTGAAATCAAGTGGAGACACTTGGGATGTCTGAAAAGGAAACGGCTAATTATAGAGTACACATGCAAGTAACAGGGCAAAGAAGTTAATTTTATAAGCAAAACCAAAATACTACTGAAATCAGTCATAATTCATTCAGCAATTTTATAGCAGGTAACAAGAAGAACATGCGGAAGGACTGAAAGGAAGGTTTAAGACATAAGACAGGCTAGACAGAGAACGTAGACTGTATATATTTTAATTCATCACCCATCATAAATCAGTATTAAAACAGGATGATTTCTAGAGTAATAACCCTAGGCAAGATATGCATGACCCAGAAAAAACCCCCAGCTTTAAATGGTGCTAAAATTACCTAATTTTACTCATCTGATAAGAATTAGATTCAATAATCTAATTTTATCTTCAAAAGCGAAAACAAGAGGACATTTTGTATCCTTTCATAATGAATTGGATTCAGCCCACTGAATATTGTAAAATCAATAGATTTTAGGTAAGCTACAATAAAAAGAAAGGCTTAGAGAAAGATTATGAATAAAAACTATACTTGAGACAAATCAACAGTGAGTGTTGATTATTAAATACTTACCAACTGTTCATGATTGATCTCTGAAGTTAGAAAAAAACAGCTGAATTAAGTCAAATGATATTAAAAGTAAGAAATCTGAATAGAAGGAAATAAAAAGTTCCTAGGATGGTCCAGTGAATAGAAAGGAGATTTAGATGAAGTTTGCTTAATTTAGCAAACCTGATGCTGAGAAACAAGCATACACTACAGAAGACAAAGAGCTAGTAAAGCTGAAAAACCAAAGTTCATCCAAGAATGATCAAAAAAAAATTAGTCTTGGGTAAGATTAGACTTGAAAATTAGAAGTGTTCTAATTTCCAGAGCGGTAAGACAGCAGTTTAACTACTTTTAAGATCAAACTGGCTTAGTTTCTAAAAGGAATTACATTATAGGGCTGCCAGCAACAGCAAAGAGCTGTTACCCAGGAGGTCATAGCTGCTCCCCATTACTCAGGATGTCCTTTCTTGTCTCATGTCTTTACCAAACAGAAGCCTGTCAGCACTGGTTGGTATTCCACAAACAGGAAAAAAGGCTAAATTTGTCAAATGCACTTTAGAAGTAAATTATCCACTGCAAAGTATTCACTAGTTTTATTATTCAATAACTCATGTAGTGAAGTAAGTTCATCTAATATTAATGAATTCTCTTAGTAGGACTAAATTAAAGACTTGTGTTTAAGCAGTCAAATGGCACACATCAAACTCTCAAAGAATGCTGGCTACTATTTACTTCCCTGATATTAAAATTTTGCTGTTTTCTTTGCTTTTTCTTTTCCTGGGACGCAGATTTTCCTTCAAGGATTTATGTAAAAATCTCTAAAGTTAAAACATACTTTGAAAGTAAGAACCGCTGTGTCTAAAACCCGTGTGTATTGATACATTCTCAAGGCACTTCACTGACCTACCACCCAGCGTCTCCAGTGAAAGCTATCTATATATGATAAAAGTTATATATATGTATATATAAAGTTGTATGGAAATATCTAAATTGTGATCCCAAAGTTGTAGATTAACTAACACAGTAGTCTTATTTATCAGTGGAAAAGAAAGAGAGAGCATCAGTAATGAAAAACATTAAACATTGTGGCAAAAGCAGAGACCACACTAAAACTTGGAAATGCCTGCAGGCAGATGTAAAAAATGAGAAACAGAAGCTCTATGTTCTGACTTAAAGGAAGGACCTAGAAGGTTGCTCTAAAAAATGCTCAACCTCTAAACAAAGAATATCCAAATGTATAGACAAGAGTTAGCAGTTGGCTAAAAATTAGAGAAAAGCAAATTGTTTGTAAAATTTTCAGGTTTGAGCTGGAACAAACAGAATGTTGTTAGTAATAAAATAAAGCAAAATCTCTTCCACAGTGGATGACTTCCATTTTTGTCCCCAGCTTTCCTACCTTTTGATCAAAAAATGCACATATAAGATCCCTGGAGACATTCAAGGCCAGGCTTGATGGGGCTCTGAGCTATCTGACCTAGTCAGAGGTGTTCCTGCTGATTGCAGGGGGTTTGGACTACATGACCATTGAAGGTCCCTTCCAACCCAAACCATTCTATGATTCTATGATAAGATGGTTTTGTTTTCAGTCAAACTTCAGGTCAATCACAAATTAAAATATTTACTTACTTTCAGGTAATGAATCCTAAGTATCACTTTGAGTTGAATTGATAGCAGAGTAGAGGAGGGTAAACTGGAATCAGAAAAGGATGCTGAAGCTTAAGGAAGGGTCTGTTTGTCACCACACCTGGGGATTTGTCATAGCTTCCTATGAATTTACTAAATAAGGGATTGAGCTACAGGTTTGGGAGTGTGGGTGTTGGAGCTCAATGTTTAACTGTACTTAATTGGTAGAAAAGCTTTCAAGGCAAAGTTTTATTTTATTTACTTGTAATTGTTCCTTATTTTCTTTCTGATTTGGATCTGATTTATTAATGTCATATATAGGTAAGAAATTACCAGTTTAGTAATGCTGTTGATGGGAACAACATAGCTTCTTGTTTCATTTGCTCCTATCACCAGCAACATGCTTGCTGTCAACTTTGTTCCCGTATTTTGTTCAAGCATACTTCAAGATATGAAGAAGATATTAACCCCTCTAGGAGCAGCAGAGGCCATGTATCAGGTACATTCAGCTGCTTTCAGTCTGCTGCTCCCTCTTTCCAAGTCAATGGTTGTTTCTATTTCTGCAAAGTAACAGAAATTTGGAAAGCCCCTTACTGAAACCTGTTAGAAAACAGCCTTTGGGCAGTAGCTGGAAAGCTCTGAGCTCCTGGAAGCTAGATCTCACATTTCCTGGGGTATCAAATTCAAATACTTTTGCATGGCTACTCTTCTTTTTCACAGAGCTCATTCCTGGCATTATGTGGTATTCATGATCTAGACCAGTCTTCTGGTATGCCAATATGAGCCTGGGCATGCTATAGTTAGCCAGATTTTCCCCTTGTCCAAATCTTCTCAATCTGCACAGTCCAAAAACAGCCAAGTGGAGAAAGTGGAACAGCCTATCCTTAGTCAGAGGTACTTAATTTACAGTTATGTACCTTTAAAATAAATTATCCATTTGCAGATACAGGTCTTTGTGCTCTATTGCTTGCACTTATAAATTAAAAGAATTCTTTACCTAGCAAGTTTAAGTGATGCTACAGCTCTGCAATTGGAGCAACACAATCAGAAAGAGATAGAAGGAAATAAAACCTGAACAGCAAAATGAGTCCCCTTGTTTCCTGTGAGAGAATAAAGGGGGAAGTTAAGGTGCAGGTCATTTAGATTTTGTTTTAGAGCTCATTGGGAGGTGCTCAGCTACAGTTAAAATGGCTGCCATTATAAAATCTAGGGCAGATGAGATGCACAGTAGATAAAGTGGTAACCAGTGTCTCCCTTGGAGCACTTTGACAACTCAGTTTGAATTCGCAAGCGGTCTGATTGTACATGTGCAAATGCTTCCATATAAAGGTTAGGCACCCATTGTTATTGCAGCATCTGTTAAAAAAGATAGCCATATCGGTTGCTAGGAGATGGCAGACTTCTCCTGGAGAAAAATCACTCCTGATAAAAAAATGATTTTACATAAAGACCCTCTTAAATATAAATATCTTTGACAGCAGCTATTATTATTCACGGAGTTCCTTCACAACTGAATAAATGGCAGAAAAATATATTATTTGAATACCATTATATCCTAAAGTGTTAAATAGACTTTTCTCCCTTTTCTCCCCTCCCTTTGTTACTCCAAAGTGATATTTGCTTCCAGCTAAAATTGCTGCCTTCCTTTTTCTATAGACCATTCTATGAAAGAAATATTTGGAGAACTGAGCTCAAAAATTGAACTGGCTTGTCTTCCCTTCCATCGTAAAACCAGCTTCACTTAAAATGAATTGTACAGTAGGATAAACACTTTATTGGGAAGGAACTTTGATGCAAAAAGACATTAAAAAATGTGCAGCAAGTCTTCACAAATGGATGGCTGGGAGAAGGCAGGTGGGAGGCTATGCCACATGAAAGCAACCAACCATCCAATTTCATTTCAATAATGTTTGCAATTTTCTTCCTACTGGGGTGGCTGGAAGTACAGCTGCCCTATATTTGTGTCCATGTGCCCAGCTTTTGCTGAAAATGACCTTAACAAATAAAACATGAAACAAACGATATAGTTGCTGTTTTAAACTTGTGTAGTCAATAAATGAAACAATAATCTTTCCTAATTTAGTGTGCTCAGACTTGCCATTGTGGACATGAGAACTTCCCAGCTGCAGAACACAAAGGCATGCTGCCTGCACAATATGGGGTTTCAGCAGCTGTGCCTTCCATTGACCAGAGCTGGGAGAAATGTAGATTAAATACCAACAATAAGAGATCGATGTTGTAAATATTAGCATGAGAAAGAGTGCACCAAACTCTGAGTGTGTCCCCTTTTTCTGCAGCTGTAATAAAGTTTCTCAAGAATTTTGCATCCGGGGGGCATGTGTGCATGCGCATATGTGTGAAGTGCCTCTGCATCAGGCAGAAGCATGTTTCCTTATACAAATATTGACAGGAATCCTTCGGTTTATTTGGAATTTTCCTGAAAAAGCTGCAACAATACGGTAATACCTTTTCACTACTTTTCACACAGTTGTTTCAACTGTTGGCACCAGGAAATCCTTATTGTTTTAATCAATACCACTTGGAGTGATGACATGTTTCTTTTCTTTTAGTGACAGACATGGTGCGTTTCCTCACACAAAGTTCTCATGAGAGACTTTTGTGCTGTGCTCAGTATATCCAACACCAAATATGTATTTGCCAGAGGGCTGAAAGAAGGAGTCACTATTTTTTGCACTCCTGTTCTTCATTCTGATACTTTGCTTCATTGCTGTACTTCTGAATTCACAAATGACCCCAAGAAAAGCAATGGGACTACTGTCAATGGTTATAATGAAATATCTGAGGAATGTTTGGAAGATCAGTTGTTCATTTAGTGACACTTTGAATTTAACCTTGACGTTGCCTTTCTCTTCCATCTCCTTTGTACTGCTTACGCTTGAACAAATAACATACAGTAATGCTTTAAATGCATTCTTTAATGCTTTACATTAATTACAATCTTGATTAAAGTCATTAAGGTAATTTGAATATAATATGTGTATACCCAACCAATACACGACGCTGAATATTATTGCAACACCATACTTTGCTCCACAATTGGGTATAGCATACAGCACAGATAGAGAGGTAAAAGATGTCTTCTCTTAAGGCATATGGAGAAGAACTCAGACTCTGTCAGCATGCTGGGGACAGCAAGAAATACTCCATTTCCACTGCTCAGAGAACAGGCAGGACCCTTGCTCCCTGTTCCCACAGACCCTGGGCAATGAAGGAATTTGCCACCCGCAGCACTCATGTCAATGTTTGGGACAAGTAGAGAAAATGCACTTGTTTGCATAGCGCTATATGTGTTCATTGCCCAGGACAATGAGTAACTGTGCAAAATAAACACTTCTGACTTCAAACTTTCACAACTTAACACATGCCCTTTAAAGAGCTTAATTGCAGCAGCTGCACATCCACTGATCTGCTGAAGCTTATGTATTTTGACATCCTCTCCATTCTTTTTTTTTCTTCCTTGATCAAGCAAATTTGTAGCTTCCAAGCTTCATTCAGTTAAGTATTGCAAAGCAAACAGCATTTTGTGCTTTCTGAGTTGTTTTATTTTTTTCCATTTCTCCTCTCTTTCCATGATTGAAACTTCCTTTTTGCCTCTCAAAGACCTTGGCTTCATTCTTCAGTACCAAACTTCCTCTTTCTGCACCAGGCAGCAAAAGCTTTAATGAAGTTTTAATCCTACCTTCAGCTTTAATGAAGGTAGGATTAAAGCCCAAATTTTGTTTCACAAGGCTCAGGCCTATGAGTTGTTGCTTTCCTCTTTGATGATTGAGTGTAAGTGACTGCACCATGGTCCACATTTCTGTAGTTAAGGCACAAAATGTCCCAGAACCATCTCATCCTCTTTTACTAGTGCTAAACCAATGCGGGTAACTGAAGGAAATAGCAGTAAAGCATATTTTAGTTTCTGAAAAGATGCGGGTATGACATGGAGCATACAAACGGTTAGATCGCCATTTTTTTCAAACTCTGAACTCATTTCTCAGTTTTAAACATGACTAGTCTTAAGAGAAGGTCTCGAACAGCCAGTTCAAAGAGGAAAAAATCATTATTGACACTTAGACCTTGTAATAATGTAACAAATGAGTATCATTTTTCCATTCTGCTAAGTCATAAATGAGTCACTAGGTAAACCCATGAAAGTAGGTTTTTTTTCAGAACACTCATAATTAACTGTCTTATTTGGGGCAAATGCAGGGTCTTATTCCCTAAGACAATGTTTAAGGGCAAATACCCATATTTGGAAAGAGCAGAGATAATGGTCATGATCCTGGAAATTCTTCCAGGATCTTCTTCTCTCTTCCAAAAGAGAGAATTGAGTGGTAAGTTATTATTGTTATGTTGCAAGATTAATCAGGACCTTCTTAAGAAAGTTTATAAACTGAAAAAAATATCTAAAGCACTTTGTATATTTGTAAGTCTTAAATTCAACAGTAGAAAATATATAATAAACATAAAGGGCACAAAATCAACACATCAGGAAAAACACCTACAGCCTTAAAGATTACAGCCTTCTTTTTTGCACATAAATTAATTGCTGCTTCATACACAGAAGCAACTTTGGACAATGGGACTGTGACTGTAAAATGCTCTTGAAAGAGAACTTGGTGAGACTTGTCCATGTTAAGTTTGAACAATTTTTTTTTCTGAAATTCCTTTAAAAAATAAAGAAAAGAAGAAACAACTCTAGACATGCATGAAATACCTGGTTTTGTGTTGTAGTCAATCACAAAAATTAGGAAATACATATTGAACTGTCTTGAACTACAGCTCATTTAACTATGATAGACATTTGGTGCTTATGTCACCAGTTTTAATGGTGGTTCTCTGACTAATAAATGCACGTTGCTGGGTAGGACACAGCTTGGTGCACGGCTGACTACAGCACAAAACTTTCAAAGTATTAAGGAAGGTAAAATTACCTTTGACTTCAGTGGAATAGGACACGCTTCACTTAAATAACTGACTTGCAACACTTTTGACATTTATCCCATCCATCTCTTTAAAAACACACCTAATTAGTTGAACTTTATCCAGACAACTTTAAAAAATTGCAATAAAAATAAATAAATCCCCTGATATCCCCATTTTACCAGCAATAAATATAGAAATGTCTGAATTTAAATACTAGCTTTGACCCCTGCTCCTGGCACAAAGTTAATGTAAAAAAGAGAGAGAATCCAGGATGTCTTTTATCAAAAGTCAATTCAAAGCTCGATATAAAGTTCAAACCTTTTGCAGCATACATTATCATTAAGATGAAATATTTAGTGGCTCTGTATTCTGGTCATCTTTTGACAATAACCTACAATGTCTCAGAGGTGGCAGGTGCTGCAGAATTCAGTCAATTATTAAAGAATATCTCATTTTTCAGGAACAAGGGTTGAAAACTGCTAATTTGTATTAGCATGCCATCGATTAAATTGCACCTTCCATTTTAAAGTCCGGAACAAATTCTATAAACATTAAAAAATTTAGCTGCTTTGAACTTTTTACAGTAGCTTTATAAAACCTTGAAACATTGCTATTTAATAACCATCTCCATCTCCTGCCCCTGTGAATGGGTACAACTCTTTGTTCTGTGGACAATAGGAAGTCACATTTTTGGACTTCATGTAATGTTCTTCAGAGATAAGCTTGTCACAAATTATAGCTACTAATAATGTTTCAGGCTTCCCTATGTGATAGTTGCAAGGTGAACACAAGGTTGAAGTAAAATTAAAGTAGAAGCGCTCTTACACTTTTTCCAGACTAAAACCTCACTAATACTTAATATCTGAATTTCAGCAAATGTTTTAAAAGGAAAGTTCTTGTGATCACTAAATGAGCATTAAAGCAAAACGGAAATTGGATTACTAAACATCTGATTGTATTCATGTGGATATGAACACAGGAGATGCCACATTTGGGAAAGCATTTGCCACCGAAAAAAGCTTTTAAATGCTTATTTTTGTTTGAAACTCTACTCTCAGAGTTAATTCACATCATGCACAAGGCAGGAAAAAAAATATTTCCCACTCTGAGACTTTCAATATGATCATCATACATTGTGTTACATTTCCATGAGACTTTACCAACCAAAGAGGACTAGGCTGATCTGATATCAAGCAGTAAGATCTTTAAGGAACACTAACACATTTCATAGCCACTGTTATCAACCATGCTTACAAAGAGTGTCTTCTCCATAAGCAGTGCCATTCCAAGCAGGCAGGCTCAGTTGTGACAACCAGCCTTAACTGAGGCGAGTGACAGTGCAATCGTGTCATCACGTGTCTCTACAGGAGAGAATAGTGGGGAAACCTTTGCCTCTGAGAAGTACAGCTCAGGTCTCTCTGGCTGTGAAGGAGAATATAGCCTTTGCCAGATCTTCTGATGGGCATTAAGGGCTTGGGCTGAGCATGGTTCCATTGTTTCATAAATTCATTTTCTGTTTCTTTTCTGTGATGCCACAGAGAACAGAAGTGCAGCTATTTTGCACTTGCCTGAATGGAAAGTTCTGGATAACACTTACACATGCCACACATGAGAAGATAATAATAAATTTTAAGACAAGATCGTTTCTACAAACATTTCCACCTGAATATATGCAGAGCAAAACATTAACTGAAAATGGTAAACTTACAAAACCAGCTGCATTAACAATAGAAAGCTGTTTCTTTCTTTTTTTTTTTTTTTCTTCTTTTAATTTCCTCTTCTCTGGCAACAAGATTCCAGAAAAACCAGCTTCACAGAAAATGAGCACGTGAACAAGTGCCTAGTGACTAGACCTACACTGGAGAGAAGAACTGCCTAGAAGAGATCTAATGCCATTTTGAGCCTGACTTCACAGAGAAAGTGAACTCTGATTAATATTTGACTGACTGTGTTTCCTTGTCTTCACTATTTTTTAGTCTGAGAGTGTAAAATACAGATTGTTGTGACAATTGTGAGAACAAATTAGTCAGTATTTATAAATGACTTGGAAGAAAAAGTGCTATTGCTGATTATTATGAAATTGGATAAAATCATCAAAACATGTTGCATGGGAAACTAGTTGTTTCCTCTTCCTTTACATTTCAAAGTTGGAAACACAGAACTGCAGTAATCTATTGGTGATGCAGTGATGTAGGCTCTAGTACTCCAGTCAAGTCTGTTGGATTCCATACCCTACCTGAGTACTCATGTAATTTTGCCTTTCCAGTTTTGTAGGAATGTGAAGACAACTGACACATTTGCACAAAATGTCAACAGTCTGAAAACACCTTTAATAAGTTTCCCTTTTGCTCACAACCATGTAAACTGCGCAAGAAATAACTCTGTATGCTTTGGTCTTGAAAAAATACATCAGATGACTCCTGGCTTCTTAAATGTATAATTCACATCTCACCTAACTCACATTCCCTTGAAAATACCAGCACTTGACGGTGTGGGATTGAGGGTAAAAAATTAATGGGGAAGGGAAGCCCCACAGATCAGCTTCCCCTGGAGCCAGGCAGCCACACCTGCACACTTAGAACCCATGCTTCTCACAGTGGAGTTGTGCTTTGCTTGCATTTCACTTTATTTTTACAACTAAACTGAGGTTTGCATGCACAAGATTAGAATAGTTCTTTCTTAGTTGCATGATGAATAAGGGCCACTGTTTGTATGTTTGGTCTTGAGTGACAAAACATTGGTACTAAAATATTTAAGAATAAACTCTGGAAAGAAAGGATAAGTTTTTGGTTTTAAACATCTGTTTTAAAGTGATATGAGGGAGTGAAATTAAATTTAATAATCTCTCTTCCTTCCTCTGCTTTTGAAATCATAAGACAATGTGGTAGGACATGTGTTTCAGATCTAGTGTGGTATTTTCAGATGTAGACAAATCATTATCCGTGGTTCTCCTTTTCTGCATAAACCATGATTTTTCTAAGTACAAAATTGTCTGCTAAATTGTCCCCAGGTTACACAACACAAAACAGCATTTGTGTAGAATAAGGCATTACCTCCACCTGCTATAGACAGTGTTTATTTTTCACATTTTGTTTTCTCTGTTGGATTGTGGCCAGTGAACTCAATAGTTTGCTGGAAAGGAAAGGATCTTACATGTCAAATTGTCCAATTTATTTTAGATAAGTTTAATCAACTGTCACCCCTTTTTCCAGGGAGTAGAAGGGAGGTTCTTCCATGCTTTTTCATGGATATTTCTCCAGTGAAAAAATCATTTTTAGTATCTTAGTCATATTCTAACTCACATGTGTGTGCTTAAATCAGGCCACAGGGTGTGACCTGATTTGGACACTCAAGTACGAACTTCTACACCCACATTAATCACATACTTGAAAATGCTCATCAGTTATGGCAACCACCTACTTGTTCTGATTTACACAGCGTTTTCTGGAAAACTTTGATTGTACCTCTGCCCATCTTTATGCCTATAGCTGTTTGCCTCAGGCACCACCCCTTCTTGGACCAGTAGATAAGCCTAATCAGGAGAACTCTACCACACAGAAGCCAAATCTTTTGACCGACTGTCCATTTAAATCAGTCAGTTGAATACAAAGCAGCAAGTGACATAACATTTTTTCTCTCCTGTGCAGGACAGAACTGTGTTTAATTAGGCATTTGAGACTTAACTTCTACAGTTCTCACCACACATGTTATTTTCTAGCAGCTCAATGATCTGAAACACCAATTAGTTTCAATTCACACCCATTATCCTCCTTTAGTTCACTGTTAATTCAAAGACCAAATTCCCCTTGTCAAAAAGTGATAATGTTCTCTTTCTGTGTCTCATCTGAAGTTCTGAAAACTATAGTGCCAAATGCCATTACTTAAAAATTTATACGGAGGCCTTAGCCATTTGCCAAGTTTCCTATTTTTATGTTTTTATGCCCAGCATATTATCTCGCTTTCCCTCCATTAATGAACATATTTTTTCAACTCCCTTGAAACATACTCTCTTTTCAACATTCTTCTTCCTAAACCAGTTATAGATTTTTACAGGACAACACAGTGGTGGTCCCAAAGGGGATTAAGATGACTGCAGGCTCATAAAACACGGCAAATGCACATGAAATAGAAGTTAAAGCAGAAAGGCTGAAAACATCAGGTCTTCCTCTTTCTCAAACATCATAAGCCATCCGCAGTAACATCAGAAAAACACTCAATGCTTAACATGAAAAAACTTCAAAAGCTACATTAGTTAAGGATGCCTACAAAAAAAAAGTCTCCACTATTCATCAGTTAATTTTCAGGTCACTCATATTCACCAGTCAATAGTCCAAAGATAAGGAATATTCTTAACCAGGTTTTTACCATATATGCTTACCAGCCCATAAAATCAATGGTATCTACAGTTCCATGGGCATAGCTTATGGCAGTCCCATATTTGTTCCAAACAGTAATATTACTTCATAGCTGAAAGTTATGGGGAGGGGAAGGGAGGAATCACTTTATTATTGAAATATGTCTTTTGTCTGGGTGTCTTTTCTGCAACTTAAATCAGGTCACACTTAGAAGAAGAATCAGAAAAAAACAATCAAGTATCAACACAAGCACTTTAAAAATGCATTTATTACTACTATATCCCATTACTCTTTCCTTTTGAAAATTAATGCTCATAAATTCTGATGACTGATTATCTTAATTGCCTTAAATCTTTTAATAGTTTATTCTACATAATCATAAAACTGTTCAGCTGCTCCTTAGTTTATGAATGCTTATTTTTAATTTTGGGAGCAATATAAGAGATGGGATGACATTTCAGATTTCCTGCTGATGAGCTGACAGTACTGAATTACTCATCACTACCAAGTAACTTTCCCTCTGTATACAGTACAAAGTTACCTGTGCACCTGCTAATATTTGTTCATATACACTGCCTGTACAAATTAGCGTGTTGCATATACTGCTTCTAGCTACTGCAAAACAAAAAATCCATTAAACAATCTTTTCAGTTAAGCTGCCAATGTTGCTCAAAATCTGTTGCAGTGCTTTCTCAGTCCAGCTCACCATCATTTCATTTCTATCTGACAAGTTTTACATGTGATTATCTTCATTATGGCAACAGACTGCATAAAAATTTGTTGTTTGTATTTTTTTTTAAAAAACAGGGGTTTGTCCACAAAATGGAGAGACAGTTCTACACATGACTATGGTATTTTCTAAAAATATGATGTGAATCTGTTGGTTTAGCTAGAAGTCTGGAACTGCCTCTTATGTGAACTATAGGCATGTCTTATTTGGGCACAAAGGTAAACTTCTGTTCATATGCATGCAGGCTTATGCTACTGCAAAACAAAGTATCTCCAGGCTCAGTTTTGGAAGTCTCCTGCACACTTGCAGTCAAATGTACATATGAAAATCACTCAGAGGAAAAAGTGAATTTTCCCTCATCAGTAGCTGAGAAATCTAGCGTATGTAAAAGGGTGAAAATGTGCAGGCAACTGTGCTAGAGACATAAATAACCTCAATGCCAAATGAACTAAAAGCCAGACTAGAATAAGTCCAAGATGGACTATCCACTTGAGACCATTTTTATTTAGATTTATAGAACTACCTTCTCATAACCATTTTCCAAAATGGAAAGGCTAGACAGTGCAGAGAAACAGCAAAGCATTCAAGTCCCAAAATCTGTTAAACAAAACAGTCCTCTTCTATGTGTGAATTTGCACAGACCCTCCACAGCACCTGAAGGCATCAAAACAAGGCAAGGATAAACTTACCCAGAAAAGTAATTACTAAATTTCATATTTGTATAAAAGTGGTGAAGAAGGATTAACAAAAACCAAGTAAAGCACATCTATAAGTCATAACCATGTCCCCAGACGAATGAGGAATATAACTGTGCTTGCTTTGCTAAGGGTTAATTCTGGATAGCTTGACGGCACATTTTCTAGAAATTTTTGTCCCAGATTGCAGTTAAATCTGGCCTATCACCAGGGATTTAGCCTCTCAAAATTGAGGATGTTCAGCCTCTAAACAGTTACAAATGTTCGTCTTTTCATCTACAGTTCCTATCAAATATAGAAACATCTTTCATATGTTTAGTTTTTACACAGATTTCGGTACTTCTCAAACTTATTTTAAACCATTTCATAGCTATCCTTCCTGCCTGTTAAACACATCAAGTGCTTCACTGCCAGCTGGTGCCAGAAAAGAAAGTCTAAAAACAAAAAATATACTGCTGGCTGTCCTCTATCCTTGCTGGCACCCACTGCTTGAAGACAGATTAAAACACTACTTGTAGCTCTTCCAGCTTTCCTCAGACACCAGAATTTTATAGTGGAAGAGGCAAATAACAATACCACTCTTCAGCAGTTTTGTGAGTTCCTTTCCTCAGTTCTGTTATGACCTTATCCGATCTCCTTTTGTTTGCAAAACACCTTTCTATGTAGCAAACTTTTCTTTCTTTCTTTCCTTCTTTCTTTTTTAAAGAGCAATTGACAGGGAAATGCAAGGTAGTTCCAGTGGACTCTTTTTTTTTATTCTACTCTGGTATGACCAGCCAACAGACGCAAAAAACCTCCCACCTTTATATTGTGCGCATTCAAAACTTTCAGCAGATTAATGCATTTGATCTGGTACTGTCTCCACCTTCCCTGCCAGATTCCCCACACTCTTTGTTCCCTCACAAAGACCAGGCTGCAACCACCTTATTTCCCTCCATGCACAAGCGCTAGAAGACATGCTAAACTTCACCACCGCATCAGACAAGACAGAAGCATACAACTCGATGTGTACAAGAGTATTATGATATTGAGAGAAAAAGAAATTACATAAATATTTTCAAACTAACATGCCTGAATTAAGCCCTACTTAGGCATTTAGCAAAAAAGATAACTAGGAGATGTCTCATTTACTCTACATATTGTACTTGTTTTTTCTGTCAAAACTATAATTTCTTACAGTCAGCCTGACAATTTTCCTATAGCGGGGAGGTTTTATACATACAAACATTTTGAAAACACTCAGATCTGCAGTTCCATTGGCTTTAATCAGATCCATTTTGTGGAGTACCTTTAAATGAAGACTATACATTTTAAAATCAATTCCTACAGGGTAGAACTATTAAATAGTAGCTGTATGAAGATTTAATAAAGTAATTCGTTATTATTTTCATAATACAATTTTGTTATTAAAAAAAATTAATAGATGATAAGTGGATATCAACTCTCCCGCCATGAGAAATTTTAAAAATACCTGCAATGTTAATCAAAATAATAGAACAAGTAAAACTGAAAGATTATATCTAATGCAATTATTTTTAATACAAGTAATGTGCACTTTTCTTCCAATAATGTTTACTATCAGAATTAAAATATTTTCATCCCTATTGCTGTTACTTTTAAGCAACACCTTACATTTTTCATCAAATGCATTGCAAATAAGTGTATAAATAACATTGATAAAAATAGTTGGAGCTGAATAAAAACATCTGTTCATGTAACTCTGGTGTTCAAAACTATTACTTTTATGAGACACAGAAGCATTTTTTACCTATAAATAAATATTTTAAATTGAAAATATAACCCAAACCATGACTAAAACTTTATATTCAATGTCTTTGGCTATTACTCACTCTTGGAACAAAAAGAAACAATAGTAAAAACTTCCATTGGCTATGCCCATTCTGGCAGACAGTTTACGAACTCAACTAATAACTACTTTGCAAACAATAAATTTTGAACTTACATAATGGCCATTTTGGCATTGTTCTAGTTGCCCTAGTAGAACTGCAGTTGCTTCTGATCTCAAAATTTCTGTATAGAGCAGAATACTTCCACACTTTATGGCTCAGTTCCATCTAAAGACAGCTAACTCTAAATAAACTATCCAAATTAGCTAAGTTAGCGTAATCATGTTGCAGAGATCCTCCAGCCAGATTAACAGCTTTCAGAGAAACCAGTTCCAGTATTTCTGTAGGTCAATTTACTGCACTTTGTAGACAAAACTGAGAGTGAGGTCAAAGTGAGGATGCAAACTTCTAAAGCAAAATATAGGTTACTGAAAAGGCCTGGGTACAAAATACCAATTTCATATTGAGCTGCCACCTAACTGTCAGGATAGTTAAACTTATCTGGGCAATAAAGAGCACTCTCAAGCTTCTCAGCCTATTTTGCAGCAAAAATCCCGAAATTCAGAATATGAGAAAAAGAGCCAAGAAAGACAGAATTATATCCTTGGAGTGAAAGTAAGTGAGACAAAGGAGTTCTGCTGCTCGGTCACTGCTCTGGGGAGTCTTTGAGGAATGCCATAGTACTGGCTACAATATAAGAAGTCATTAAAAACCTACAAAGAAAATATGGTGTTAATTCTTTTCTGTTGTTCCCAGTAGTCATAGATGTATAACATCTCTTAGCAGTGGCTTCTGAACTCTGGATTCCATGTTGATGGAGGTGTCTACTGACAGCCTAGATACAGAAAATAGAGGGGAAAGGTTTTTAAATGTATCACTGTACTCACTATTTTCTGATCAATAGCTTGGAAGCCTTCTGCAAAGCCATGCAGGTTCTCACAGGCTATGCCTAAACAACTAGATTGAGAAGAATTCCTAAGCTCCAAAGTCCACTTACATTCTCCAAGGTGGCCTTTCATGTAGGTGACGATTGTCCCTCTTCCCTGCTGCTCCCATTTCCTAGTTGCCAGTAATGGAAACCTTACTGCACAAGCACAGTTATCTTCCTAAGGCACCTGGATCTCCCTGCACATTGTATAGGCATACTAGGTATCCAATTCTGGCCCAAAAATCTGCGCACCCAAAATGCAAGAGTTTCAGTGCCTACTTCATATATGCCTCTGTACTGAATCTAGATCTGCAAGTGGTTATATTGCATATATAGTTATATATAGTTGCAGTCAACTTCACAGTCTTGCTGCAGCTAAAAGAAACACTATAAATGTCCCACACTCTGTAAAAATCAGCCTGAATGCCAATCTCAATCTGGTCATGTAGGAAAAAGATTAGAGCGCCTATTTCTAAGCCAGTTAAAATAAAGCAAAGGGGTGCTCCACAATTACAGAATAAGATAATGTCAGTCCTGCAAATATAATACAGGAGTTTAAATCCAAATTGTTCTAAGTTCCAAAAATCATTATTAGCAAGTCTAAAAATTAATATTTCAAATTAGAACTCAGTAAGTATACCTTGATGGCAGGGGCACTGTTAAACTGTCTGAAAGTACATAAAGCAAAGAAATTCTAAAACAACAATGATGCATTACTTTCCTCCCCTTTTTTTTCAAGTAACCCTTTCAACACTTAGAAAATGAAAACATCTTACTGCAATAGCTGCTTATAGTTACTCATACTTGCTGTGGCTAAAAATATCCAGCTTTGACAGAATAGCTTGGACAGAATGTCAGATGCTGCTGTGTTTTGAACTAATCTTAAGGAAAATAAAGATATCTCATCCCAAAATATTCAAGCAATTTATGAATATGATGAATAGGTGATTGATTATGGCTCTGGTATTACTGGCTACGCCAATAAAAGCAGTAACTCAAAACTTCAAATCCTTTGGAAACTAACCCAAAAACCCTTATGAAACTTTTCTGAAAGATATGTTCCAAACCAAAAGTGTTAATCTGCATTTTATAGATTTGATGCAAATCCATACATGTAGCCACATACAGGTTGACGCTTAGCAAAATCACTTTTTCAACAGTATTTGTAATAGATGAAAAGTGTCTATTTCTTACAGCACTCAGAATTATTAACTTGTAATTTTTAGCTTGGCAATTGCTCTGTTTTGTAAGAATTAAGAAAATATCGCTCTTCTATATCATTTAATATTTTCCTGCGGGTTTTAAATGTTAATATTCCCCTTTTGTAGAAGACTTTAGGTAAGGCTCTAGAAAAACACACTTAATTTTATGACCAACTCTAAAGTTCCAGCTTCTCAGAGACTGTTTACGTATAGATTATGTGTAAAAATAACATAACCTAGGCAGATTTAAAAACTAAACAAAGCCACTCAACTTCTGTGAACCAGACTAATGACATAGGTCTAGGATGTTTTTGTCTCTGTTTCTAGGCACTATGTGGTGCCAATGAGAATACAGTTTATGCCAATCTTAATCTACCCATGGGAAAGAAACAGCCAAAGATATATAGCCAGAACTGTTTACAAGATAAACAAAAAGTTTACTGCTTCCCACATACTAGGGAAACAGTTGGATTACACATCAGCATCTGGTTGTTCCAGACAATACTATCAGGAAGTTAATGAAATTGGAACACGGAAATTACTATGACTCTGCACTCCATAAAAAAGTGTAATTTATCATCAGCAAAAAAAACAATGAGGACTTGCTGATAAATTAACAAAAGAGGCTGTATTACTGTAAAACAATAAATCTTTTTTTTTTTTTCTGGATAAATTAGTTCTGTTCCAAAAGCTGATGTCACCTAACATCACAAAAAACCAGCAACCTCACTCTGAAGAGAAATGGTGAACTTTTTGGATTACAAGTAAGATGTGAGGCAAGTTGTTTATCTGAAGATTCCACCAAGACTAGGAAGCCAGAATACTACTTTCAGCATTTAGGAAAGTCTCTTCCTCTCACAAGAGGCAAAATAAGTGTTCTGTTAAAAGACTGATTTCCCAGAAATCAGACTTGGCTATCAGTTTGGTTACCATCCAGGTGAAATATTCTGAAACTCTGGAATTTGGTTGCCTGGAACTTCTCCACTGGGCAGCTTTCACTCAGTCCACACTGTCCATGGAGTGTTATAAAAAAGTTTCTAAGAAATGCTTTCCTTCAAAGCCAGAAAATTTATGCTTTGGGAATGTATTTTTCATTTTCTTTGGCCGTTTCCACGGTAGACTTATCCCTGAAAAGGGTCTCAGTTATAGCACTACAATGGAGTAGACTATACTTCAGGTTCTTGGAGAGACTTCAGACCACTATGGGCAGAGTACACCTAGCTTGGTACACTCTGAGGAACAGTACTTACCCACTAGCCCTCACTCAGTAAGATTTTCCTAAGCTGATCCCATCCCCATGCCACCATTCGTGTGCCAGCAACCTGGCATGCCCATGACCCTACACAAAATTCCATGTCTGACTCTTATCAGTAACTGCCAGCCCTTCTCAACAACAGGAGGAAACTCCAGCCATGATTTGGGCTCCTTATTCATAAGGCATATTTGTCCATGTGCCAATACAGGACCACTTGAAGAGGATGGCCCTACACAGTGTGTTTTCTCTGATAATTTCTCATGTATGTGTCCTATGGATACAGATGCTCCATACTTAGCAGGATCCTCCACAGGATCAGTACAAAAAGATCACAGCAGCATGCAGAAACATAGCTCTTTGCTCCAGAAGGAGCAAGGGGTAGGATCACAGACATAAACACTGGGGACAGGAAATTGAGTTCATGATGGAGAATTCCAGTTCTTGGGGAGTGTCTATTAAGACAAATATAAAATTAAATATGTTCAAAACAATAATAATAAATCGTACTGTGTTTGGGTTGTTTTCTGGAGCAAATACATTGCTCTCCTTATTCTTGTTGCTGTTAAAGAACAGGCATTCACTACCATCTCCTAAACCATATCCTCAATGTCCTTAGTCATCTTGAACTCTTTTAGTAGCAGTAGACAGGATAGTTTCTTCCTCCAAGCAACCTCTAGTCTAAAATTAGGCCCACCTAAAGTCAGGCCCAAGTTGCTTTGCACTACATCAGATTCTAAGAAAGACGGGCAACATTGCAAAAAGCTTCTTCCATGAAGACCTTCCAAAGATATTCCCTGAATTAATGGTGTTGTAGCACCTACAGTGCTTACCTCTAAGCAGCACAGAACCGCACTAAATACACAACAGGTATCCCTTAGGCTGACCTTCAAATTAAGATGAATGAGACCTCTTTTTCTGATTAACTGCCCAAAGCAAGTGATTTCACTCCACAAGGGACATTCCAGTGGGAAAACAGCACTCTCAAACCAAGGATCTTGCAGCGTTTGGCCTCTACTTGCATCCAGCATGTGTTCCCAAAAAGTAAGATCATGGGCTCTTGAGGAGAAGTTGGGCTGTGGAGAAGCTTGCTTCAGAGATGGTGTACAGTTTGTCTGCAGAGCTCTTTTCTCAGGCAGTTGTCAGTATGGAAAGTAAGCTGTCATCAGATCCCTTGGCAAGCCAGTGCATTTTACTAATCTGGCAGAAAAATACAGCAGAAGAAAATCTGACTAGCTTCCTGCCAGACTAGTAAGATGAATTGTCTTACTGCAAAAGCTGACACAAGGGAAGGGGTGCAGCCATATGGCTAAAAATTGGCACAGGGCTACAAAGAGTAAGGAGAAGGGATTGGGATTTCCAGTTTTCTTGGCAACAACTACATTGGCCACTTATCCACACCCACGGTACTCACCCAGTTCACAGCACAAGACTTTGGAGAATGTGGAGTTGGTAAATAGCAAGGGGCGAGGGTAGGCAGCAGCACTTCATTGAGCCACTAAGGTTCAGGGGCTCGGTCTTGGCCCTCCTGAAGTCAGTAGCACAAGTACAGTCTTCTCCATCTGGTTAGGCTTACTAACCACCTAGGTCATCAGAAACCCACCACAGCATTTGAAAAACAATAGCCATTCAGAGAAGTACTCATATACTGGATTAAAAATACACAGCTGCAGAAAAAAAAAAAAAACAAACCCACAGTAGAACTGCCTCTAGTATTTCAAGCTATAGCTCTCCAGAAATATATTATCTCTTTATCAAAAACACTGCTTACTGGTAAACTTTTACCAACATTTTGTCCCTCCGTAAAATTAGTACCCTATGACTGTTCCCACTGAAACTGCAAGAATTTCCACTGTATAAAAGGCATGTATAAGTCATTACATGATTTAAGCCACAGATATGAAACTCTCCAGCCTGGAAAATACAAACAGTAGCATTGTAACAACCCAGGAATTGTACTAAAAGTTAAACAATGCCTTTGGACATTAAAGATAAGACACAGAATAGGCTAACAAACTACACAGCTGATGAAAACAGCAGTGAATTGAAGACTTGAACAAAAAGCATGAAAAGGAAGAACATCTGCAATACTGAACTACTGGAGGAAACAGAGGACAAATATCTCTTGTTTCTGTAGCTGCAGTCTGTATCCCCACAACAGTTAAGTTACAATTGAATGCACCTAGAAGGTAGTACAACCCAGAACAAACGGGTACAGAAGCCAAAGATAATCATATGCAATTTTAGAACCCCACAGACAAAACACTAATGCTTTAGCCAAATGGAAGACAGCTCAACAGCTGGGGTTTTTTTACTCCAAGATGCAAAAATATCTGTGAAATACAGGAATCATAGTCCTTCAGAGAGAAACATAAAGTATCTTTTACTTTTGAGAAAGCTTTGCTGACAACTCAGTCATTACATGTACACTCACATATATTCAAGCTAGGAGGGACCACAGCATTTACTCAGACTGATTCCATGCATAAATCACTTCAAACTTTAAGAATTATCTTTTCAGCAAATTCATAACTTCTACATCAACTGTAAGAGATCTTCTAGAAAGACATCCATCATACTGTAAACACTTAAAGGGATGGAGGTACAGTGCTAAATAAAGGAGAGCTAGGAAGGGAGCTCAGGTATCTATGTTGCTTAACTTGTTTCAGTCCCTGGCTTTGTTTTGGGCTGCTCCAACTAATTATCTCCAGTACCATAACCTAAAACCATACGCAGTGCTATTCAGAGGACAGTAGACTCCAGTGACCACTCACAAAAGCAAAACAGAGGCCAAAAAGTTGAGAAAAGTATGTCACAATTTAAGTAATTTTTTTTGTCAACAAAAAGAAAGAAAAATTAATACAGCAGACATTATTTCAAAATGGCAATTTTAATGCAGTGGCTTTTTGCCGTAGCCAAATTTGAAGACCCTGGTTCAGAATGCATGAGAAAAAACTTCTGATTTGAAGACAGTAGGTACTGAAGAGTCTCAGTCTTCTGATTTGAAGACAAAAGAAAGTGCTGGTGAATGTTTTGTACTACATAAACCCATCTTAAATCTTGATTAAAGCCACGCTATATATTCCCCCTAATAAAGAAAAATAAAATGGACTAAAATGAAAAGAATAACCAAGCCCCACAAGGATGCTGTTAAGATCTTTTTGTGAGACACTTAAAAAGGACATGATACAGAGAAATGTAGGGCTGTGACCATATTTTAAATTATTAATAGGTGAGGAGAGCCCAAAACACAACAGAACTTGAAACAAATATTAGGCCAATAAAAATAAAGCAGACCTTCTCCTGTATTGCTATGTGAGGAAGGCTCCATGGTCTGTATTTATACAGATGATGCTCAAGTAATATAAAACTTATTGAAGGAAGCTACAAGTCCAACATCTCAGTCTTGCATATTGTACACTCTCAAGCCTAAGATATGGGTCCAAAGTCTAAGACTCCAATTCCCAAGTTAGTTCATTTGGTTAATGCAGGATTAATAAAGGGCAGTGTTTGCTGATCACCGTAATGAAATTGCTCCATGCAGGATGCTCAGCCAACGTAATTAATGAACTTGAGAATTTCTGGACCATGAATGCCAGCGAGGCATTTGACTCACGGGTAAATTTTTTTCTGCACAGGTTTTAGAGGAATGCAGATTTAAATGGATCTACATATTGTATAGAAGACCAGTGCACTCATGTGGATAATTAATCTGTAATTAGATCAATAAGGCTAAACAGACGGATAAACTGGGAATGCTGTTATGTGTCCTGTATTACTTAACCAAGCTATTGCATTTTTATCTTTATTAAATTAAGGGATTATTGCTGTAGAAGGTATACAGATATCAGAACAGGAAAAAAAGATGACTTTCCCTACTGATGATCTGAGAGACTTTGTTAAGGATTTATAAAAGGTCTGGCTATGTTTATGAAGGCTTAAGGGACAGTTTGGGATTGTGGTACCATGTGGGATGTGGACTATGCCAAATGTGAAGTAATAACAAGAAAAAAAAGACCTCAACCACCAGCCTAATTTGTCCAGTGCCATTCGAGCAGAATGAAATAAAGAAAAACAAAAATCAAACCAAAAAACTATTTAGGGATTTGCCATTCTCATTCTATCATTCTATTAATGCTGAACCTCTGCCTAACAAAATATATTGTGATCTGATAAAGAGATACTCAGTCTCACATAATAATGCAATCTTGTTTAGGTGAACAGATTATATACAATAGTGAAAAATTCTTATATGTATTTACCAAATTCTACTCAGATTACTGGTGTCCGTATCTGTACATGTATAGGCTTTACAAGTGTTTCAGAAGATACATACCTATAAAATGTTTTACATTAGGATGTGGAAAAGGATGCAAAAATTGCAGCAACACCTAATCCAGTTCAAATGGAGAAAAAAAAAAAACAAACCATAATGAGTTTAGAGTCCTAATCAATATTTTACAGCTCTGAGTACAACATGGAGAAGGTCTTGTGAAACTTCTGGTAATATTCTCATCTACCTATCTTTGATACTAAATTTCTTTCCACAATCAACTACTATTGCCTAAACTTCGCAATTAACTGGGAAGCATTTTCTCCCCAGTGGGAAAAGGCAATTAATTGAGAAGAATTTTCCCTCCAAATTTAGGACCTCAGGGGCACAGTAGTTTCCTCCATTTCCTTGTACAGAATGGAAAATGGCCTGGCAACATTGCTCCCCAAGAAAAGAAGACTGTAACTAAAATCTGGGAGAACAAAGTGTCACAACCATATAATTCTTCTGTCATCATTGCACTAAAAAAAATTTATTCCTAATGCTGCCTACAAGAACTGTGTGAGAAGTGCTATCTCTGAATTCCAGCACATATTCCACTGATGAGAACTGCGTCTCCTGGGCGTATGTAACAACAACCTGCTTTTGTACAAAAGGCACAGAAGACTGTAAGGACTCACAAATTATATATGATTGCATATCTAAATGTAAATGAATTACATAATTACTTTTACCTCAAAGTCTCTGCAGTAAACGCTTTTATTTACAGAAAGAAAGAAATATGAGCTACTTCAAATGGCAGCATGAATGCTGCTTTTTAGTACCAGGGATAATTTAGTGGTCTCCTTCAGTTTCAGTTGCTGTTTAGGTCAGCTGAACTTGTGAATCCTTAAAAAAAGAACTGTGATCAAATGAAACATAATTCTCTAATAAAACATAAGTTGTTGCAAAGCTGTAGTTTATATACTAATTCAACCCAGCAGTTAAAACTCAGCTCCCTGAACAATAAAACCAGTTCAGCTGAGCACAGTCCTTCCAGCTTCTAAGCTGCTCCTTCCCCCACTGTCTTCTATGTAACTAGGCGAATACAAAAGACACCAATCAAACAAGATTTTTGTTTACCTTTCACTGAGAGATAGAAAGTGGTGAGCCTGCATACGCTCCTTTGTCCACAGAGAACATACACTAGATTTTGTTTGATACACATTTTAAAAGTTCCTTTTAAGTTTTCACTTCTTAGAGAATAGTTGTGTTGCTATAGCTTTTGGCCCCTTCCTAACAGCAGCTTTTTTCCCCTCATCAGAACTTGCAGCTTTTGATCTCTTTTATCTTCTGCTTGCTCATAGCCCAAGAATTGCATCTGTGGCAAAGCTTGTCCTCTTAAGAGTCCATTGACTTATTGCTAGAAAACAAGGAAATAGCTTTCTTTTCACTCTGAGTCCCTGTTGAGATAATACATTCTGAAGAGACAGAGCCTGTGTGGAATAATCAGAGCTATTGTTCATCACTGTTTGAAATGCACAGTGAAAATATACTGCTGCAGAAAAAAAAAAAAAATTTAAAAAAAAAAAAAAAGAGCTTCTACCTAAGAGAAGTATATAGGTAGCAACCTGAAGTAGGCTTAAATATCATACATCAGGTAGCACCAGGCTATACTACAGCTTGGACAATAGCACATACTGGACATAAGCAGAGCATAAAAGCAAATAAATACTACATTTTATTTAATTTCTGTGCTGTAGGAAAGGCAAGGCATTAGTAGCACTCATCTTTCCAATTCAGAATGGCACAGCACAGCCCACCAGACTGTTCTGTGATAAGACTAGATCATGTTTTCAGGTTGATCTCCTGAGCACTGGGGACTCTCCCACAGCCTTCTTAAAAAAGCAGTGGTGGCTTCCACTGTACTACCATCCCCAGAGCTCAGTGGCAGAGCAACTTCCACATCAGCTTGCCCGGAAGTTCAACATTTCCCAGTTTTAGCTGGAGAAGGCATTTTTCACTTCCATCTTTCATTGCTGCTGACCAAGCAGCTAGACAGCTGTCACCAATGAATGGTAATCCAAATGGTTGGGACTAAACATCTTCCTAGAAAGGCAGGTGTAAAAATGCTCTAAATATGACCTGCTGGTTCCCATGCAGATCCTCACTGCACAAGAGGATCTGCGGTGGTGAGAAATGCTTGACACTGCCAGTTCATTGCACCACAACAGACTGCACTAATGCAGCTCCTTATTCTGCAGCTTTCTCCTACGGAACTGGCTTGTCCAGAACAATTTCATTATTTTCACTCAATAAGGGTGGAAAGGTGGGTTGAAACTGTATTTATGCAGCTCCTTAGCTGTGATGCACATTCCTCACAACTGAAAACTTGTTTATTTTTTCAAATTCTTTGAGAATAATTACACTCTATAAAAAAGGATATTCTTTTAAAAGCGCTTTTTTTCTTTTCACTTGTTTACAATGCTGAAGAGACTCTGTACATAAGAAATTACAAACATCTAATGGGAAGAACTTATTTACATTTAGTAGCTAAATTCTTAATTAACTTCATTACCATGTAAAGCAGGCCATGCACTCATGTCTTAAAAGTTAATAAATATGAGTAGAAATTGTGTGTTTTCCTATTTAACATCCTCTCTTTATTTGTTCTCTGCAAACACATGAAGGAAAACAATTCCAATTTTCATTCAGGGAACAGCAAATTTCAGTCCTGGGAGTAGATAAACCCTCTACAAAATATCACCAATGTAAATCTACAAGAAAACTAAATACAAAAGGATAAAAAGCATGAATGTCCTTTGTTTCTGAGTGAAATGGCAAAAAAAAAAGGATATGGAAACATATTAAGCATGAATTTCATGTTCCACATACAGTGCTATAAGGAAATAAAGATGTAAAGGTTAGCACAGCAAGAAAGACTACCATAGCAGTATTAAAGATGTGAGCAATCTTTCCTCCATCTCCAGAAATAAACAAAAAAACAGCTGAGATCTACCACATTTGATTGCCCTTTCCCCTCATAAAATCTACAAGATGAGATTTATTATAGGCCCTGTGTGAAAATTTTCCAATAAGCCCTTGCCTCTGGAGATACCTAATTTAGAGGAAAATCCACTTTGAGCAGTCTCACATCTAACTTTGGTGGCTTCCTCAAGGTACAACTCAAGTGAAATTGCACAGCATGGCATTGCCGCTCCGGACAGCTGTGGCTCCAGTATCCACCACAGGAAGAAATCAATGTCAAATTCAGTATCACCTGAACTTGCATAGATCCAGAACAAGGATATCAGACATTATCTCTACCAGTTCCGATCATAAATGAGAGTCAACACTGACCCAGCCAGGTAGTTTGTGTCACAGCTTTCCACAAAAGCAGAGGAAACAGTAAAAAGCCGAGACACCAAAATAAAGCTCTATTCCTTGCAGATTGTTTCCTGTGAGTAGAAGTTAACCTAGACTAGACCTTCAGCTCTAGTAACAACACTGGATGTGAACTTTTACTGCATTTCTTTGGTTCTGTTTTTAAAGAGTTAGCTTCTCCAAGACATACACTTAAAAAAAATAATAATTTGGTGGACAAGGCAGCCAACAGCATCTTCGCCGATATCAAAAATAGCTTGCCCAGCAGGAGTAGGGAAGAGATTGTGCCCCTGTACTCAGCACTAGTGAGGCCACAACTTGAGTACTGTGTTCAGTTTTGGGTGCCATAGTATAAGAGAGACATTGAGGTGCTGGAGCGGGTCCAGAGAATGACAACGAAGCTGGTGAGGGGTCTGGAGAACATGTCTTATGAGGAGCAGCTGAGGGAACTGGGACTGTTTAGTCTGCAGAAGAGAAGGCTGAGGGGAGACCTTATTGCCCTCTACAACTACCTAAAAGGAGATTGTAGAGAGGTGAGTGTTCATCTCAGAAGTAACTAATTATAGGACAAGAGGAAATGGCCTCAAGTTGCACCAGGTGAGGTTTAGGTTAGACATCAGAAAGAATTTCTTTACTGAAGGAGTGATTAAGCACTGGAACAGGCTGCCCAGGGAAATGGTGAAGTCACCTTCCCTGGAGGTGTTCAAAAAATGCGTAGATGTGGCACTTCAGGACATAGTCTAATGGCCATGGTAGTGTTGAGTTGACTGTTGACGACCTTAGAGGTCTTTCCCAACCTTAAATTATTTCATAACATTATTTTTCACAGAATCATTATCTATTAATTGTTTAATATATAATTAAGCAGTAGTGATATAATTTCTCAGCAGTAGCACCGAATATCTCCTTACAATACTTTTGAATTCCAAAATCACTTTCAGACATGTTTTAGTAATCTTTTCAGCCAGGCTTTCAAGATGCCTATCAGTTTAACTGTTTCGCATACCATACTGCAAATGTATTTAATGTACTTCTTTATTGCGTAATTCCTTTTAGATTCTGTTATGGACAAGAAGCAATAATTTTTCATAGAGCAAGCCTGACTAAAAAACTTAAATACACTTGTAACATTACAGTCTACTATGATTTTAAAGGTTGCGAAACAGATACTTTTCAGGCTTACACAAAGCTTAACCAATAAAAATAAATTTCCCCAATCAACTAAGAAACAAACAAAACCTTATCACAAAAAGGGCCTTCTTCTTCCCTACAACAAGAGATGTTTTCTTGCAGGATCTGTCATAAATATAAGACCAACTGCTCTTGAACTTAATCAAGTCTGCAATGATGTGTTACTACTATCAATGAGAACACCACTAGTATCAGTAAGAATGACAGCAGCGAAGACAAAAATAACACCTCACAGTCACATGGTCAATCAAAAAGCTACCTGCGCGTAACATTATGGACAGTCTTCACGATTTTGTCATGATTCATGAGATGTTTAATATCCTTTTCTTAAACACTTAGCCCCCAGTGTTTGTGATGATACTACACCCCTCAGGTTTAATTTTGAAAGGTTTCTATCCCATGAAACATCTAAGAAATAAAAAAATACTGTCTTATGTATTCCTAAGACCAATTTCTTATTTTTTAAATCTGCACTTTTTAAACTGGTTCCCTGATTTCTGTACATTTGAAGAAGGACTCAAACCTCAGCCTAAGACATTTCTCAAGGCCATTGTGTTTCACCAACCCCAGCCCCCACCCACATCCCCTTCCTAGGCAAAAAACAGACAAGCAGCTGCCAGGGATAATGGTTCCCACCTACACTGCCATATATTTCCTAGGATAGAACCTCAGCAGGTATCTATCTCATCAGCTATTTAGGGGACTGAACTGACCCCTAAATTTAGATGAGAATTCCTCCACTCAAAGTTCTAAACTTAGAATAAAGTAACAGTTAAATCTCCTATGTATCAATTAACTAATATTAAAAACAAACAAACAAAACCAAATTAAAATTCTTTTCAAAATATTTCAATTTCAAAGGACATTTTAAGTTTTATCATAATGCATTACTCATACAGGATACATGCTAAAATAAAATTCTAATGCAGGCCTGTGAAATCACTATGATTTTGTATTACTATGAAATCAAAGTAATTTCAGGAAAAATGCTTCATCATCCTTTAACCACCAGCAGTCCAATAGTAGCTACAAGAGCCAAGCCACTGGAAGGTTTACTTTTTTGTACAAGTTACCATATTGCAATAAAAATATCTCAAATGGCATCCTCAGAAACAACAAATTCGCCTAATGAGATAACTGTCAAGAACCAAGTTCTGTGTAATAAACTCGCCTACTGGGCAATGTTTCATATGCTCCTGTTCTCATGTGATTTCACAAGAAATCAGTATGGCTCTAATGCAGATCTCTAAAAAGTTATATGATCTCCATCACAATTGTTATTCAAATAAATAATTACATAAAATATTTACTCTCCAGTCACATTGCATTCTTCTAACATTTTTTTAAAAATGAGGCAATCACTTCACTGGAATAATTCTGTTTCCACCAGAGTTGGCTAGTTCAGAGATACTACTCTAAGGTTACCCAAGAAAATTTGAACTCCTTGTGGCTTGACACAAGCACACTCCCCTTACAGAGCTCTATTATTACACCCATTTGCAGTCCAGCAGGGAAGGAAAACAGTGAGTCACCCACAGTCACTGTCCCAAGGAGATGATCCCTTCTTGATGTCAATCACCACGAAGATTCTCTCACTCTTTCATTTGCAGTAAGGCTGCAATGGCCAAGGGAGGGTTCAGGAATGCAGTTGTCACAGAGCTGGAAGAGGTCCTGCTTAAATGATGCTCATTTAAGGCTTAAACGATGTTATAATGATGCTACCAAGATAATGTACTACAAACCCAAACATTTCATTTACAGGAAAATTTTACTAAACTTTATAAAAGACCAAGGAGAAAGTTCCAGGATTCTAGGATGAGCGCTTTACCTCTGTGCTGCTATGCAAAGTATATTCTCTGGGTCTGAATTAGTGAAAACAGCCTCTGCCTTCCCTAAACTCAAGATAGCTGGCTTCATCTTCTACTATGGCAGCCTAACCTAATCACATATACAAGGAAAAAAGAAGATAGTTGGAGGAGCTGAAGAGGAAACACTGATGCCCACAGCCACAGAATGATGACAAGACATTCACTTGCAACATCTTCCCTGGAACAGAACAAGATTACTCAGTCTGAGGCCTGGTTTTGAACTCTTCATAATGATGACGATAATAGCAATAATGCATTTGGAACAGTCAAATCCAGCATCTTAAGTAGTAATGCTGGAGTTGTCATTAAACTTACCACAAGCACTTCCTTGATACTAGACGAGAACAGAATTACCTTGGATTGATGGTAAACCTTGGTCTCTGAAAGAATCCACCCAGTAGGGCTATTCAAAATGCTGTTCTCATGGGCCTTTGTACCTACAGAACCTATTACGATCAGCTATAAAGACAGGTGCCCAGTCAATCATCAGACCTGTCTTTCTGAGCCCCATCCTATGTTGAAGTTCCCAAATTTCACAAGGATTCAGGTGTATTTAAAAGACACGTACCATAAAACAGAGTATCAGACTGCATTTGTTCACTGAATACACTTGCTTTCAAATGTTTTTGTGAAGCAAGACATTGTATTTCTATAAAGATCCATTATTATTTTCATTATAATTGCTGCTACCATTATCACTCATTATTTAAATGAAGCACAAAAATCAGATGAGCAAAGAAAATGCTCTGGTCAGGAGAAACAACAGCTGTAGAAAGCCTGTAGACTATCTACAGACCTATCTGCTATTACATTTTGTTTCTATAAATAAAAATGACTTTAATCCAATGATGAAGTTATTTCTTCATAAAGGATGTTAATACGCTTTTCAGAGAATTGTGGATTCAAATGTGTGGACAATAAAAGGAAAAGCACTTATTTCTGTGAATTGTTAACTTCCCAGTGGTTCCGCTCTAACATTAATGCTGTAGAGATATTGCTTAAGAGGAGTTTTATCATTCAAAGGACCATGGCCAGCAAGTAGGACGATACTCCACTTTAGTTGTCAATTCTGAGGCTTTATATGGAATATAAGTTTTCAGCTTATATATAAGCTATACCTCAAAAATGTCTTTAAATATTTTTTATCCACCTACCAGCAAGTATAAAGCTGGCATACTCGAGTACATAGAATCATGGGGTTTTTAATTTATGAGGATCTAATCTTGCACCACTGTTCAGTGACAGAAAGTACCCTTAAAAACAAATTCTACTTCTCCTGAAATAGAGTTTGAAAGAAATTTAAAAATGTTAAAGCAATTTTTATTATATTCTATTACCATTACAATGAGTTTATCTAGGTTAAGAAAATTATTCATGACTAGCTGCAAGTGGTCCACATTTTTTCACCCTCATGAAATGTGTGTTAATATTCTAACTTAGCTTAACTAGGTAAATTTAATTTTGATGGACACTAAGAATTAATGTCAGATAGGGAAATCATTTTCAGCTTAGAAAAAGGCCTAAATTAGGTAACACTGCAATGTGTTATCTGAGCTTAGGCTACCTTCAAAGACATTTCCTAGCACAAGCCTAATTGAAGACTTATTCTCACACACTTAACACTTAATGTAGGCCTTTATTTACAGATCACTGACAGGAGAGTGCCAAGCAGTCCATAGTACAGCAATCTGTTTCTGTGAAATAGTATTAAATGCTAAGGAAGACAAGGATAACAGTAGCTACTTTCTAAAAAAAAAAACAAACCAAACCAAACAAACAAAAAACCCCAACCAAACAAAAATTGCAGGTTAACAGTATGTACTGAAAACTTTCCTTTTAATGAAGAACCGTTTTCAATTAATTCCTGCACTGTTACAGGAATGTAATAAAGCATCTGAAGCCATTAAAAAAAAAAATGATCTCTCATAAAACTTAAATATGGACAAACTGATTTGTCTCAAAATTTATACAAAAGTAATTGAACTGAGAATTTACATGCCAAGTTTCCACTTGGAAAGAAATTTCAGGGACTCCTACTATTACAAAACACTGGAAATGAAGGTTCATAATGGGAATGCTGACTCTTTACTTCAGTGCTAGCTAGACACATAAATACTCAGACACTCTGTATAAGAATCTGAAGCTTTCTTTGATAAACTCTGCTTCCACAACCAAAAATGAATGACCACCTTTCCCAGCTTTTCAGCTCAGTACAGATATAAGCACAGAAATCTCTATCTTGCAAATTCCCTGACTTCACAAAATGGCTTTGAAGCAGGAATTATTGTAACTCATGAATGGAGATGTATTATAAGAAGTGCTAATGAGGATTGAATTACACTCTTTACTTTTT
>VZZY01003547.1:132707-153942 GCA_013400335.1 Eurystomus gularis | reverse complement strand
TTTTTTTTTTTTTTTTAAGAGAACACTCTTTGAAGAGGTCACCATGGCCAAAATATCATTGCAAAGATAATTTTCTCTGTTCAGGGCAAATTGAAGGCATTTGTTTCAGATTATCCAATACAAGCTGGGGAAACAGCCATCTAATCAGATCATGCATGGTTTTCTTTACAGTTCAGCAAAAAGTTCTATCTGACACTCCCAGAAATTAATCAGATATTTGGGTACAGTAACTTCTGTACAGCATTAGGCCAAAGCCAAATATGAAATGAAACTCATGGTTAATGTAAAATACCTTTATCCTACGTTGTTCTTAAGACTTCCTCACTAGATCCTTTCCACAGAAAATCACACAGCCTATTTCTGATTCATGTTTTTTTTCTTCTCTGGGACTGGTTCCCAGTATAATAATCTTTGCCAATGGGGCCAAATCATGGTCTTTTTAGGAGCGTGTTCCCGATTTAGACCCATGATTCAAGCCACCATCTGGTTTTAAAGGGGAAAACCCTTCTCTGTGGAAATATTAACCTGACATGTCTCCAGTCTAGACTAATAATTATGTTAAGGACAGAGTTAGTCCATTATCCACATGGAATGGGCGGAGGCTTTGATAAACCAGTAATAATAGGCGTCAGACTAGTCACCGAGGATTATTCTTACTTACTTGCCTTCTTATAAAAGGGAACTTTAGGCTCATTCAAGAATTCTGCTTCCACTGGGACTGACGAACAGTGCATTTATTTCCATCAAAGGCAAAGGACTGCGTGTAGTGTAGTGCTCATAAAACAGGAAATGGAATCTTGCTCAACAAAGGTTGACCTGCTCCTGTAGATTTTTGTCAACACTGCTTTTGTTCAGAATGGGAAGCAGTGTTCCTCTAATTGTACCATTCCAATTCTTCTCACTGCAGCCTTTTATATATTCAAATGGACATATTCATTTAAAATCGACTATGCTTTGAAAACAAATTGCACAAGCAAAACAAGCATTGAGAACAGGAATGAAGGTGGTGAACTTCAGCAGAAAAAAAAAGAAAGTACAATTCACATTCACAGGGTAACAGGTTTCAAATGCAGGTTCCCTAGGCCCTGTTTTAGCAGTGGGTTTAAAAGAGGCTTAACTTCAGCTAAGAACACCACGCAAAGAACTTCAGATGGAAACCAGCCACAACAACCACACCATGGTCACTGATCCTACAAAACCGGACCTATAGAACTGGGGAATGTGCTCTCGAGTGCCACCTACTGGCACCTAAACCATTAACCGACTGTTCAAGAACCTCCTTGTCCACGAAGTACTCCTGGCAAAGCCCTGAGCGCACTTGTGAATACGTAATTATTTAGGCTATTCCTATTTTAGTTGTACTCGCTTATGAATTCCAGAGTAGGGCAATTCAAGGGTGTCTTGCAGACTGTTTTTAGAAGGGCACACTAATGTAATATTTATATAATCATGTTGGCATTCATCTTTAATGCACAGTTAGACCACCAGCCAACATCCACAAGCATAAGTACAAATCCTTTTGCCACCTCCCTGAGTCTATTTGGAGCCCTTAAAATGGTCTTTTCAATTCAAAAATGTTAACCAAAGTACAGTTACAGAAAACTCTTTATTCCATCTTGAAACAGGCAAGAAAATAGATTTTCAAGCATACTTTATGGACACAGGAAAATAAACTACGTATAGCACTATTATAAAATATTTGAATTATTTGCTTGCATTTTCCTTTCACATATCTCAAAGAATTGTAAAGAGACTCAGAAGCATTGTTATCACCATTTTTCACAGAGGGTGACTGAAAGAGGAAACTAAAATGTGGCTGTTTTTCTCTTACAAGCAAGGCAGTCACTGAAAAGGGAAATAAAATATTTCAGGAATTCTCACTTCTACATGGTTTTCAGATCACTGTTTAAAAGAGCATATTTGAACTGATTGCTTTCATACTAATTCAGGAGGTTGACATTTTTAAATAGCTGTGTACAAATGCCTAATGAAAGATAAATTTACAACCTCTTTGGAAAATACTGCTGATATCTAACTTTGCAGAGCTATGTCAGAAATAAGAACAAGTTACCATCTTTCACAGTATAAATTCCTCTCATAAATTAACACTACAAATGAAGTGCAGTTTCACTCACAGACATATGAAAGGGTCCCTGCACAATGACCACTATCAGTCTTCAGCTATCAACTTAGTTTCAGGTTTTGCTTTCTTTCAATACAGAAAATATATTTCATATTTAAAATACCTAAAGGATAGAGGCATAGTAAAGAAATGGTATTATTAGAAACACCAATTTGCATGGTCTGTGTTTTTCTGTCCTGTGCTGCAACTAAGCTGCAAAAGATGATTCTGCTTGTAAACATTGTTCAGTTTTATAATCTGTTTTTGTAACAAAAAGCCTGAGAACTCAAAGTGATGTTTTTCTTTCTCTTCTGTTCTCCAAGGTAACTACTCTAACAGGAACTAACAATCCTGACAGAGTGATTTCATTTAGGGGGGTTAGTGATGCCCAACCTAGATGCAAATGAGATAGAATAAAAACTCAAAGATGAAGTAAAAAAGCAAAGACGACCCTGAAGCTCCTAACAGCTGATGTAAGAAATGGACATCACTGAAACAAAGAAAAAAAACTATAATCTGCAAAGAAGATCTAGTCAAATGGCTATGTTTTCCTGCAGATGAAAAGCAATGTTCTACAGCCCTTATAGAAGGCCAGTAATTGGTGTGTTGGGAGCATCCAACACCCTTCCATTCTCCAGCCAAGAGAATTGAGTTTACCTTACAAATTCTAACCCTTCCCAACAGCATTAGCTTGGACTCTTATGGAGTACTGCCTCTCAATCTCTCTCAGCACACACTCAGGCCTGAGAAAGTGATACTCGCTATAGCACAGTGTTTTCTATGTAACCCTCAGTGAACTAGGAACAAATCATCCCACAACTCAGCTATATGCTGCTAGGAAAGATAAGACCACCAGGAATGCAGAAGACCTGTTGGCACTGTGACAAAACTGAACTAGATGGTGCCATTCAGTGAGGTTACCTCTAAGGAAGTGCAGAATTAGGCCTGTGACTGCACTGTCAGGCACTTGAGCACTGCACAGCTTCCTTCTGTCTAGCTCACCACACACCTCTCCATGAAGAAATAATAAAGCCCGTTGCAATTTGGCCCTAACAGGCTTTGCTAGTTGGAACATAAAATGAAACTGTACTGGTTTTAAATAGGGTCTTGCTGCTGTGGAAATATTTCCTTATTAATGTATTTTTCAATACTATATGGATCTCTTCTTGAAATTGCCGAAGCCATGATCTGGGGCTATCTTTTTTGCAATTGCAAGATTTGCTCATTTATTTCCTAGTAGGTAAACTTCACTGTTCAAGATAAAGACATTATACATGCCCTCCCAGTACTCATATTCCATTACTGTTTCTGCCACTGCAGAAAGTGAGCAAAGAAAAGTTACTGGCCTGTGATATGGAAACTCCCTTGCCTACTATAAATTGTGTGACTGTAAGCACAGCTCTCCTGCGAGCTCTGTTCCTCATTTGTGAAGCAGAGATAATAGCAACTCCTTGCTTGCTTCACAATAGTGTTGAAGTTAAACACAATAAACCCTCAGGAACACTGTGGTCACAGGAAGAGTAAAGCAGCAAAGGCAAAAAGTCAGGGCAAATTTATACTGCTGGCAAAGCACTGCTCTCAGAGCAGTAAGGCAAACACATTCTCGGTATAACGACAGGTAGGGTTGCAAGCGAGATGCATTTGGCCTGTTGTTTTAACTGGTATTGTTTCTGTTGCTAGCTTTTCAGGACACTGCAATGAAATAATCATCGTTTCCTTGGTTGCCAACTATTTTCTTTTATTAGTAATACCAACCTTTGTTTATTCTTCTTCCTCCCATGGGAAATTTCAACACGCCTCCAGAAGGGATGTTGTATGACTCTCATTTATAATGGGATCACTCCCTTTCTTCCCAGGGGAGGCTTTCTTTTTCTATTTTTTTCTCCTCTCTATTTGTAGACAGGGACACCAAGTCAAATCTCTGCTGTGTTCACATTCATGTGATCTGAACAAGATGAACAGATCAGCAGTTCTCACACATTTGCCTAGGAAACATACAGCTGAAGAGAATTCATCTCAGATACCATTCCATTTAAACTGCTTAACATTCATTCTGGCAACATTAGCAACAAACCATATAGAAAAGTAGTATCGAAAATACTTTTTTGTGTTTTTTTTTCTTTCCTTGATGCAGTGAGCATTTTCTGGGGTTTTACATCCTTCGTTTCTTTGCTTTTTTGCTCTTCACTTCCTACTTGTTTTCTCACCATGCTCACTCCTTCCTCACCAATGCATACATTTTACTATTTGTCCCCAGTCTTACTCACAGCTTTATTTCTTGGAGTGGTTTTATCNCACTACTGGCAACTCCTGCTGATGACAGATGTCTCACAATCAGCTGCAAGCCTACTCTTGGCTCCAAGCCTGAGGGAAGCTCCAGACTTTTTTCACATTTGCTCTTTGCAGCAGCACTTTTATACAAATGCAGCAAAGTCACCTTTTTGTGAAGTACAGCTTCTTAGAGAATTCCAAGTACCTCTGCACCACCAAGACCGAATACCTGTAGAAACAGCTTGCGAAAAATTGCAGACAGTGCTAACCAGCAGGGTGAGTAAGTATGGATGGCATTTTGCCCTGGGAGTCCTGTTTTGAGCAGTCAGAGCATGTCAGTACATTATTTCATTGCCTAATACACACAGCAGGAGCTCTGGACCTGAGTGTGTGGATGAACCTTCATCATAGCAACCCTAAGCTACATACATCCTCGCCCACCATGTAGAGCAGTACTTTCGTCTCTTCCCATGCCTCCTGTGACATTCAACCTCTGTACTACCTTCCCCCACTCATTTCATCTACTTACCTTTGGCAAGCCAGAAAGAATACGTAATTGGCCAATAAGAATCCAAATTAAAAGAGTCTAGGCTGTGTTAACTCACCAACCAACTAGCAGGAAAGTCTACAAATTCAGATTGGCTAGATAATCCAATGCTATATACATTCAGATTGGCCTGGTGCCTATCTATCAGACGCTGGCAGCCAAATACCATAGCCTTCTAGCCTGCAAAAAAAATGGTTTAAGGCTAGGTCTGTAGAGATAAAACCAGAAAGTAATTGTGTCAACTTCTAGATATGGCAGAAAGTGCAAGCCACGTGCTCCTGAGCAAAGCCGCCAACACCAAAAGACTTGCTAACTCAGCTCTACATGATGCTAGTGGCTAGTTCTGCATTAGCAAGTAGCACTTTGCCATAGAAAGTCTGTAAACTAAGACAGTTGCTGCTGAGAACCAGATGCCCACGCTACATGCTTTCAGGAAGTTCTTTACTTTCTACTAGCTCTAGACCAGTCCTGCAGACTGAAGCCCCAATAGCAGATGGAGTCCTACAATACATCATTGAATTTCACAGAAACACAGAACGCTTTAGACTGCAAGGGACCTCTGGAGGTTACCTTGTCCAGCCTGCCCTGCTCAAGCAGGGCCATCTAGAGCTGGTTGCCCAGGTCCGTGTCCACAATGTCTCCAAGGATGGAGACTCCACAACCTTTCCAGACAACCTGTGCTAGTGCTGGGTCACCCTCACAGTAAAAAAAAGCATTTCTTTATGTTCAAACAGAACATACCATAGTTCCATTTTTATTTTAGACTTAGATCTTATCCAAAAATAATCCTATTTACCCAGTCTGAGACCACAATCAAATTGATGTTCAATAGATTTGCTTCAACAGCAAAACCAGAATCTTTATCCTAGCTGAAAAGCTACTGTAGATTCATTTACTGGTTCTTCTACTACAACTATGTTCTGCCACCCTTATTCACAATCAGCAGTGCCTGACTTTTAAAGAAATACTATATTGAAACCCACTTTTTAATGTTTTAGCATGGTATGGGCAGTTTATTCTTCTTCCCTAGCTGCTTCCTCATCTCCAAAAACAGAACACAAAGAGAACTGTCTACACATAAATATACCACACTACGTGTTGCAATAGTTTAAACCATAGAAGGATATGCTTCATCCAGCCAATACTTGATAATAATGCAAATAAGATACAGGAGAAAGACTGCTTCATTCCCTTCCATATTTACTTCATTTCCCATATTACCGAGGTTATATCACAAGAATTCATAACGCTTCAATTAGCATCTGTTACAGAAATCTCAAAACAACTTGTATGCCAACACAAAACACTATCAAAGACCAGTAACCACATGCACATTGATGTCAGCTGTAGCTCTAGAGAAGTACATATAGGCATTAGATATTCCATGCATTTAGAAGCCTATCCTACTCTAAACACATTGCCATCAGACACAGACGGAAATGAACCAAGCCCCAAGTCCATTAGCAGGGCCGATGGCAGCCTGCATCTGCTGTGCGCAGACTCTACAGAGTGTAGAGCGTGACACCACACTACGTCAGCAGTTCGTTAGATGCTATGCATGCTGAGGGTGCCCAGCAGTCAGAGCTTTGTGATCGATCAAGACAGCCCTGTCCTAGCATTGAAGTCATAGTTATGGTTATGGCTCTGTGGCAGATCGTCAGCTGAGAGAACAAAGTCAGCCAGATCAGTCATGAAAATAAAGTTGAGTTTGACCTGCACAATTGCTATCACTGCAGTTTAAAAATTATCAAACCATCTGCACACAAGCACTACTGACATAATTTAGGAATAAAAGACATGAAGAACAAGAATAGAGTCAAATAACACATGCCACAACACTTTTGATGTCATCCAAAAAGAGTGAAGAGACATTCTAATGAAAACTCCCAGAAGTTTGGACTTCAAAATGCCTTTTTCTCTCTAGTATTTCATTTCTTTTCAGATCATTAGGAAAGACCTCTGCAAGTACAGTCTCCCAGCTTTTGCCATTTGAATGAGATTTTTCACAAAAACTTAAAAAAGTTTAAAAGCTTCTGTTAAGATTAAATTGTATAATAAAAAAGCATCATGTTCAAATGCTTTATTCCTTCAACCTTTAACCTAGCTAGTCAGGGAAATGAATTAATGAATCAACGTGCAAAATGAAGCGCTACTTTTGTGAATACAGGAGGCAGAATCTGGCACTCTGAAGACTTCCTGCTAAACTGGCTTGCTCATATAGACAGCATATTTGCCTTACACTTTTTAACAAAACATTTCAGCAAGGTAATAACTGCTATTCTCTGCCCATTGATAGGTGCAAAATTTAATTTTAAAGTTCATCAACTTGCATGGTGGTAAGAAAAAAAAAAAAGGTTTAATCCAACCTTTTTTGGATAAAATTTTAAAAGATATAGCTGTTAACATTAAGAAATGCCTTCGGGTCAATTCTCATTAATTGTGGTAGCATCGATTTAATTTTTAAGTGTAGGTACGACGCTTTTCCCATACCTGCAACCCTGTTTTTAACACAAACAAGTTGCTTCTTGACTACCTTGCAAAAAAAAAAAAGTAATCACTCCCACTCATTTTCATGTTCATACGGAAAAAGTGGTACTGCTATGCATATTAGTATGTTTAAAGAAATCAGGGGGAAAAAACAGGAAAAATTCTGGTTACAAATAAAATATGCAAAATATTCTGGATATAAAATTTCCACAGCCAGTACTTCATCCAAAGTGTTTTTCAACATTAGACAAGAATTAGGAACTCATACCCATGCTAACTAGGAGTGACCAAGCCAAGCGGAAATGCTGTATGGGGAGGCATGGCTGTTGCCCTATTAAAGCCAAGGTGTCTGAGTCAGCACTGCATGTGTGGCACCTTCATCTACTCAGGAGCCAAAAATTGCAGTCCTCTCCTGAGGGCAGTGCCTACAGTAGTCTTTGAAGAACTGAGCATGGCTCACCCCTTTTGAAACACAGCTGCTGTGGGAGGGTGCATGTTATGCAACACCCGGGCAGTTACAGCACCTGCCAAGTTTCATGCTCTAGCTCTCAAGATGAGCCTTGTTTCTTTTCTCATGATTATTTAACAAAATTCAAACCCAGTCTTTTGAATAGACTTAAATCCAATGCAACTTCCTTCCTTCCACAGTGCCACAGTCATTACATTACACCGTGGTGCCTCCCGCATCTGAACATGTCTATTTTGTGAAATCCACTTGGTTTCAACCGAGAAAGCCAAAGGGGACTTTGTCCTGAACTCCCTTCTCCCCTTCCTGCAGTCTAGACACTGGCCTGGTGATTAACATACTGTCATGGGAAGAAAGAGACATTGATGTGAATAAGGACACACCTGAATCAAATTTTCTTGCTTGTCCAACTAGTCTAACCACTATGCACCACTGTATCATGAGCAACCTGGTTTTGAATAACAGTGTCCGTTGCTACTGTGGTTTGTTTTGTTGGTAGATTTTTAAAGGAATTATCCAAATATTCACATTGGATCAGTCCCTCATGAGGCTTAGGTGACACCTGAACTGATTTCTGATTGGCTCAAGTCCCTAAATACACATACCAAACACTACAACTGCTGTGAAGTCTTCCAGATAAATCAGAATATGCATACAGAGTTAAAATAGCTCTATGATTATGCAGCTGCTGAAAAAGGTTGGTTGGATTTTTATTACTATCAGTCTTCAATGAACCAAGTCTCAGGTCCAGATACAAAGTACTTATATGGGACATTAACTCTGCATACTCCATATATTCACTAAGGGAAACAGGCATATCACTATAGATACACAGCTCGCAGGTCAGTGTCTCAAGTTGTGACCAAAACTTATATTCACTACTTCTAATAGTATTCAAGAGCTTTTGTTTAGGACACAACTGGACTAGGCAATGTGAACAACGCAAGTGAATGAACATTCTTTTTCCCTTCTTCCACACCGAAAGAAGGAAGTAGTCCAAACACTAAACAAGTGTATGTGGATTTACATAAAATAAAAATCAGTGTCCTCTGACATTGGTTACTAATGTCATTTTAAAATTCCCACTAAACTAAATCCACATGGAACTGAAAATAAATATTGTTTAGACATTGTTTTAAATTAATTTGATTATCCTACATCCACACACCATTTCCAATTACTCAAGCTGTGCCCTTTTTTCATATCCAAATGACAAAACACTTTCTCAACAGCATTCTGTACAGGATTGTTCATTTTCCAATGATATGATTATCATCTGAACATATGGAAAAGAGGAGTATTTTAGCTAATAACTGTACTTACGTATACTATCTATTCAGCCTGTCTGTATAGGTATAATGTGAAAACCCTTTCCATTTACTTAATTTCCCATTATACAGAGTTTCCTCTCCATTCTTTCAATTAAACTCTTTTTTCCCCCCCTTTTCAAAGGAGTCCTTTGCAGCAGCAGTTTTAATGACTTATTCTCTCAAGTTTCAGAAGAGATACTTCCCTTCCTGCCAACTGTTCCATGCTCCCGCCATGCCTTCCTCACAGCTGTTCTGCTGGTCTCCCAGATGCTTCATCTCCCTACCTCTGCAGCTCTCAACTCCATAGTGCTGCTAAAAGAGAAACAAAGCAGCTGACAGAAAATGCATATGCAAAACAAGTAACTTTGGCATTAGGTGTAAAAAAAAAAAAAAAGAAAGAAAAAGTGATTAAGTGATACAACTTCTACACCTGCAGAACTTCTGTGATCTGTGGCATGAATCACAGCACTGATTCATACTTTAAAAAAAAACACATACACAAAAAAACCCCTGTATACAGTTTCTGACCTTGTAATAAACTCAGGATGAAATAGCTACTTTGAAAGGAACAACACACATTTAAACCACTTTTTTTTCTTCTTCAAATAACTTAGCTCTTCTGTGCTACTCCTGCCCTCTTACTATTGTGAGCCAGACTATGCCAGATGACAGTAAATTATATACCAAACACCTTATCCTATTATGCTCTTGCTTTCTTTCTCTGCTTACCCTCCAGAGTTCTTCCATTTTAGACCTATCACAAAGATCATGCATTCAGCTGTGCCACACTAACAGAAACCAAAATAATCCACCTTTAATCTCCTGATGCCTCTCGACCCAGCTAATGACAAAAGTGATGGTGTAAGTGACAGCAGGTATGATCTGGAGATAATCAGATCACAGCATCTCCACAGGGCTACCCCAAATGCCTATGGGTTGAGAGATTTCATGTGATGATAGCAGCCAAGGCAAAGAGGGTGAGGTGCTTTAATTATGCCACCATTTGGCTGTCAAATAAGGTGTTTTCCAACTCTAAGGCATCTGTTTTAAGAAGCAAATTATGCATTTTAATATACTGAGATATAGTAAAATGAAGAAAAATAATGCAAAACCACAAGAGTGCATGGAAATGAAGTATGGCTACCAAATCATGAATAATACACAGATTTACATGTAATTAAAAACTCAAGATTTCTAATATTTTATCCAGAAAAAAATTACGCAAGTATAATCTAATATTGAAAACTTTGAAACAGAACTGACATTGGAAATGACCATCATTTTCAGTTAACTGAAAACAAGAAATTAAATTATTTAATGAAATAAGGTTCTTAATTTAGAGTTTACTAAAATTTTCTTTTGGTACTGTAATCCCATAACAATTGTAATTACACCTGAAGGGGGAAACCTAAATATTAATATATTATTACTATTAAGATGAGAAAAATAAGGTGATAGGATTAAAAACCCCCTACCAAACTTCAAAGTAAAAAAGAAATCACAGATAGAAATATTCTGCTACCAATTTGTCAGCTCTCAGGACTGCATTGTCCTGAGGAAAATGAGCTTTTCCTGTAAGTACCAGAATTTAGTCCTCCTAAATAACAAAGTAAATGGACTAATAATCTTAACCTAGTATAGGTATTTAAAATCTCATGCTGTTATTAATTCAGGAGTTCTAAAAAGAACTGAGACGGAGCAATACAATAAAGGACTGGGAAAATTATTTCATTATACCATATTATATCATTTCTTAATTCCACACCATCTATCACCGTGGTTTCCAGAAAATATTGTATATTGCATTTTATAGCTCTGATGAATCAGTATTACTAAATAGGAGTAAAACTCTGTAGTTCAAATCGGTATTTCTTCAGATAACCAAGGTGCTAAATATAAGTTCTGTTAATAGCGATTTACAAAGGAGAAATCTCAGTTTATGGTGATTATTTCAAAAATTCATTTATACTTATAACTGACTGTAAAACAATTACTGATGTCTTGTGGTTTGGTGATTTGTTTTTTTTTTCCCTACATTCCATGTCAGGTTTGGTACATCAATGTAGAATGCAGTACTAATAAAACTAGGGCAAAACTTTTAACCAGAACCTGTTGCATCATATGAATTTAAAAGGTCCAGTACTCAGTTGTAGGCAAGTCGCTTAGAAATTATGCCAGTTGGAGCTAAAAGGTCTGATTGTCAACTTCCTCAGTTACCTGTTGCACGAACTTCCCCAGGGCTAGAGACAAAACTGGACCAGGGTCTGTGACTCTTGAATTCCTACAATGCAGGTTTCACAATGTCCATTCCTTTGCTGTTACTTGCAAAGTGGTCTGTCAAAAAGATGATTAAATTTTATTTATTTTTGGTACTAATTAGAGTAAGTCTGAATTTCAAAATAAGAAACTCCTCCTTCAAGAATAAGTCAGTCAGACAAAAGAATTAGATGAAAAGACCTTTAGATGAGATTGGATTTCGTCCAGTAACTAAAGGAATGCTTGGCAGAACGTACTTAAACTTAGTAACTATGTAGACCCACTTTTAAAAAGCACAAATTGTATAAGATATCAAGGACTTAATTTCCACCGAAAGCAAAGAGCTGGCTTAACTCTGTACAGTTGCAAATGTTGCTACAGCAGAAGACGCTAAGGATTACATGGCAGAAGTGGGATAAAGGCCTCCTATAGAGATACCTACTGAACTCTCACACTCTCCGCCTGACCTGAAGCTGCTTCCTTTGCCTACATACCAGTTGTTAACGAAGGGTAGTAACACGTAATTTACCCTACATACAGCAACGCCGCCATTCACTGTGCCACGTTACAGACTAGCTACAACGAAATAGATCCCAGTGACTATGTCGTTCGACAGAGGGCTCAGCAAAACTAATTTTCACAATGTACTGGGGCTTTAACTGCTTTTCCGTTGCTCACGCAGGATGCAGCTCCCCGGAAGACGCGCCCCAGGGAAACGGGCTGAGGCGGGCCCACGGGCAGAGGGCTCCGCGGGCAGTCCTTGCGCTGCAAAGGCGGGTAGCGCGGGGGAACGCTCACAGCCGGCACTCCAACCGGCCGGCCGGGCGCGGGGCCTCCGTGAGAGGCTGCCGTCACCGCGGCCGGACCCACACACGACCGGCCCCGCTGCACTAACGGCAAACGGGCCTACAGCGCGGCGAGCCGAACGCCGCTGCTGGCGACACCGGCGAGCTCGGCAGCTCCCAGAGCACTGACTGCCCCCGAACGCCTGACCCCGCCGCCCTTAACCGCCCCGAAACACCCCCGGTGGCGGCAGCGGCTGCGCGCCAAGCGCAGCGTGCGCGCATGCGCGAAGGAGAAGCGCTGCCTGAGTGGGCTTCCCCCTCACGCTTGCCATTGGTTGTCGAACATTGCCGAGCGCTTTCGTGCTCCTCCGGCGCCACGCCGAAGGAGGGGGCGGGGTAAGCAAACGGCTAGAGCGCGGCGCAATGTATTGTGGGGCGGGAGAGGAGAGTCACCGCTCTGGCTAGGGCCGCCATCTTGCTGCGTCCGGACTTGCTCCCGCTTTCGGGGCCTGCTCTTTCTCCTCGTAACGTAAAACGGTAGAAAGGGAGAGGACGAGAGGCCCGCCCGGGCGGTGCTGATGCGTGCAGAGCCTCCTCGCACCTCTCTCGGGCGCCGCTAGCTAAGGGGGCGGGGGTGGTCGGGCGGTCGCCGGCGCGGCCTCTCTTCTCCTCTGCCGGGATGGGTCGGTCCCGCAGCCGGAGCTCGTCCCGCTCCAAGCACACCAAGAGCTCCAAGCACAACAAGAAGAACCGGAGCCGGTCGCGGTCCCGCTCTCGGGAGAAGGAGCGGGCTCGGAAGCGCTCCAAGTCCCGGGACAGCAAGCGGAACCGGCGCCGGGAGTCCCGTTCCCGCTCCCGCTCCAACACGGCCCCCTCCTCCCGCCGCGACCGGGACCGGGACCGCGATCGCGCCTCCTCCCCGCCCGACCGCATCGACATCTTCGGGCGCACGGTGAGCAAGCGCAGCAGCCTGGACGAAAAGCAGAAGCGGGAGGAGGAAGAGAAAAAAGCGGAGTTCGAGCGGCAGCGGAAAATGTGAGCCCTGGGCCTGGGCTTCGGGGGGTGGCAGTGGCGGGGGGAGTGAGGGGGAGAATGGGGGGAAGGAGATGCACTGTGCCCTGGTGCCTTTCTCTCCGCGCTTTACTCTTCCAGACTAGGGCCGCCTGCGACTGAGCTGAAGGCGTTTAGGCCCTCGCTGAGGCCTAACGTCTGCCTTTTTTCCCGCCATCCTTCTCTAAAGCCTGGCTCCCTCAGGTGTGCTAGAAGCCGCCCACTCTGGGTGCGAGCCTCCCGCACGCTGCTTCCCTGTCCTCCGGCTCTGCTCGCTTCAGATCTTCTGCTGCTTTTCTGCGCTGCTCTGAAACTTCTTTCTGCGGCGGAGGCCTCCGCGCCCCGGAGGCTTTGTGCTGCACTGCCACACTGCCTGCCCCTCCCCTTCGTTGCGTGGAGGTTGTTAATGCGTCGAGCGGAGGCATCTGGAGTTGCTCGACTTAGGTTTTTTAAGAAATGCTATGAAAAGATTATATTAACGCTGAGAGGCTTTTTATTTTCTTGCCAAACGGAACGGTGAGATCCAATGACTTGGTTCGAATAAAACCTTTTCCAGTTTTCGTCGTGAGGAATGTGGTTATTTTAACAGAGATAGATACATTCTATTTTAATAAACGTTGAATGTGCATTAATATGTTTAGCAATATCTTTAAGTTATGAAAGAGACTTTTATGACGCAGAAACAACCGGTTTACCATTTGTGATAAAGTGATTCTTGTTACCCTTGCTCATTTGGGCACTGAATCCAGAAATAGCACGTTTTTATGTGTGAAGCCTAGTAGTTCTGTTAATTGGCAGCAGTATCATCAAAAACTTGCACAGTACCACAAACACGCGTGAAATGTTGAAGGCTTTTTGCATTATTGATCCTAATTTTGTGGTTTATAATTTTGCTCAGTACCTAAATTAGTAACATTCCATTCATATCAGCGATGAAGAATTGGAACATGCTTAATAATTTGAGAATACAGTCAATAGTTTAGCTTAGTATTCTGGAGCTGCTTTAGTTCATAAGTAAGTTTTCTATATAAGTTGGCTTTGAAATTGTAAAATACTCATGAATTCTATATAGAAGGAATATGGCATTTGAGTGATACTGGCAACAGAATAGATTTTTGAGGGAGAAACAATATTGTAAAAGATTTGGTATAGAATTCCATGCTTCTAGAATACACTTTATATTTCAAAAAGAAAAAACAGTAAAACCTAATACTATGGCATTTGAATTAGTAACCTGTAAATTGTGTCATATATCTTAGTATATACTCAAAGGAAAGAAGAACTTTCTCACAGACTGAACTAGCTAGTGGACATGTCATATATTGAAAGTGACTATTCTTGTGTCTGTTCAAATCTCACTACATAGCTTAACTTCTGCTTTTTCCTGTAAAACTAGTTTTTTGCCAAGGCCTTGCAAATACAGCTTTCTTTTTTTTCCTTTCCCTCAAATCTACTGAAATATAAGCAATTTTCTGAAGATTTTATAAAATTAGTCTAAGAAGTGAAGCATACTAAAAATACTTCCACTTTCATAACTTATCTGTTGCTTTGGAGTCATGGCTTAGTAGATCAGAATAATAAACTTGCACCTTTATATAAAATACTGTAACTTTATGCAATTTAAAAAAAAAATGGTACAAATGACAAAATCATTGAGATTTATAGCTGTGTTTATAATTAGATTTTCTTGATAAACCAATAGCCATTATATATATTATTATATTTTTGTAATACTGTCATTGCTCATTAATGTGGAAAGATGTATTTGCTTAGATTAATTAAATTTGAATACAATTTGTTGGGGTGAGAAGAATGAAACCTATGCAGGCATAGTGTTTAATTTCATTACATCATCAGTTGCTGAGGATATTTGAAAACTTATTTCAGACATGAGTGTCGGGGGTTTTTTGTTACCGTGTACTATTTTTATTCAATTAGCTAACTTTTTTTTCTGTGTTTCCCTGATGTTAAACATAAAGCTAAAATAGTGGAATAAAACACATAAATACGAGCTTCCTGAGAAATTATTTCTGTAGAACAGCTTCTTACATATGCTGAGCTGTATCTCTACAGGATGGCGAGAGTACTTGCTGCTAAATAAATACTCTTAAAAGAGAATAAACACTTTTAAAAATGAAAGGGTATTTACCATTTAAAGGATGTTTAAAAAAACTCAAAAAGTATCATAGGTAGTGGGTAGGCAGACACATGCTAACAGAACGGGGTTGATGTGTTTTTCTGATGAGTGGTGGTGGTCTAGATTTTCTTCTGGAAAAGAAGAAGAAAAAAAAAAAAAAGAAAAAACCACCAAAAACTCAAGATACTTTGTGTCGCTTTAGGAAAAGTGAATGCTGGCCTAGTGTGCCGCTGGATAAATTAGCTATCTCTTTAGGAACATAAGAGTAAAATTTGTCTTCCAGGACTGAATGTTTGAGGGTTCCAGAACTTTTTACTGAAAGAGACAGGCTGTCCTTTTGATTCATTACACTTTTCAAAAGAAGGTACATGAACAGGGGAAATCAGGAGCCTTTCACCTCGGTATTTCACATGTATATCTGGATCAATAATCCATACTTTACTATCTCCTATTGTGTGTTTGCAAATAGTACACTTGGAAATCCAGAAGTTAGTAAATCCTGTAATGTTTTTTTTTTTTCTGTTAAATGAGTTGTTTTTCTGTCTCTCAATATCAAGATAGGAAAATGCAAACTTTATGAAAATGATAGGGTACTAGGATATTACAATAGTAGTTGTTGTTCTGAGTAATTAATTTCTGGCGCTGACAGGCCAGACGATAAGTTTATAAGATTGTTCCATACTTCACAGAATACTTAAAATGAAAGTTCAAATTCAGGATTAAAAAGAAGAACCTTCCTACCAAAGCTCGTAATAATTCTAAATAAATAGTACTATATGAAATATAGCTATACAGTATTCACTTTTGTTGGTCTTTGGATATCTAATTGCAATATCATACTAGTGATTCCTCCCTGGAAGATTTTTTTCTTCAGTTGGTAATAAACCTGCAAATTGACCTAATATTTTTGTATCCTTTTTAATGAAAACTTTAAAACAGTGATCAGACTAAGTGATACTGCTGCTGCTAAACAAAAGTAACAACAAGAAGACATTTGAAAGTACTTCTAAAACTGAGAACATGGAAAACTATAAAGTTTGCAAGGATGTATTTAGCACTTGGAATTGGTATGTTTTGTTTTGAATAATTATGGTAGAAACTGTGTGCTGCAATGAAGTTAAGGAGAGCTGAGGTATTTCAAATTTGATAAGGTAAATTATTGGATAACTAGATAACAAATGGAACACCTGGAATTCTTGTTCAAGTAATTCAAATTCAAAATTCTGTTGCGTCTGTCTTCTATTTTAGTTATAAGAAATTAGTTTGGTGCCTCTGAGGTGGTGGATTTAAGACAAGATTTTTTTTCAAGATATTGCTACTTGTGGTTTAAAATTTAGACTATTTAAATTCCCGAAGGGTGAAGGATGGCCAAAGTTGGGTGGATTTGTTTATTTTTTCCTTTCTTCCCCTAAAAATGATCAAGAAGTAGAATGATTAGCTGTCTTCTTAAGCTTAGTCTCCTGAAATATGGAGAGATGATAAATGTCATATGGTTCTCTGTGGTAGGAACACTGATTTCTTGAATATTCACTGTCCTTAAATGTAAGGCAAGATATTTTTAAAATACATTATCTGTGTGTATACGGTGTAAAACTGTTTAGAAGTGATCCAGTAGCATGGCTGATGCTGTGTATTTGAAAGAGTTTGTTTCAGTGCAGCCTTTCTTTATTGAGGTAATTCTTGTGTTTGCATTTTGCAGTCGTCAACAAGAAATTGAGGAGAAACTCATAGAGGAAGAAACAGCTCGAAGAGTGGAAGAACTTGTGGCTAAACGTGTAGAAGAAGAGTTGGAGAAAAGGAAGGATGAGATTGAACGAGAGGTTCTCCGCAGGGTGGAGGAGGCTAAGCGCATCATGGAAAAACAGTTGCTCGAAGAACTCGAGCGACAGCGACAAGCTGAACTTGCAGCACAAAAAGCCAGAGAGGTAACGCTCGGTCGTTTGGAAAGTAGAGACAGTCCATGGCAAAACTTTCAGTGTCGGTTTGTGCTTCCTGTTCGGTTCAGAAAGAGATGGAATACAGCAAATCTAATTCCCTTCTCGTATAAACTTGCATTGCTGCGAAACTTAATTTCTAGCCTATTCAGAGGAGCTCACTGATACTTAAACAGTTATTCTCCTAAAACCTGAACAAGGATACTTGATTTTTAATGGAACTGACCTACATATTTCAGAATTGTTTGAAACTTTTGCCATGGCTGCAGGATTTATCAGCGGTCCTTTCATTTTTGGGGAAGGGTATTGAAAAATCCGTAATTATGTATCCTTCATTTGTTTCATTTTGTTTACCTAGACTGTAAGAGGCTTTTGCCTTCAGTCAGGCAAAAAGCAGGGTCCAGCAGTGAGCTGCAGTACCTGTCTTTAACAAATAGGTTTCTTACTCTTCATTTAAAATGAACATTTTCTTTGAGCGTACATTGGACTAATTCTGGAACTTCGAGCATAAGCCCATCTACGTCTTCACGAAGGATCTATGTCCAAACCATTATATCCATTTTTAATAACTACTAACAACTCCTCTTTTTTCCCTAGAAGTTATAAAAAAGCAGGTTACCCTTGTCTGAAGCCAAGCTGAACATGTTACTTGGGTTTTTGTGTTTTTTCTTTTTTTTAATCAGCAGCTGGAGCAGAAGCTGAAAATGTCTTTCTGTGAGACAGTAATTTGCTACTAAAGGCTTTGATGCCTACATGCACCAATCATTCCAGGATCCAGAAATTTCAAGACAAACTTTAAACTGTAAAGGAAATTTGTACTAAATAGTCATAAGTCTCAAATACCTTTTTCACTCTGTACCTCCCACACAGTCTATTTTAAATTAATATTTTGATTGGCTTGCAAAAGGAAAGACAGTACCAGTGAAGCTTTCCCCTTCATACTAAATGTGATTTGTCTGTCACATCATATCTTTAAATTAAAACAAAAAAAACCCACCCGGAACACAGAGTTACAACTAATATTAAGAATATTAAATTACACTTGTTTTGCAAATTCAGACCTTACTATGAAATAATTTAAACTGAATTTAGATGTCTATAGTCAGCGAATGCTTCATGTATAGAGGTTTTCATTTGATCAGATGGATGACTTTTTTTTGTGTGTGAAGTGTTTTATACTATTGTCAACGTGATGTGGGGAAGTCCCATCAGTTCTTTATAATGCAGAATAAACTTTCATGCCTGGAGTGAAGTGTGCTAGCTAGTAGCTGGTTACTAGTCATAGTAAGAAGTTTTCTCTTCCTATGCTTGCTTTGTTGGTATTAACTTTTTTTTCTTACACAGACACAAACCTCTGGCTAACTTTAAATCTTCCAAATAATAAAATAATTCGGATATATATTATGTGAACTGAAACACCTCAAAAACTTTCACGCAGTCTTCATATCTGAGTTGCATAACAGAGTTCCATAAAATTCACCAAGAAAACAACAATTACAAGGCTTTATTTCCTGATCTTGCCTTCCCTGGACTCCTGAATTCCAAGTTCAGACTGCAAATGACAGTTTCAGCTGTCTTAAAATTGTCAAAATATTGAATGTTAAGTCCATTCTCCCCATGAAAGAAGCCCATAGCTCCATGAAGTATGGATTACCATTTGTATTTTTCACTAACAGTAAATGTATTTTTCTTATTAATTGTTTGCCTTAGGAATGATTTACATATTTTTGTTCCTTCTTATCATAAACATCTGCATTCCTCAGCTCAGCCTTCCTTGTATGTTGTTTCTTTATAAATGGTTGAGCTGCTGATGCAGGTATTGCCAAGCTAACAGTACAAATCATTTTAAAGAGGAAGCTGGCGCGTATGGCAGCCGAGGAGCACACTCTGCAGGACACTGGACAAGACAGTAAATATTCAACTTTTAATGCTGATTAAAGGAGTATAGGTAAAGAATACGTAGGTATACTTAATTGGTGAGACAAACTATTCACTTTATTTATATTTTCTATATTACTTTTTAATTTGGTAAATACTATCCAGTTTTTGTAGTTGTCCTTGTTGATTTGTGTGATATTAAAATTCTAGTAATAACTTATCAGGATTCTGTGACTAGGGAGGGTTTAGTTGGTTGCTGTTTGGACTGGGCGGGATGATATAAATTGAGTACTAGAAACCAGTTTTAGTGGCTGCACAGTTTACCGTTGTGAGACAAAATAGGTGGCTGTAAAGCTGCCACTTTAAGTCAGTTCACAGAAGAATTCTGAGGAAGATTAGTGAACATGCAGAAATGAATATTTTACTTTACTAACATCTTGCCCTGTCCTCCCCTTTAGGAAGAAGAGCGTGCAAAGCGTGAGGAACTAGAGCGAATACTAGAAGAGAATAATCGAAAAATTGCAGAAGCACAAGCTAAACTGGTATGTGAAGATGTAGTTAACCATTCTGTAGAATACAGGTCCCTCTGCCTGATATGTAATAAAATAAACAAATTGACCCTTCTGGAGTTTGTCTATTGCCAGTTATGTTGGTAGCGTTGCTCTCCTTCCCTTAAGCTTAACAGACCAGATCCTTTGCAGTAACACTAGTCTGGAAAAAACAGTTTGGATGCAATTAATTCAGAGGAAGAGAGGTGCCTTCAGTATTTGAAAAGTACATTTTTAACTGTATCTCACAGGGAAGGTTGAAGTAAGTTTGCAAACACTTTCAGCTTCTCTAACAGAAGTGACTAATTCTGTTTTGTTGAGCAGAACAAGTACAAACTGGATTTGAGTATAATGGTGATGTACAAGTGCTGAAAGGGACTTTCAGCATAAGCTTAAGATGTCTAAGTTATGAAAGTCTAGCTTGTGTTGGTCTCCAAGCCTATTTAAGCAGGTGCCTGCCTCATGAGAACATTCGATATGATTTAGCTGATTCTAATATCAATTAATGATAAGCCAAACTAAGCTTCTTCTAAATTCTCATTGAATTCTATCAGTTTCATTTAACCAAAAGATGATGATGCTTAAAGCTGTTTGCTTGAATTACTTCTGCTTTAGATCTCTTTGTTTTGCCATTTTTTCTACCTCATATGGTAGAAATGTGACAAATAGAAAATTTGTATTAACTGGTACAATGAACAAAATAAACACCTTCAGAAGACCACTGGAAAAGCTCTAAGAAGCATAAGTCAATGTGAGGATTGACTTACTACAAATTAAGTAAAGCTGGTTTTGAATTTGGGAGCAGGGAAGGGGGGTGAGATGGGTTTTGGAGTGGCAAGACCTCTGAAGGTCTGTTCCTTCATTATATTGGACCTTCATCTGTCAAGGGAATTTCTGTACATACACTGACTTAACTGAAATGTAGTGTGTTGTTTGCAAGGCAATGCTGAAAAACATTGCATGTAAGCACTCATGATTTGGATACATTAGCTGTAGAAAGTTTTCAATGTTTCTTCTAAAAATTCAAATAACCGTTTTATAAATAGCTTCACTGAAACCAACTATGGCATCTAGCTCAGGTAGAACTGCTTACATACCTATGCAGGATTGGACCTGTTTGGACGTTAATATGGACTTGTAAATTGCTTTTATGACTACAAAATATGCTGGCCTAAACTCTACCATTTTCATATATAGGCTGAAGAACAATTGAAAATTGTTGAAGAACAAAGAAAGATTCATGAGGAGAGGATGAAACTAGAACAAGAGAGACAACGTCAGCAAAAGGAAGAGCAAAAAATTATCTTGGGCAAAGGAAAGTCTAGGCCAAAACTGTCCTTCTCACTAAAAAGCCAGGATTAAATTGCAGCTCTTGAACTCTTAAAAGAAAACAACAACAAAAAAAGGAGGAAAAAAAAAAAAAAAAAGACCCCAACAACTTTGT
>VZZY01003547.1:16500-117362 GCA_013400335.1 Eurystomus gularis | reverse complement strand
TTATAAAGATGTTAATCACATGCTTGGAATTTATCATTCTTATCCTACCCCATAGTAAGCTGGAAAGCTTCACGATTCTGACTGGAAAGGGAGCTCCACAACCAAAACTGTCAAGCTGCTGATGCTGATGTGATTTAACAAATGAAAAATAAACAAGTGCATATAGGGAGCTGAACAGATTGGCAGAATGTACGGGGCCTGAAGTGCCCAGATACGTTTCCTCTCTGGCAGCTTAACCTTCACAAATCTATATCAAAAGACCCGATTCATTTGCTGAAATTCTCCAAAGCGCAGGGGCACCCTCAGTCTAATTCACAGGCCGGTCACATCCAAGCACCTTGCATTCTGCATTTGACAATGATTGCTAATGGGCCATTCAGCTAAAGTATTTGCTTGTTAACAGGGAACAGAGCATGATAAATGTCCAGCAAGCTTGCGGCCTCCTTCAGCTTTTCAGATGCAGACTGGTGCATATTTATGGCAGGCAAATGACAAAGAGAGAAGCTGAATTACTCTGGCCTTATGCTTTCTGTTCGAACGAGGGTTAAAGTAATTAAAGAAATAATGCAAAAAACGATGTCCTTTGTTTGCCCGCCATTATCCAACGTTTAGCTTTCGAACCTGCCTGTCATGTCACATTTTCAGAAATGTACCAGATAAGGCTCGGTGGGTTTGGCAGGGCACGGAAAGGAGCGGGTAGTTCTTCGTGGAGAGCATCCCGGGTCTCCCCCTTCCCACCCAGCATCCTCTGCAGCTGCCCAGAGCTCTCCTGAAAGAGTTTTCACTGACATCCATTAACTCGGAGATGTACTTAAAACGCGGAGGTTTTGCAATTTTGCGCTTCTGTTGGCCTAATTGGAGTGAGGGTGAAAAAAAAAAGGGGGGGGGGGCCAAAACCAAACACAAGACAGTGGAGAGACTTTGAGAAAACACTGACATTGCACTCGGTATGTTCCTGAAAGCCAAGTGTGAAAACAAAATGGCAGAACAAACACCAGTTTTGTCGTCGCTTCTCCGCCCCCAAGGACAGATCCCTCTTCAAAACTGAAACTGTAATGCATACACACATAAATTCCCTAAACATGAAGCATCTTCAATGTCCTTTTGAATTACTTGTTATTTTTTCTTTTTTTGTTTGTGTGTTGTAGGTCCAAGATGAATCTAAGCCTGGTTTTCCAAAGTCTTTGAGCAGACAAATACAGAATTACAATAGATAATATCCAACTCCATATTTGAGAATGCCATTTAGTATTTTACATTTCTAGTTGCAAGTAGATAAGCTCCTGTCTTGCTCCCGTTCAACTCCATGAAAATACCTCTGGTGATTTGAGTATTACATTAGCCTGCACGGCCTGTACATTACAATTGTTTTTTCATTATAGGCAACATTTTAATTTCTTATAATGAACAAAATCTATCATTTCACTCAAGGAAAAAGAACATCCAGATTTTTCTTTTTTTCCTGTTAACTGTGATACAGAGAACTTCCCTTTGATGTGATTATACACATTGTCAAAGGCAGCAAATAAGAGCAGGACCTCTATCTTTTCTGGCAATCCTGGCCAGCCAACACCCAGTGTTTATTGCAGTATCAGCACGGTAATTATAATGCAGCTGATTTAAACTTTGATGTAATAGTTATGCTTTCTTCTGGTTTTAAACGTAGGTTGCAAGCCAAAAAAGATAAAGGCTCGCAGAGGGTTATGTTGCTAGGTGAATCATTCCATGGCATATACATTACTACAAGATGTGTTTTCTACCTATAGTGTTCTTTTTAAATGTCATGGGATGAATGACTAAAATAGGATTTACAAAACTTTATTTAGTAGTACTCAGAGCTGTGTACTCTTTAAAGCATAATCAAGTTTTACACGTGTCAACAGAAGATGAGAAATTATATGTCGTGTCTTACACAGGAGGATAGGTTAGACAGTGGAATGATATGTTAGGCTGAAAAATCTGTGATGCTGCAAATTACTTCTCTCTGTTTTGTTAGCTTTTGTTTGAGTAGTGCATTTACTTAGGTACCCAAACCAAAGCATGGCATTGGGGAAGGTGAACAATGCGCTGTAAAGGGAAGTGTGTGTTAAAGCTAATAAGAGAGATTTAAAATTTATTATTATTAGTTAAAGCCCAGTTGCAACTGAATGCTATTTTATTTTGGATTGGGAGTTCTGCCAGACTCCAGCCTGTCAGAGCTGAGAAGACTCAAATCAAGTCCAGGCCTATTTCTGCAGCAAACGAGAATCCTGGCTTCTTGCCTGTGGATTCATTCAGGAAGACCCATCTGGCTTTTGATGTTCTGCAAGTTTGAAGCAGTTTGTTTAAGGAACCTATGCAGCGAACACTGGTGAAAGCACACATAGCTGTGCTTCTGACTCTTCGAGTGGGGCATCGTTTCACATTTCATTTTTGCTGGTGCTTGCCATCTGCTTACCTACTGCCTGAGCAGCAGTTGGTTTCTACACCTGACTGGATAAAAGTGTAAATTTGAATTTGGGAGCATCTTGACTCCTTTTGAGGATTTGCAGTCCCATAGCATTCACTGTCCACACTTCAGTTGTTTTCTTCATGTTTAATTAATTTCAGTTTAGTTCAGAAGCAGTCTAGCTTAATCACTGCACAACACTTGACCTATAGGGTTTTTTTGGGTTTTCTTTTTCCAAGGTGTTTCCAAGCTATATAGATTAGCTGAACAGGGAAGGTCATGTTGGCAGGCAAGATTACTAGTCTGCCTGATAAATATTTTTAAAAAGACAATTTTTAGTAATAATCTTTGTTCCTTCTATGAGACAAGTTTTTCAGGCACTTTTTGAAGAAAACCTAAAGCTGAATCTTCCTAAATTTATTAGTTATTCTAGCCTTTTCCATTCTGTGAATTGGTTTGTGACAGCAAGGCGAGCAAGACTGCACTGTGCTCCCAGGGCCTGACTCAGGAAACTGTCCTTATTCAGAAAAGCTTGTGTTAAGCATGTGCTGAATGCTGAATATTTTTGCTGAAGTGGAACGAATTTAAGCATGAGCTGTCTTGAACCATGGCCAGAGTGAAAAGGTTTTTTGGGGTTGAACAAATATAGATCCTTCTGAAGCTTCAGTACATTTTTTTTTTTTTCTATCAGAAAATGATGTCAGAAGCTAAGCCCTGTCTGTGTTTGGAAAGAGTCTAAATTTTCGTGTAGCCTGCCAGTAGTCAGCATAGCTGTGCCAGCGGTGATTCCTTGTGCTGCCTGGGACAGCTCGAGCAGGTCCATCAGCTTTGCTCCTGGAGGTCTGGCTGCACCGGTAGCTCTGCTGGAACCAAGTTTTCTGTGTGCTTTTGCTTGTAGTTCAGTGTAATGCTAGCAGCACATTTCCACTGATCACTGGGAGTAACCTGGCTGTTCCCAGGAGCCCAAGTTGCTCCTCTGAGAGATAACGCAGTTTGCAGTGGGTGCCCAGGCTGAGCATCCCTGTGATAGAGTCTGAACAAAACACCAGTGTCTCGCTGGCACTGGGCAGCAAGTTAAAATTGGGTGGCTGGGGCTCCTGCTGTCCCCAGCCATCTGCTGAACCCCACCGATGGACTTTCCCACCTGGGTAAAGGACGTCCACTCTAGTGTTGAATTCACTTCCGAACCTTTACAGGAATTTTTAAACTACTTCGGTGTCAGTTTAGCTTGTTCTTGATAGGTCAGACATTACTACTGCCTCAGAGTTGGTGGCAGCCACCTTGTTTTATTCTGTTTGTGCGAGTCAGTCAAACTTGGGAAAAGTTGGTATTTAATGTAAGAGCATAGGATCTCCACACTCGCAAGTGGCTGAATCTTGGGTTTAATGTGAAATGTGAGTGCAGACTGATTGTAGATCTCCCATTTGTTTTTTTGGTTAAGGTCATTTCTCTCACCTGAAAATTGTCTTTGTAACATAAAGAGAAAAAGGATGAGGTATAGGAGTGATGGAGATTTTTAACTGGATTTTGAAAAGTTTTGCATGACAATGGTTTTCCAAAATAGATTTGGTTTGTCATACCATGCTGTTACGGATTTGGCATAACTTTTCCTGAAAGTTGTGAGTTAACAACTTGTTCTACTTCCAGTGTTTACTTATGCAAGCAAATGGTATGCGATAATATATTTTCTAGCAACTGCAAAGGAGCTGATTTTTTTTTCTTTGAATTTGAGATATAATCACTGATTATTAATGTCTCATCAAGTAACAAGACAGTTCCCACCCTCCTTTATAGACTTTGCTTGGAGCATGTCTTGGAACAAGACTCTACAGGTGTGAACAAATTGTAGTTAAGAGAAGGAAGACTGCAGACTCTGGTTGGTATCCTTGTATTGCGGCTGATGTAAGACATTTGATTTTGTAATAGGAATGGTGGAGAATAGCACAGAATAGCATAGTAATAGAAAATCTGGGTTTATTGTTTATTTGTTTTTTTTTTCCCTGTGATTTACAGTGCCCTTTTTGAAAAGTAGTTCTTTGGCAAATGCCAGCTGCTCCCTGTTAGCTTTCTAAAAGCAAAAGACTTTAGTGACTTGTGTAAGAAGCACACATGGTTTGGTTTGACTTTCCATTCCATTCCATGCGAACTACTGCTCTGTATCTTTTCAATAAAGCACCATTTTCCTTGGGTTTGGCACACCCTGCTTCTGTGAGCACAAGTCAAGTAGAGCAGTGGTTTTGTATTACACTGAATTAATGGCACAGATTTTTTTTTTTTAATTTTTTTTTTTTTTTAAATTCAAACCATATAAATACCTGATTATCTCTGCTATGAGAGCAAAGAACTACTTTAATATTCCCAGTAGCATATTTTGAACAACAATTCTTTAATTAAAACAACATTGGGCTCTTCCTGTATTTCATGGCTAGCAAATGAGAGAAAACACCACTGTTAATATCAAAGGGAGTCAGTTTTCATTACAGTAATGGTTCAATTGTGAAATGCTGTAGGCAGTGAAATTTAATATTATTGTGACTTGTATTGTAATTGTAGGATGACAGAGGAAAATGGATTAAGTTTAAATATAAGTGTACACAGCAGCACATGGACTTTGTCAAATGGAAGCTGAGGGTTGGGGCAGGATGGGTCCCCCTCTGGCTCTGTCATAATGAGTTAGTATTTTGTAAATAACTGGCCACTAGACTATAGATTTATTACCTTTTATAGATGTATGTGGACACACACAGACATGGATTCTGTACTGACTGTAATTGCAGTCTGCGGAGTTGCAGAACGGGTTTATGCCTTTAGGCTTGCAGGGTATTTGAATGTCTAGGCTTCTTGTCTTCACCTTTCATGAAAATATTCTTGCCTGCCAGTTCGTGAAGTTTTCTTCTGAAGGATACACCCATCCCTTCAGTTAAGGGATTGCTAGCACATGAATGGCTTCAGACTGGAAAGCCCTTTGTCATTCTTTTCTTCCTTATGAATAAAACCAAATTCAAGTTGCAGATGATCTTTGCTTTAGAAAACTGTGCTAGAGAGACAACTAGTGTTAATGAGCAATATCCCCTTCTTTCTCAGTTGCCCATATACATGCAGATTAAAATGGAAGATGGTAATTTAAACCATCCCTTACTAATCTCTTCCAAGGAAGATGTGGGACAATAAAAGCTAGACATTTCATTTCTTTACAGTGTAGGGAAGTGGAAGGTGTCCCCAAAGCAAGGCCTGATAGACTCTTAGTGTGTTAACAGGATGCCCTGTTGGCTTACCCCGTATCTTCACAGTGTTTCTCAGGCGTATGTTGATGTTGAAACCTGTTCTAATGTTAAAGTGCAAAAGGGGGCAGTAAAGTGCTATCCAAAAAATGTTTATTTTTTTAAGGGCATTTTTTGTGGCAAAAGTTGCATTTCTCAATAGGCTTATAATCTCCCGTATTTAAAATAATGATCACATGAGTATCTTCTGTTTGAAAGGCTTAGAAATGTCACCAAAGCGTATCATTAAGCACTGTGGGAACAACGGTTGCTGTGTGTATTTGCATGTTCTGTCCTTTAACCCAGTCCTGAAACATGCTACATATTTGGAAGTAATCAAAGGCAGGAAGCTTTCCTCAGATATATTTAGGACATAGCTATACGAAGCACTTCTGAAAGAATTCCAACTTTGCTAATCATGTCTGGTTCTCACATTGTGCATTACCAGCACCGCATTTCTAGAAAAACAAAATGAAAAGAATGCTGAGGCTAGGGGTTTCTGCTTGAAGTACTGAAGTGTGTAGTGGTGGCATGGGTCAAGAGTTGGGCTCTCATCCAGACCCGCATGCATCATTTATCAAGAGGTAACTAGAAAGAGCAACTAATTACAATGCACCTACTGAGTGTTTTCTCTTTCAGAAATTCCTCAGAATAAGCCATTTATACAGATTGGCTACTACTCTCCGCTACAGCCACTTGCAGTTTTTAAACTGTGTAGAAAGCATGTTTCTGCTGAAATGCAATAAAAAGGAGAATGTGCCTCTGGTATTTCCATGCTTGTGCATGAGAGAGAGTGCGATGATTTAAAGAGTGATTCCCTGTTTGCAGAAGCAGAATAAGTCCAGCACTGTTGTGAGGGTTCATATTTCTGTAAATGCTGATGAAATGTTAATATAATACACTTTAAAATAGAACATTGGTCATATCCACCCTTTCTTTTTTTCTCTGTAGTTGGAAGACTGTCCTGAAGCACATTAGCGGTTCTTTTGTGGTAACCGGAATTGATTTAGTAAATGGATCAGAATTCTCTAGTGCTTTAAGTACTTTTAGCAGGGCAGTAATTGCTTTCTGCACAATAATACAAAAAGTTAATTGCTATTAATAGTGCTTTATGTGGAGGTCATATATGAAAACTGAATATAAAATCTATATTAAAAAAAAATTCCTTTGTCAACTTTAGTAAAAAAATCAGATTGTACATCTTTGCAGCATTTCAAGCCTTATGTGTGTGGTAAATGTTCTAAGCCAGGCTGCAGGTTCCTGTGCAAAAAGCCCAGATCTTGTTTCCTATTGTAGAGGAAAAAACAGTCAGATGGGTGTTTACTCTCAGAGGGTTTTTTTTAAGGCAGAGGAAAACATGCTTCCTTTTTATGGGAAGAAATCCACATACTCATTTTCACACCCTGGATTTATGTTAGGGTCAGAGGGATAAAACAGAAGTTAGTGTGAAGGTTTTAGTTATGTAAGTGGGTTTTTTGCTTTGTTCTGTGAGTGAGAGACAAGTAGGGAGGGAAAGGGCAGCTCTCCAGGAAAACTAAACTATCTCTTGCAGGTGGAGATGGTGTCTAGTTAAAACAGATATGCTGTTTTACAGCAAAACCTTTCTGGCAGCTGCACGGTCGTGGGGTTGAAGGCAGGGCGCTGCCTCTGCTTGGCAGGGTGGGCTGGGGAGAGGGGGCTCCCAGTGCCCCCACCTCTGTGGTCACCCCAGGATGCCACGATGCCCTGGACAGGAATTGCAGTCAGCTACCTCTGCCAGAGCTCAGGAATGGGGTAGCCCCAAAGGAGAGTCTGCAGCACCTACTTTGGCTTACTTACTTTTTCCATGGAATGAGATCACATCTGTAACCCTGTACATCACAGCTTTTAGGGAACCAGATTTTCTCTTAGAGAGAGTGCTCCAATAAAACGTGTTTGGTGCCAGGTTGTAGGTGATCTTCCATATACCTGAAGGGTTGAAGGGCTGCAGTTCTTGCCAAATACCATATCTTAGCTGCATATTTTGTGTTCTCTTGAGGGCAAGGCACTTTTTGACTTGTGACCGCCCTAAGATGAATGGAGCAAAGAAGTGAGTGTCTATATTTCTGCAATAGCAATAATCACATGAGTTATTTGCTGAAGGAAACTCATGACACATCTTTCTAGGAGACTAGTCAGGGCATTTTCTGACATGTCTGAAGAAGGATGGTCGTTGGATGTCTCTGTGTACGGTGGAAGCCTTTAGGACTCTGATGTGATCGTACAATTTGACTGCCAAATACTTCAGGTCCATGTAAAAAAGTGTTTTCTTTGGGGAGAAGTGTATGTGTTCTCAGCCCATCCTTCTTTTACGCCTATTAGAAATGCTTTGTTGTATTTTAAGCACTTTCCTCTAGTATTTTGCAAAAGGTAGTACAATGAATTGAAAAATGAAATGACTAAAATTTCATGCTTGCTCCTCACTTCCTATCCACTTAAAATTTTGAGAAAACATAATGCTACAGAATCATTCTTCTTTATGTTATTAAGATTTATGCTGTTAATATCTTGCATTGCCTTGGCCTACTGAAGTCAGTGGAAATTTTGCAACTGATTTCAGTAAGAAATCCAGGAAAAGGCACCAAGAATGGTGGCCATTTGCATAGCTACTTGAGACACAGGAAATGGTGGCACCACTACTATTTTGTGTCCAGGGTGATGATTAAAGCAAAATAAACCCTTGACCATTCCCCTTTTCAGTGCACTGAAAGCATTTCCCCCAGGCAGTCTGAATGAAGATGGACTCCCTTGGAGGTGAGGAAGAGGGAGGACAAGGAGGTACCAGAAACCCCAGGATGAAGATTAGCTACACTTTCAAGGGACTATTTCAAAGCATTTGTAGGCTTGCTGCAGGTTTTGTTGCTGATGAGCTGGAGCTCTGAGAAGAGTTTCTTCCCTTCCAATGGAAGTGAGAAATAGAAGAGCTGTGGCTTTTGAAACTTGTGTTATTGGTATTTTATAATGTGGCCTTGTATAATGTGGTACTTACCATTAAAGATCTTAAGGGATGAGCATGAATATATTTGTTTATTTATTTGTTTGAATTCCATTTAGTTTCTAGCCTGCAAGTCCTGTTAATGCAGGTAACCATTGCTTGCATAAATAGTTTCATTAACTGCGTGGAAAAATGTTATATATAAATAAAGGTCAGCAGATTAAACTTCTTATATTTTGTTTAAATTCAAAAACATTCCTATTTAGCATGTTCTGTAAAACTCTGTTATAGTATTAAAATAATTTAATAACACTGCACTGGAAAATAAAAGTAGCCTCCAAAACTCACTTAAAAGAATTTTAATAATACAAAATGCTGCGCTTCTTTTGTTTTCAAAGTTTCATTTGCTAGTCTGTGTATAAAGTCTGTCATCTTGCTGTGTCACAGTGGTAATTTTTCTCACAGAGACTTCACATAAGAGAATTGCCTTCCTTTTTAACCAGATTCCATACCCATTTTGAGACAGAGACTCCACATTAATCTTTTTTTGTTGAAGCTTTTTTTTCTGTCTGTTCCACAGGAGTTACTGATCCTCTTCTCATTTAATTCACATTCATTTAGTACATTTAAACTAGAGTCAGATCAGTCCTATAAAATTCCTGCTTCTGAAAAAAAAAAAACATTCCAAGTTTACAGCTTGGTGTGTACCTTAGAGCTACATGGCAAATCTTTGTATATTATGTTGAATATGATAATATAATATAATAATGTGAAAGCTCTGTATGGTGCAGAGGACTCTTACAGAGAGCTCTGGTCTGTCTTTTTAAATTCTATTCAGCTCAGAGTTTTTGGAAATCAGTAAACTGGTTTTCATCTCGTTCAGCAGGCTTTGATTTTAGCCCACTGCCACTTCACTGAAATCACTAGGACCTTTTCCTGGAACGTTTACTTGCTTTGCATTAAGCTAGTAGGACTTTCACCTTGCTTACATATTTTTCCTGTGGACAAAATTATGTTTAAAATGTGAAAGTTTTTATCTTCTCAAAAGCCAGATGATGAATACATACACTGTTTAATAATCTTTCTTTTTAAATAGTAAGGAATTGTACATGCAATGTTATTCTGTATTCTCTTCAGTTTGCACTTGTACAAGTAACGGATTTACATACTGTGTTATTAGTATTCATGACATTTTCTTAATAAAACTTTTCAATGAATAACTTTATAGTCAGGATGGTAGTTAAACTTCATAAAGTTAAGTGGGTAGGATTCCCCAACAGAAGGTTTCAGGCTGCATTTTAAGAAGCATCTTGATTGTTTGCATTTTTAGGGTTATTTCTGTTACAATAATTTAGAGCTAACTGCCTACACCAATTAGTTCAGGTAAGGTATTAAAGCACAGAAATTTGGCACTGTTTCCCCAGTTAAATATACAAGATGACAAGTACTAACATGTTTTCTGAACTTGCATTTATTTTATAATTACTGGGATATAGTTAGAGCTAAGTGTACATATATGTATTTATAGTATGTGTGGAATCATAGAATCATAGAATGTTAGGGGTTGAAAGGGACCTCTGGAGATCATCAAGTCTAACCCCCCTGCCAAGCAGGATCATAGAATCTAGGGCAGGTTACACAGGAACGCATCCAGACGGGTCTTGAAAGTCTCCAGAGAAGGAGACTCCATAACCTCCCTGGGGAGCCTGTTCCAGTGCTCTGTAACCCTCACAGTAAAGAAGTTCCTCGTTGAGGTGGAACTTCCTGTGCTCTAGCTTGTATCCATTGCCCCTTGTCCTATCACAGGGCACAAGTGAAAAGAGGTTACCCCTTTCTTCATGACACCCAGTCCTCATATATGTAGACGCATTAATTAGATCCCCTCTCAGTCTTCTCTTCTCCAGACTAAAAAGCCCCAGGGCTCTCAACCTTTCCTCAGAAGGCAGGTGTTCCAGTCCCTTAATCATCCTCGTAGCCCTCCGCTGGACTCTCTCAAGTAGATCTCTGTCCCTCTTGAACTGGGGAGCCCAGAACTGAACACAGTACTCCAGGTGAGGTCTCACTAGGGCAGAGTAGAGGGGGAGGAGGACCTCCCTCCATCTGCTGGACACACTCTTCTTAATGCACCCCAGGATACCATTGGCTTTCTTGGCCACAAGGGCACATTGCTGTCCCATGGATAGCTTGCTGTCCACCAGACTCCAAGGTCCTTCTCCACGGAGCTGCTCTCCAGCAGATTGCCTCCCAGTCTTCTCGGCCTTTTGGCTAAGATCATGTGTAGTGTAGTAGTGTATGTATACAGTTTTGCAAGTTGGGAAAATCATAACAATCCATTTGTTACATCAGTCGATATTGGTAACAAAATCTCTTTTAAGAATTTATTTCTCTAAGAATTTTATCTGTTGATAATTTTACAGTTTCAGAAATGTCTGTGTAGTAAGGAATAGTAGAATATTCTAAAGTTCTATTTTTTTTGATAATTTATTATTATGAAATTAGGCAGGTTTGTGTGGTTATCACTAAGGAAAACTTTATAATTTAACGTGGTTGAATGTGTTACATTTTTCTAAACAAGAATTAGATTCTTAACAAATTAATTGGAAACTGTGCATAGTGTAAGTTTTATTTCTTGTAAAATTTAGAAACCAAATTTAACTTCTCCATGACTTCCATCAGTAAGGGTACATTGGTGCCAGGAACTGCTGGGTCATTAAATAAGCGTGATACAGAAAATTATACAGATACAAATACTCCCATTGATGGGAGTGGGGAATGGGCTAGTCTGTTCCTATTTTCTGTTCATGTGTCATGTGACTTTTTGGTCTAATATAATACTTTAAAAAGGTTTGGGATCTCTGCATGTTGCTGTTATGTGATAAGCTGCATGACTAGTTGGACATGTAGGAGGGGTTCACACCCATGGGCTCTGCACAGATATCAAATTGTTGTCCACAATACACCAATTTTGGGCTGACAGTAAAAATGCCCTCTATATCCTACGATGAAATTCATGCACTTCCAGTCTGGCACTTTTGGATATAAAGTGCCAGACTGGAAGTGCATGAACTTCATCGTACACTTCTACTGTACTTAATATACTTTTCTGTGCTGTCTCACAGTAAACCCTAGGATTATTAATTGTGAGCAAGACTCTTCAGATGCTCTAAGGCTCATTGTATCTGACTGCTCACAGAAATGAGTTGGGAAACTAAATAAGCTTTTCTCCTAAGTTTCTGTTGGGATACAGGAGCCTATATTGCTATGTAGGTTTCTCAGTAAAGAACACTTAGAGCTGAAAAGCAGAAAGTTAGAAAGTTAGCTTTTTATAGAAAGCAGTGGTTCCGGTGCTGTCGATATCCCAACTGCTCAAAGAGTGTGTCAGTGTCCCAAGCAACCACTGGAGCAATGCAGCCTCCTTGGGATCAGTCGCAGGATTCCGAAAACCTCTTGCTCTTTTTTATATTTCTATTTGGGGGGGAGAAAAAAAGTTTTTTAAAGCCATTTCATAAACTTTGTTTTCACAGATGTGATTCTGCAAACATTTCATAGGTGTTGATGCTAACCCAGAATGCTTAAGACTACATCAGCACTTGCAGAAATAAAGGTTGAGGATTAATCTTGAAGTTTTTGTTAATGTCTACCAAGTCTGAATGTACATTGCCCTTTTTTTTTCCAGATAAAACATTTTCAAAAATAGGATCATAAAACAGTAGTCTTAATCCTCCTGACATTTCATAAAAAGCTTCAGAAAATGCTTAGTACCCAGCAAATGACTTATTTAAAGTCTTTATGAAAATACAGTAGCAAAAGTATTACACAAAAGCAGGGATAATAATCATGCCTACTACTAATCGGCCAGTGTAAGTTTTGTGATCAAATTGAAATGCATGAGGTGAAACTTTTTTATTCTCTCCATCCATATTTGTGCTTTATTGTTGTAAGAAAATAAGGAAAGTAAATTGGAAAAATATCTTTTTTGCAAAGGTCATGATCAAAACTGCAAACTGTGGAAAAAATTTCAATACAATCAAGTCCTCAGATTAATCCTTCCATTTCCAGCCTTTTTTCTTTCCTAATCCCATCAGCGTTAGATCCTACAAGTTCAGAAACTCAAGTGGAAGGCGATTTACCCCATTTAGTTTTCAGACTGTACAGACTTCAGAGCCATTGCGAGAATACTCCCGTGCCATAAAGTCGTAACGAGTGTGTTGGTTTAAAGCTCTTGTAAAATATGTTTTAGCTGTCTATTGGGGGTGGTTCTGTCCTCTACCTTTTATGGGGCAATTCCTGGACACTTAACCAAGGCACACAAGTGTGCTTTCTCCCCGGTAGCTGTTTCTGAGGAGTGGCTGGCACGGTGTCTCTGAACCTGTTCTGTCTGCGCTCAGAGTTTTCATGGGGACATATACTGCTGCTACTTCATTACACACACACATACATATATGCAAAATCTAAAATTAGAATTAGTAGTTTTTGTTTTTCAGGGCAGCTTTTAGGTCATATTATTGATTATGACAGGTGTGCATTTCTAACCTTATAAATTTCATTTATTATGCATGGGAATCTAAATTGATTCGTTTAAAAACAAAGACCTGGCCCTCTGAAATCTCACGTTTCATATTACATGAAGAAGAATTACTGGCAGGAAGAAATATTTGCAGTGATGGGATCGTATGACGACCAGCCTTTGTCCTGGCATGCAAATTGGGGAATACAAGTAATTTTCTCCATTCTGGTACAACACTGCTGCACAGGAGCAAAGTAAAATGGATCTGTAGTCAGGCAAGGTGGTAAAGTCAGTCACACGTGATAGAGGTTAGCTCAGAAACTCTGTCCCTTTACCACTGCCTGGTTGGAGTCAGTCCCTGAGGAGAGCCTGAGTCAGGAAGCAGTCCCGTGCTGCTCCCTTGGGAACATTTGCTGGCTGGAGTCTTCCTCTCGCCATTTCCTCAGCACCTTTGCAGAGCTGGCCACTCCCTCAGTTGTATGTCACCAGGCTGATGACTCTGAGGAGGATGCATTTTCACCTTTCCATTTGTTTCACCATTTCGGCTTTCAGGAGATGATAGTCACTGCGTTGCTTTGGCGTGTCTGGAAACTGGAGGAGGAGGTGCAGTTTCACCCCATCTCCAGTGCATCTCAGTTTGAACAGCCGTGGCCAAGCCTTCTTTCTGTAGTTTGAAAATTATGCTTCACTACACAATAGAGCGCAGTGATTTATACATCAACAGTTGCTTTTCTTGCCATAACATTTCATTGTTCTTCTCCCCTAAATCTGTAATTACGTGTCTTTGTCCTGCTATGTGCTGCTTCACAACAAATATAATTCTTACACAGGCTTTGTGAGTGAAAATAATTCTGCTCAATTAGCACAGATCATAAACTTGCATTATGTAGGAGCAAGCAGTTGTAAATGATGGGAGTCAAAATTTGGGGCGTTGCATCATCCTTTTCTCTTAATTTAGTAAGTTCTCCCCCAGCACTGCTATGTGCTGGTGGGCTCCTTTAGCCAAGCCAGAAGCTGGAGGTCACCGATGCCTACAGCTTTGTTCTGCTTGAGCCTTAACACTCTAATTTAAAGTTTCCAGGAAGGCTGCCTGTGAATAGCTAGATTTACTATGCGTGCTGTTTAAATGCTAGCACTTGGAGAAGGGTGTTCATTAGGCTGCAATTGTTTCAGTGGGTTTTTCAGGCCGATTCTCGATTAAAGAAGATCTTTGGAAAAGGCTGGCAGGCAGAAGAAAGAGGAAAGAAAGTCAGTCTTTTAGGTCTGTGCATTCGAGGATGTTGTGTCGTTGGCTGTAGTTCTAAAACACGCACTTCTTGGCCTTAATTGGAACAAATATATTTTGCGGAGAAAGAAACAAACAAACCTGCTGTGGCTTTTGTCCTTGTGAGAACAAGGTTTCTCATTTTGTGGATGAATCAATACTATAAGTAATTATTTATATTTTTCTTTCATGAAGGGGTGGTGAAGTTTGCCTCTTAATACGAGTAGGAAAGATACAATACTGAGTCTAACCCCAAACATTAAAGCTCACTGCCAGTTCGTGTAAGAAGTCTTAATCTACGCTAAGGCAAAAGCACACACATACTTCACTTGTAGCACAAGAAATAAAAAAGCTAAAATAATGATGCTGATGGTGGAGTTTATGAGGAGAAGAAATTATTGTAGTGTAGGGATCTCACTGCCTGGGAAAAGTGTTTTATCAGAAGCACCTGTGGTCCTTGGGTCAGGTAGATCTCTGTCCTCTCCAGATCTGTAAGCGTGATGCTGGTGAGTGACTGAAGTTCCTTGTGTTATACTAGTAGTATCAGTCAGCATCTTAACATGTTGTTAACTCTTAAACTCTTAAGTTACTTCCTTTCCCATGTGGCTGCTCAGGGGGTTTGAAAGATTATTCTTGTCATTCTCCCATATCCAAAATCAGCAAAATATGTGCAAGAATAGCAGAAATGTTACCAAAGCAGAGAAACAGGATTGCAGCCCAGCAGAGCTTGTACTAGCTGTAAATGGCCAGATGTGGAAGAAACAGCAATGGTTGCCAGAGACTTAAAATCTACAAAAGTTCCCCAGACTGGATTAAGGACTATAACACTCAATTCATCTGTAATTTCCAAGATCTAAATAAACATCTTATTGATATGAAATTGAGTCAGGCCCAAACTATTAAGATCTGGTTTGCTCAGTCTGTCATTTTGGTTTTGGAAACTGTGTGTTTGTTCCTTGCTGTCCACTGCAATTGCTACTTTTTCAGATGAGATTTTATCAAGTGTTTCACATTTTCCCTTTTTTTCTTTTTTTTCTTCTTCTTTTTTGTGTTTTAGATTCCTTCCTGGACAAGGATTGGTACTATATCCACAGATAGGAGACAAACTGGATATTATATGCCCAAAGGTGGACTCTAAAACTGTTGGCCAGTATGAATATTATAAGGTCTACATGGTTGATAAAGACCAAGCAGATAGCTGTGCTATTAAAAAGGACAATACACCTCTACTCAACTGTGCCAAGCCAGATCAAGATGTTAAGTTTACCATCAAGTTTCAAGAGTTCAGTCCTAATCTCTGGGGCCTGGAATTTCAGAAGAACAAAGATTATTACGTCATATGTAAGTTCAAAATTTCAGTTGTTCATTCTTTTAAATTGTTCTTCTTATATTGTCTTGTACATTATAAGCAAACTAATAAGAATATGAGTGGGTTCATATTTTTTTCTCTGAAAATATTTTCTTGCCAGCATATTTCAACAGTATTCCTGACTTCTGTGGAGCCCCTGTCTCTTTTTTCCTTGATTTGTGTAAACCAAATTAAGATTGTATTTCTATACCTGTAAAGGGCTTCTCCTTTTGTCCACAACATTGTGTCCTGTACTCACATTGAAAGTTGTGTGCAGAGAAACTGTGATGTGTTTCCTGCTCGCAGCTCTGGTGATGTGCCATGCTATTTACCTTACCCTTGAGTGCTCTCACAGCAGGAGTAAAAGTGGGATGGCCCAGCCATTCTAGGCTAAAGCATCATACAGAAGATGGCTGGCCATTGCTCCACATGGTCCAGGGATTCTTGCAAGAAACACCTTTTGGCCACTTTGGTGCCAGCTTTGACAGTGTAATATCTCCACAATGGTTACTGGTGGGCTCTAGTTGAGCATACCTGCTGTGTCTGTACAGTAGCTAGGAGGGTTCTCAGGCAAAACCTAGACTAGCATGATCTTGAATTTCCTCTTTTTTCATGGTCCTGCACTTGTGAAAGGAATATGATACAGACCCGTGTCCAGCAATATAAACTTGTGTGAGTTTTAGTTTGATCAGCGATTTATGGCTGAAAGCAAGTCTGGAGGTAACTACTGTTTAGTGATTCAAATTACTTATGATGTGTAAAGTTAATGACGTGAATCAGGAGTTAGCATAAACTGAGACCTCAGCAGTAAAACAGCAATTTGCATTAGTTTAGATTTTGTCAATGTAATACTATGACCTATGGATCTCATGTAGCCCCATGGGGACTTTTGAAGTCTTGCGCAAGGAACTCCAGTTAGTAGGAGATGGACAAATTCTGTGCATTGCCTTTTCTGCATTTACAAGGAAGTTAGATCTGTCTTTTTGCATAGAATCATTGAGTAGTTTGGGTTAGAAGGGGCTAAACCCCCTGCAACGAGCAGGGACATCTTCCATTACATCAGGTTGCTCAGAGCCCCATCCAACCTGACCTTGAATGCTTCCGGGGATGGGGCATCTACCACCTCTACGGGCAATGAGTGTTTCACAACCCTTATTGTAAAAAAAATTATTCCTTATATCTAGTCTAAATCTACCCTATTTTAGTTTAAAACCAGTACCCCTTGTCTCCTCACAACAGGCCCTGCTAAAGAATTTGTCCCCAAACACATTTCTGCCACCTCCTTGAAAACTGGGGGGGGGGTGATACCTTCATGTAATAACTTTCCATGTAATGTCTGCCACTCTAAATATTTATTAATTTCTTAGTTAAAAATGTAAGTAATTTTACAAGTGCTCTGAGCAAGTACTTAAAAAATGGAAATTAATTACTATGAATTAATGCTCATTTCCCAGTTATATCCAAATCTGTGTATAAAACAGATTGTATGTCACAGAAACTAAGTAAGAATTCACTGTATTAAATACAGAAATTACTAAGTAACAGTTGTGGGAGATATAAAAACCTATTTTTTGGTTTTTAAGGTTTGACAAAAAGATCACTTAATATAGGCATTTTCTCTGTTCAGTCACAGAGTATACAAAAACCTCATCCCACTTACACAGCATTTAACTTGGATAAACTTCCCACTGAAATCCAGTGAGATTTACCAGGGTAAAAGGTGCAAGATTAGATGTTGAGAGGTAGTTGTCTGTAACTCAAGTGAAAACGTGTTACATAAAAATGACCGTGCTCAAATAGTTGGCTTTAATGATGAAATATGTTCAGTATTTAGTGCTGCTTTTTAAAACATCCATAGCAGACCAGCTGTAGTGGAACAAATGGCACTGTTACGATTAATACCTGAAAATGATGGGCACAAATGGAGCTTTCTGATACCCTGTCAGTTCTGTCATACCTATGTCATGGATTTACCCAGAAAATTATTAAATATGTCTCATTTTCATTAGTTTTGTATAATTATTTCATTATAGCAATAAGACATAATAGATGTTGCATTTCCTGGAAGATTACTGTATAGTTTGGTTGAAAGAACTTGCTCAGCCTTCAGCCTAATGCCTCAAAAATCACACTGGCCTTGCAGTAATGCTGGAGTGCCTTAGGATATTACTTTCCCTGCTCATTCTGGCATAAACAAATGGCTAATTTATCACTATATTGCTAGCATACTAACCGAGCTGCAGCAGGGGTGCCCATACATTTTAAGAGGCTGGACAAAAAAAACCCCAATCATGAAAAACCAGCTGTCATGAATCTAAAACTCTTGCTTTTCTGTCATTCAGGGAGAAAACAATGAATTCAGTGATGTCGGTCTCGGAAACACTAAGAGGGGTAGAAAACTAGGCCAGGGCTCAGCTAGGACACCATTTTACAGATATACTGGAGCTACATAGGGTTTTGACAGTTTGTGTTCAAAAGCTCATGACCTGACACAGCCTTGTCAGATGCAAATTCTGGTAGTCAGGACGTTTACTGTCATTTTTATAAGTAATATAATACATCTTAATCACATACGCCAATCAGGTCATAAATCGTTTGCCTACGTCCCTATTCCCAGGCCTGTAATTTAACAGGTGTGCTCGGGCCCAAAAGGGGAATGCACTGGCTCTCCCACCGGCTCTGACAGTGCTCTTTTTTTTTTCCTCACTCCCTTTCTTTCCCTCTCCTTTGGGCACATTGAGCTTTGTCTTGATTTGCTGGGGTTTTTGTGGGGGTTGGGAATGCTATGAAGTAAAGACAATGATGCATTTTTATGTGCCAGCTTTTGATTTTGAAGTATGTTAGGATCCTGTAATCCCTTCACTAAGGGGCATCAAAGAAACCTAACACAAGAGTTTACTGAGCCCAGCATTTTTGCAGTCCTTGCTGTGGCTGCGTTTACAGCCTAATCTCATGCTGTTTGTGATGGCAGGCTGTTGTCAGACCTTTAAAAGTTTTGTGCATCATCATGTACCTTTATCATCTTGACATTACTTGAAAACTGGTTTGTTTTTCTAAGGTAATAGTATGTGGTTTGTGAAGCTGTCTTAAACGGTAAAATCTCTATTCAGATTGAAGGGTTAGTCATTTTGGGATGAGGAGTTACAACACAGGTTGAAGCAGCTTCCTGAACCCTGTGTACCTTTAGGAAAATGTGATTGTACCAAAATTCTTCAAGCCATAATATTTATATCATCCATATGTATTCATAATGGGTATAGCAGAAGGAGATCTTTTCTATTCAGTACTTCCCTATGTCTAAGCATATAAAGGATGCAACTTTTCTCATTGCACAATCCACAATTTTTAAACAAAGTAAATTTGTAGATGAGTTTCTGATACCCATTCTCACATTTAATGGTACCAAAAATAATCTAATTCATTTTTTGGCAAAATATTACTTGAGTATCAGGATCCAAGGAGTTAATTCTGTGAACAGTAGTACTTAGAAAGATGATGCTGAATGGTATTGTGGAAGTGAATAAATGATGTAGTAGACTGTCCTTGCTTTTCTCTTCTTTGCTGTCATCAATTTTTGGTTCCTGGGAAATTAATAGATTCATTTTCCTGCAGTTACCTGATTTCTTTTTAGTAGAACTGGAGAAGGCCAAATGTATTTGAGATCTCAGAAGTATTAATGTTAGATTATCTTAAAATATGCGACCATTTAGCTAACTTAGCATAAGTCTCTAAGGATATCCTTAATCAGATGCATGAAGAAAGATACATCATGTGCAACAATATAAATATCTGTGCGAAGGGCAAAGTTAAGCAGAAGAAGGATGTGCAGATTTGCAACTCATGTTTGCATTAAAAAGTCATTTTATGTCTTTGCATGGTTAGGGAATGAAGTATATTTTTTTTCTGTTGTTGCTTGCTCAGAACAAGCAGTGAGTATCTTCTCAATACTGGGGGATTGATCTGCAAGTACTTTGGTCATGGTGTAACTGCTTCAGTAGTTCTCTCAGATGCAACATTTCTGGTGTGGGAGAGGGAGGGACATGTTAGCATCGTACAAGCATATAAAATATGCCAAAGATGTTTACTTTTGTTGTCCAGGAGTTGTCCTGAACCCTTCTCAACAAACTTGGCCTTTAGTCAGAGGGCATAGAGAGCACTGTGGTACACTGGGTTTGCAGTGAGGGAGTGCCCTGGGGAAGCCTTCAGGAAGCTTCGCCAGAGGGAAGGGAGCAGGGCTGCTTGCCTTTGAGCCACCGTCATGCTCCTGAGGTAATTTAGCCAAGCAGGTACATACTCTGCTCACCTCATCTTTTCTTTTGTGTAAGTAAAATGAAGATTGTGGGCTGGCATCATCAGCATTAAAAAATAAGTCACCTGCAATGAAGTCTTCACTTGTTCAAAATTTGTAAAAGAATGGCTTAAGACTTGGGAAAGGGCTATGGAACAATCCTAGAAAAGATTCCTCTTAATGGTCCTGGGCAACCTGCTCTAGGTGTTTGCTCTGCCTGCGACCTCATTAGGCAAGCCTGCCAAACTAATGATGCTCATTGGCTTTGACACTGGCAAATGGAATATGCAGCTTTCTTTGAATATTTTTTGTCAAATTTTTCAAGTGACCCACTTACATAATTAGCCTCTGGCTTAAATTTAAAACCATATATATATATATATTTGATCCCGGACTGATTTAAAGGTTTGTACTGGCTAGTAGCCCTACATTTTGGATAACTGCTTTAATAGTACTGTGGCTTTTAAAATCAAAACAGTCATTCTGAAACTTGAGCATTAGCTGGGTTTCAAAAAAATCACCAGGCTTTTTATGTTTTCACTTTGTCATTCTGTTACAATTAAAGGGCAGTAATTGTCTGAAGAAGAACACATTAAAGGACAATATAGATTGTGCTCTGAAATATGGCCCAACTGGGAAGAATAAATCTCTTTGCATGGCCAAATAGATTTACATTACAGTGTTATTTTAGTATTCTGACCAAACAGTTTAAGTGCTGGCTGATGTGGCTGGCTGGGCATTCTAACACTTCTCTGGGGCAAGTTTCGGTCCATAGCCCCCTGCAATCTCCCAAACAGCTAACGAGAGCTACTCAAAAGGAAACAGTAGGTTTTCCTTTGTTCGGAGGTTAATTCCAAACTAGCCAAAACGGGGACAAAAGCTGTGTCAGAATTTCAGTTCCATCTGTTTTGCAACAAAGGCATTTTGCATGGACTCTCTGGTCCAGTAATCTATTGTTATTTATTTTTGTGGTGGTGGTGTTGATGAAAGCCTGTGTGATAATAGCCACCCTTATTCCAGTTGTACAAAGATCACATTTTTTTTCATTCCTTTCTCCTCCTCCTTCCTCAGAAAATTAGATAAATGATTTCTTCTTAGTGTAAAATGATATCCAGAGGTCAGTCTTTGACTTTGCTGAGAGTCTTTTAAGAGGTATATCAGCAATACCACTTAGCTCTTGTTGAATTAAATGGAAATACAGCTCATACAAATAATATTATTGGAGAAAAAAAATCAGTCTGTGCAGCTTCAGATTTCTAACAGAGTCTAAGACCTACAGGATTAATGGAGTCATGGTCCTTTGGGGTTTTGTCCCAGACCACACAGGTCTTGTAAGAGAATAAGGCTATTTTAGATTGATGGACTTCGTTCATATTCACTGCCATTACCTAGGCAATACCGACCGTTTATCTCCTTTAAAGTAGACAGAGATAGTTCAGCAGGAAATCTGTTATTATTTCTCTGTTCCTAAGGGAAGGAAATGAAAGATAAGAATGCTCAGTTTGTTAATTGATGGCATCTTGTGAAAAAATACATTTATCCTCCCCCACACCCCCCCATGTACTACAGATAGATGTGGAATCACGTGAAAATGAAGAATAATTATTCAGACTGGAAGAAAGAATTATTCAAGAAATACTCAGGAATTAAACAAGTTTTAAAATTTTATAGGAAGCTGTTTAATATTTTGAGTCAGTATTTATTTTTCTCATTTTTTTTAGTTCCTAATAAACAATTTATAAATACTGGAAATACAATACATTCTCAAAGAAAGATACAATATTCTTTTCACTGCTGCCCAGCAACAGGACAAAGGGCAATGGGCACAAACTGGAACACAGGAAATTCGGTCTAAACATAAGGAAAAACTTACTGTGAGGGTGATGGAGCACTGGGACAGGTTGACCATGAGGTTGTGGAGTCTCCTTCTTTGGAGTTACTGAAAACCCACCTGGACACAATCCTGTGCAACCTGCTGTAGGTGAACCTGCTTTGGCAGGGGGGTTGGACTAGATGACCTCCAGAAGTCCCTTCCAACCCTTACCATTCTGTGATTCTCACATAGAAGTCTTTATATATAGTATACATATGAAAAATAAGGGACCCTTGAAGTGCTTTGCAAAAACAAGTTTAAACCCTGATCTTCTACAAGTTGTGTTATGTTCCTAGATTTACATGTACATCCTTAATAGGACTACATGCAGAGGAAGGTTGGGTTGAGTGTGTATTTTAGGCTTTATATGCAGGGCATGAGTAACTGTTTAAATCAGGGGGAGACGTGTATTGGGGAGACATGCCATGCTATGAGGAAAGTAGCTGTCTAAACTGAAACTTAGAAGTGCACTAGTATACCAAAACACATTTATCTTTCATTTTGTACCTAAGCTTGGTGATGAGCATGTATCTCATCAAGTGGGACAATCAGTCTTTATTTTATACAGTTGCTTGTATTGTATCTGTTACATATCACAGTATTTTAAGTCCTAAAAGAAAAGACCAGGAACTTCATAAGTGTTTATAAAGGCCTTAATGAAATTGATTTTAAATACTTGAAATTGCTTGCCTCATTAATGTCTTTACTTTAGCTGGATTGGAGAGAAATGTACTTTCGTCTGAGAACTGTATTAGCTAAAACACAGGGTTAAAATGATTGAAGAACAGTGTTAAGTATAAGTTTGGACTTTATTTCCTGACTTTAGTCCTGGAAAACTTTGGATAAAGAGCATTTGGGGATTTATTTCTGATAAATCAGACTATAAAACTAAGCCCTAACAGGCAGTCCAGTTGTTCTTTCAGTCCCAAGGAAATCATGCAAATATTTCTGTGAGTAAAAGCAGGGTTAGGCTTAAGATAGTCTTAGCAATTCTTGGAGAAGAGTCCATATTAAGCTGATAAGGCTGGTTTTAAAAAGCATGTTCAGATCTTTGTTAGCATGATTTATCTGTTTGCTGTTCAGTAGATGGAGACAGCAAAAATAACCAGACTGCAGCAGCAGACTAGTCCGGATGTGCTTACTGAGCTGCTGTGAGAGAAACAGAAGTCTGAATCCAAATCCTGCCAGGGAAACCGAGAAGGATTTGTTTTTCAAGTATTTCATGTTAGCATGTAAATGCATTAGGCCACAGCAGTGCAGCTGATCACGGAATCACAGAATGGTTGAGTTTGGATGGCACCTCTGGAGATCATCTAGTCCCCTGCTCAAGCAGGCTGAGCTGCAGCCAGTTGCCTAGGTCCTTTGTCCAGCTGAATTTTTAATATCTCCAAGGGTAGAGACTCCACAGCTTGCCTGGACAACCTGGTCCAGTGCTCTGTCACCCTCCACATTTAAAAAGGTTTTCTCAGGTTTAAACAGCATTCCCTGTATTTCAGTTTGTGCCTATTGCTTCTTGTCCTGTCAAAGGGCACCACTGAGAAGTCTGTCCCTTCCTTCTTTACTCTCCCCATGAGATATTTTTACACATAGGTAAGAGCCCCCCTGAGCCTCGTTTTCTGCAGACTGAGGAGTCCCAAGTCCTCAGCCTCTCCTCCTATACAGATGCTCCAGCTCCTTCATCGTTTCTGTGAGCATTTACTAGACTTGCTCCTTTAAGTCCATGTCTGTCTTGTATTTGAGAGTCTGTGTGTGCACCCAGCTGTGGCCTCACCAGTGCTGCGTAGAGAGGAAGGATCACCTCCATCTGTGTTCTGGCAATGTTCTGCCAAATACAGCCCAGAAGGCTGTTGGCCATCTTTGCTGCAAGGTACTAAAGTACCCGTGCATAAGTTTTCTGTCTCATGCCATGCTGGCTCATGGTCAACTTGGTGTCCACCAGGACCCCCAGTGCCTTTTCTGCAAAGCTGCTTTCCAAGTGTTTGGCCCCAGCCTGTGCTGAAACTGATTCCACCTGTTGTCCAGAGGCTGCCACAGCAGATTTGTTAGCAGAATCAAGACATTAATTAAATAATTTGTGTTGCAAAAGGAAAAAAAAAACAACTTAATAATGTTACACTATTAAAACACTGGTGAAATATCACAAACCTTATGAATGTAATTATTAAAAGTTATGACTTCTCAATGTTTCAAGCACTAGAGGATTAACATACCTGTCCCATCGGTGTTTCTTAAAATGAACCAAGATGTGATAATTTCTAAAGACACTAAACCCCTTAATTTCTTATGGTGAATATTTGAACTAGAGGTCTTGTAGCACCTTGGAAATTCAGATCATTTTATTTCAGCAATCATTAAGTTTTACTCCGTGTGTATTTTCAAGTTCTAAACACAAACATCTGCATACTGCAGTCAAAACAGCACTTAACTTCTGATCGTCTTTGCCAACTGCACAGTCATCCAATAGTATCATAACTGATCTCAGTACTAAGGTGCCAAACTCTGTGTTGCTGAAGGATAGTTAGATGATGTAAATAGCTTTTTGTGGTTTGCAATAAAGCACACTTTCGTTGAGCTTGATATAAAAGCAGGAGATGAAGGTATTCTTTTATTGAAGCAAACATGTGGAAAATTGCTTCAAATTGTTATGGTACAGAGCATCTCCCCTGAAAGGAATGAGGTTCATCTATAGGGCAAACTCTTACTCCTGGACTCTGTGTGGTCAAAGCAAATAACATCATGTCCATCTGAACTGTTATAAGCATAAGACTGGCACATTTTCTCATCTATAGTGTTATATTCTAAACTGTCACTAGGCATTAACTCAGTCACTGGTGAAGTCCTACCACCTAGAGATGAACTCTGCCTCAAAATGATGTTTTCCACTTCAGTGCTACTCGTATAGCAATTACTGGGTCATTAATATCATTGCATGCAATTAGTGACAGTAGAACGGGCAAGAGGTTTGTTATTTACTTATTATGAACTTTTCACTATAACCCTTTCTTATCCAACTGCTACAGACAGAAACCAGAGATACTTTCAAGACAGATGCACATCCTTAAGAGAGGTGTTGAGTATGTATGATACAGAAAATAGGTCCTTGTTTAATGTTAAAGCTTCTGCTTTTGTTTCCAGTAAGCCTGCTTGTCGTTAGCAGCAATCAGTGTAACTTGAATGCTAGCTAATTCTATTAGTTCTGTTCAGCTGAATTGTTAAGCAAAGCTTGCTGTGGTAGTGGGGAGATATTTCTCCCTATCCGTGGGAGGCTTTTGCCAGCAGTGTGCCAGGAGAAAGGATAAACTTCGGTAAAATACCTGTTTGTGGTTGGTGAAGTTAACTACCTAGTAATCTGTTTTAGATGCATATTTTCTGATATATGCTGAATACATCATAATTAGTGGGCTTACATCTGCCGCAGTTACTTCAGCGCTCACAAATATATAATTTGTTTATGTAAACCAGAAGCAACCATGTGTGCAGTAGATCATTATCTGACAACATTTCTCAGGGTATGTGAAATATAGAACTGAAATACTTTTAGAAATGCCTAACTGTAATAAAAGACTTCAATTATAATTCATAGTGATACAGTATTCAGATGGTCTTTTTTTTCTTTTTTTATAATCTGTAAATCATTCCAAGAAAATTTTGAAAAGGGACACTTGATACTAGTGAAGCAAGTAAGATTTTCTTGTGCGTGTGTGGATGCTGTGGCCTTCTGTAATGAATAATCATTCAGCAAATATTTTACTGTTTAGTATACTTCAGCTGTGGTATTTGTTAAGCCAGAGATGAAGCAATGCCATTCCTAAAATGATAGGCAACAGAAACCAGTCAGAACTCACAGCTTTTTTTATACTTTCCATTCTGTCTTGTTTGCTGTCTCTTTTTCCCTTTATGGAAAGACTTTGTTGACATAATGGGCTTTTTTTTTTACCACCTGTATTCTTGTTGTCATGATGCCATGTCTCTCTGGAATAAATAGAATCATTGTGAATGTAGAAAACTTTACAAGAACTCTCCGTATTTTGTGCTTAATACTTGGGCAGTCCTTCTCAGTTGGACAACATAAGCTGTAGGAATGAAAGTGTATGGATTTCCAGAGGTTTGGAATTCAACAGTTGGTATATACCAAGGTATATTACAGTACAGAACTGATTGGCTCTGTCTGGCTTGTGTCCTCTGCATTGCACCCCTCAAAAAAGTTGAAACAATAATAAAATCTGTCCCTCTCCTAACATATGAATACAGTTGGAGACTTTTATGGGGAATTATAACAAGACCCCTATATCATGAGTCCCATCTAACTACCACAAGTCATGCCATTCACGTTTGGACAAGATGCATGTTAGAGCAGTGGTTAGAAAAGTGAATCACAAAGTTTCACTGGAGAGCCTTTGTCTTCTTCCAGGCAAGAAGAGGCCTGTTTTTTATTTTACTTCATTTTTTTCTGGTTTTAGCTTGACTGGGGTAGACATTGCTGCTTAATTGCTGTGCAGAAAATAATTTGTGCATCCTGTTTAGGTATAAATCCTCAGAAATACAACATAAGACTTAATTTAAAAAACAACAGGGATGAGAAATGGAAAAGAAGGGAGAATCTGGTCATTTCCTTTACATAGAAGTTTCGCCTTGTGTGAGTGGAGGGGGGAAAAAAGCTGGCTTCAAGAGTATTTATGAACACCTCATAAGCCTTAGTTTAAGAAAAAAATCTTATTTTGAGGAAATGTGTGGAATGAGATTGAGAGAATGAGAGTTTCTGAGTGGCATTTAGGTTGAGAAACTCTTCAAAATTTTTCTGTCACCTTGACTTTGCAAGTAGGACAAATAAAAAAACAGATGTTAGAAAAATGAAAAATTATTGGTAAACTGTTTTTATACATTTTTCATTACTGTCTCCGTGTCCTAAGTTGTATTAATTGACCAAATTCAGCAAATTTTTATCTTTTTTATTAGGGATATTTTCTTTGTCTCTATTAAGATCAGTAGAAGAGTTAGGTTGTGATTATTTTACTGTCTGTAGAGAGAAACATAGACAACGTTGACAGTACTCTGTGCAACTATTCATAATGTATTTAAGCTTAAGTACTTCTGGTCCGGGTTTGTGACCACTGATAGTTAAATTTTGGAAGACAATTTCTTTTTTTTTTTTTTTTAATGTGAAGGTTTCAGTGCCAGTCTCTTTTTTAATACTACAAGCAAGGGTACACTCTTATTTGCTAGGACTTGAAATTAGTATATTTATCTTCTCTTTAAACTTTCTGCAGCTCCAGCGTAGTGTTTGCCAAGCTACCTGTTCTTTGGTGAGTGGCATGAACGATTTTTTTTTGGTTGTTTCAGATCTCTATGCAGATCTGGCATTGCTACTAAGTGTGGGTGAAAAAAAATAATTTCATTTAATTAAAACACTGTTACTATTACCTCAGCTGCCTTATTCTTCATCCTTGGCTGGTCTAGAAACAACCTCTGTGTTGTGATCTGTGATTTGTGGTTTTGCAGTGTGTGATTTCTGGTGTTCTTAAACCTGTCCCATAAATTTAGATAATTTATGGGAAAGAAGAATTATTTTTTCGGTGCTTTACTAAGAGAGTCATTAAAAGGACCAAAAGCAGATGAAAGCAGTCAGAGCACAAACACACGATGCCTGGCCGAAATAGTGTTCTATTACTTAATAAAATAAAAAACCCTCAAAAGCTTTACATGATCTTAGTAATCCTGTGAGTGCATACGAGATCAAGTGCAGCTTTGCTTTAAGAATAACTTCTTACTACTGTTGGATCTAAAGCTTTTGTGGATTTTTGCTGCTGTTTAGGCTTTTCCATTCTGTTTCTAAGAACAACTAGGGAAGGGTGGAGATGGGTAGGCTTATTTGATTTTATGTAGCTCTGATTTTGAGAAAACTATTTTCCAATGCTGAATTCAAGCAGTATTTAAGAAAAAAATGGTGAAAATCACTACTATTGGACAGTACTGATCTACCCCAAATAAACCTGTAATTCCAATTTTTCTATTAACAGATCCACACCAACAGCAATTAACTCTTGATGACCTCGTCAATGATATGTCTTTGATACATTGCCAAATGGCTTGTACTGTCCAGCGCACTAAGGGGGAACAAAAACCAATTTTGCCCTCACTCATCAGTTAATATCATTTGTTCCTATAGTCTGTGATTTAAGGTCCATTTAGTTTTCACAGGAAAATTAAGTATGGTCATCAGAAATTCTCTCTTCAGCTATGTAGTTAATTTCATATTCAAGCTCTAGAAATAAAAGTGTTATAAACTCGAGTTGGTTCAAAGGATATGACATTTAATTTGCAAGCAGGTAATTTTTTTCATAATTGTAAAACATAAAAGTATGGGTAATAATTGTGGCAGAATTAAGAGGCTGAGATTTTTGTCTGCTCGTATTTTCTTTTAAGTAGTTGTAATGACATTTTTTCATTTTGTAATGTGTGTTTTTAGGAGTGAAGGAAGTTGAATTTTTCTAACTATGCCTTCATTTCTAATCTCTTTGTGGATGAAAAGCTATATACAGGCACAAATCCAGCTGCTTAATTCTCCATCTGATTAGAGCGATGTTACCAACCTGATAGGTTGAAAACAGCCAAGATCCATGCAGTGGCTTAGCCTCCTGGGAAACAGAGTAATAACAATCAAATGAAGACTTATTAAAATGTAATACTACTTCCTCTCCACGGGGACTGTATAAGAAGCATAGCCAGGAACTATTCTTGTCAGCTGACTCTGCTTTGCTTACTGATTCCTTGCCTCTGCATTTATGACTAATACATTTCATTTAATAAACAACATTTGTGAAGTTTTAAAAGCAAAAAAATGTAAAACCTCATAGATGGATTTACATGAGCTCCAGGATATTTTGGGAGGGGTTTTAGTTTTGTGTGTAGGGTTTTGTTTTGGTTTTTTTGTTTGGGGGGAAGGAGGTGTTGGGTTTTTTGTTTGGTTTGGGTTTTTTTGTTGTTGTTGGAGTTTTTTTTTCTAATAATTTATGTATTTTGAAAAGGGAAGGCAGAGCTGGAATAAAATCCTTCGGTCGGAATAATCTCTTGTGTAAGGGAGAGAATGTGTTAAGGCAGTGTTATACGCAACTGAAAATGCATACTAGCTTCTCTAAAGTATCAACAGGCTTTTAACCAAAATTTCATGACAAGTAACTTTTTTTCTGAAAGTTGAAAACACAAACTAGTAGTCCTTATAAAATGGCAGCTGCGGTTATATTCAAGGTACACAGTGTCTTTATCTGGATCTTGAACATAAGTTTTGACCGAGTGCTGTAAACATTGCCTATAAATTATTACTATTTTGTCAGAAAGTCTTAATAGAGATTTTAGGGCAATTATAAGCATTTATTTGTAGGTGTGGATAAACTGTGGACTGAATAATTTAATGTGCTCTTGACTTCAATTATTAGTTTTGCAGTTGACACCAGTGGAACTGGACAGGTCTCAGAAAATCAGAGGTACCTATGCATCAAAAGACTTAAAAATATTTTGCTGACTGTTTAGCAACATTGTACTTACTTTCAGTTTCCTATGTGTTGCTGTGTTAGTACAAAGTAAAGTGTGGGATCCTGAGAATCTCTATAGTGTTAAGAAACTTTATTAATCATTAATTATGTTTATTAATGCTTAAGTAGTATCTAGAATTAGCACAGAGCCATGCCATTGCCTCTAAAATATATCCATATTTAGACCTAAATATTTAAAGAAAACCCAAACCTGTTCTTTTATATGTATATGTATATAAAAATAAACTGGAAGGAAGGTCTACTATTTGATCATATAAACACACCAGAGAGCAGCATTTCCATTTTACTTGCAAGGAATTTGTGTTAGGTTTCTGTGTTTATATATAGAACTCTTTGTTAGAGACTTTTTTGGTTTTTAATATCCTCTCAGTGTGAGCAGAACTCCAAGTACAGGGTCACTTTCCTGCAGAAGTGTGAGCGCAGTGGAGGAGCTTACATGATAGTGGGTATAATTTTCATTTGGAGATCAATACAGAAAGGCAGCAGCAAGTGTTTGAGGAATATTTTGTACTCGCTTCCTTGTTTGACTTCTGCACAGTAAACTGTCAAGGGGCATTAGCAGTATGAAACTCTGTTTTCTCTGATGTCCCAGATTACTATTTTTTCTCCATGCAGCTTTTCAGAGCTTGAAACGATGTGTTTAAAACTACCCACTTTCTTCCTGGTACACTAGGGATATGTGAGGTTATATTTCGATAGTCTTAATGAATTTTGAAAAATAATTTCCTCCAGTGGCCTTGGGTAATTGTCAGTTTAATTACAGGGAGACGCTGAGATGGAAACTTTGCTTTGTCACTGAAATGCTCTTCTCTGAAAATTCCCTGGTTCTCGGGATGTAGCAGTCTCTACTGTGACTATAACGTAGGCTTTTCGAATACCCCTTGAAGAACTGTGGAGAAAGTGAATACTTCTGCAAATTCATTCATCTGACATCAAAGCTATGAAAGCATTCTTTTAGCAAGCAAGCAAGGCAGATTGCGCTCGCGTAGGCACACAACCAGATTCATTGTACATCTGGGCCTTCCCGTTTGGAGACTGTATTTGAAGTAATTTTGCATTTTTTCTGCCGTCTTACTTTCTTATTCTGTACTGAGGTCAGACTGCATCCTCTGCATCTTATTGAGGTCTCCTACTTTGTAGGTTAAATGGATAGGCCTTTAAAGAATAAAAAGGCATTGATGTTATGAAGAAGCAGCACTCTATTCAATTAAAATCAAGTAGAAGATGTTTAAGGAGATGTGAGGCCCCCATTACCTCAATTTAAAAACAAATGAAGAATAAAAAATGCAAGACAAAGTCCGTATTTATTAGTTGTACTTTCAGTTGATGCTCAGCTTTGGTATTTCTATTTACTGCTGGTTTTTCCCTTGTCCTTGTGCTGGTACATTGGCAAATAGGTCATAAAAACCACTTTCAGCAAAGACACATTTGATTTATGTCCAGAACCGTTTCTTAGTATTGATTTTTTTTTCCCTCTGGAAAAAAAAAATCAAAAACAAAAGAAAACAAAACTATATGTCTCCATTATTTTCTGAGCCTGGCAACGCAGTGGCACATTTCAGATTGGCTTTTATCTTAAATTACTCATTGTGCTCTTTTAAAAAAAAGTCTTTTTTGCAAGATGGGGAAAAAAAGTAGTAGTTGTGCATATGGCCATTGTCATGTTTTTACAGGGGGAGGGAAAAAGAGGAGGAACTGGGAGGGACCGCCTATGAGGAAAGGGAATTTTAGGAAAAGAAAGCACAATCTGGGAAGTTTGTATGGTGGCTGTAATTTGAGTTAGTCACAAAAGAGGCAGAAGTGGAACAAAAACAAGAAGTAGATCAAAGGCTAGGAAGCAGGGTTCAGCAGTATGGGGTTTATATCTTTATGGCTAGAGAGAAGATTAGAGCAAGAAAAATACTGCCGTGGGGCTAGGAAGATATTGTGAAGGAAAAAGGAAATATACATAGGCTGCATTTGAAAGAAAATTCCCAAGGAAGGCAAAAGAGAAGGAGTGAGAATTAAAAACAAAGGTCTGAACAGTGGGAAGCCCTGGTTGAATTAGATCCTGAGCTGAAAGGAGAGGGACAGAGGCAGGAAAGTGCTGCTTAAGCAGTTCACCACAGCCATGACAAGCAGCGAGCTCCATTACCTCCCATTTTCTGTTTGTTTTCTCCAGCTGGGGGCCTAGTGCCAGTGTGTGTGCATGCACTCTCTCCTACGTGTGTTTTGGGCCTTAGATAAATAGCCCCAAGAAACCATGGGGAAATTTGCACCCCCAGGACAACCAGGGTGGGAAATCCCCGGGTGCATTCCCTAAATAGTGTAGCTGGAGTCCACCATCAGTGGGCACACTTACTTTGCCACAATGGCCGGGGCACCAGCACACACGCTGACGTGGCCAGTGCCTGGCATGGTGTGTAGTGGCAGTGATCCCCAGGGCTGAGGAGCTGCTGAATAGTTTTCCATCAGCTGTTGGGGTTTTGGAGGCAGCAGCAGAGGCACACCTCTACACCGTGCATGTGACTCAACATTTTGGATTCTCCAGGGCAGTTGTGCTTCTTGCACAATCACATTGCAGTGTCAACTGGTGGTAGGGTTGCACAGTTCCAGCCAGCACCTAGATAAGCAAGAACAATGCAAGCGCAAGGGAAAGCACCCATTTGTTTGTAGGAGTTAAAGGTTTCCGTGAGAATAGAGTGTATTCCCCCGCCACCCGCCCCTACGGAGGCTTCTCAATGCTGAGAACAGTGAAGGTTGTACTTTAAAATATTAAATGGTTTTCCAATCAGTGCAGAATCTCAGCTTTCACCTGGGTTTTTTGTATGCACTCAGTTCTTCCAGCAGGAGATTTGTAATAGAGGAAGCAGGTGTAACGTGGTGATTAGAAAGATATTGTTGCGGGGGGTGGCGGGAAGGTGAATTTTCGGTGCTCTGCTCCCCTGAGCCTATCAGGGCTTCCTTTTCAGCTGACTCCATCACCTTTTAGCAAGGTGCTGTGTTTTTGTCCAAGTCAGTCAGTCAGCCAATTGTGCATAAAAAAAAGGTTTCTGGGTAAATTTGAAACCTTGATAACACATTCCTCCATTTGTATGTATTGTATGGCTTACCAGTGTATTCGTTACTTTGGCTTTCAACATTTCACAACTTTCCATAGGTCAGACCAAGCAACAAGAACAGGTCCTGGTAGATCGAAAGATTTCTACTTTCAGACCCTCATGTTCACATCACTTTGCCTGTTGATTTTCTGATTTTTTATTTATTTATTTATTTATTTTATTTTTATTCTTGTTTTATTTTTAATCAGCAACATCAAATGGGTCTTTGGAGGGCCTGGATAACCAGGAGGGAGGGGTGTGCCAGACAAAAACCATGAAGATCCTCATGAAAGTTGGACAAGGTAAAGACCATCTGCTGTTTCATGAAATCACTTTGATCAGTCTCACTGTCATTTTAGTTTTCAGGCTTCTTTTAGCAGTGTAGAGCAGAGAGCCAACTGAGTCTAGTGTGGTCATTCCTCCCTTATAGTCTGAAAGCAAAGCCTATTTTCTCTTCTCAGCTACTGACAGATTTCTACAGAAGGGGGGCTACTGTAACAAGATCTGTTCATTGGAGAGATCCCTGGAAGGAAAGGTCACCTGGGAGTAGTGCGTTTCAGTTATTTTTATTTTTAGTTTAAAAACAAAAGCCACAACTTTGCTGCTCGAAATTATTTAAAATACATGAAAGGAGGGAAGCTAATATTTCTATAGTTTGCTTGTTATGAATTCTCATTACAGAGAGGTTTTTGTTCATTGTCTCTTTTCACATATAGATAACCTATTGTGTAGGAAGAAAGAATTATTCTTCTAAGTAGAAGTTGGTTTAGTAGTCAATCAGCTTCCTCAGTTAAACTGTAATGTCATCTGCAAAGCTTTTCTTGCCAATTACAGGAGGCCCTATAGTTTCTGCAGATGGCCTCATAATTTAAACCTCTGAAATAACTAATACAACCATTTTGCTTTAAAAGGAAAATTACGTTCTTATATCTCCCAGTTCTTTGCATAAAGATTCTTCTGTTTGAAACCATTTGTGTCTCACGAGGTACCTAGAGCTAGCTTATAAGGCTCCGTACTGTCAAGTGCCCAACAAAGCTGCATGAGTCGTCTTTCTTTCCCCCAGATCCCAACTCAGCAGGGCTGCCTCGGCACACAGATCCCACCAAGCGCCCTGAGCAGGAAGCTGGCACCAATGGCAAGAGTTCCACCACCAGCCCCTTTGTGAAGGACCACTCAGGTAGGTGTGGTGGGGCTCCCGCCTGGGACAGTGCTCTGGTGGAGTCTCCTCTTTTGTCTCCAAACACGTTTTCTTTTACCTTTAAAGTGCCAGAAAAACAAATGTTTTTGTATTGAGATGAAGCAAAAGCCAGTTCTGATGCTCCAGTGGATAGAGTCTAGGAGCTGCAATTTTTGGCAACAGCTGCTCTCTCCCTTCTTCCACTCTGCAGCAGAAGTTAAATTACACCTTGTGAGACTATCACTCATTTACAGGAAAGTTTTTGGATAGGACATTCACTAAGCAGCTTTACGATGGTAAATGCTGCCTTACATTTAGTACTCTGGCAGATGAACAAGTCTTTCTGTCTTTCTTTTCCCGTATAATACGTTATCAAGTGGTTCTCGACAGCCATTTATAAAGTTTATTTCAAGGCATCTATAATTAATCTCCTGATCCTTTAACTGACCCTATAATGTCTACACATGAATGGCTGGTCTTTCACTAACTTTAAAGATTTATTTATTTTTTAACAATTATCTAAACAAGATAAACGGATGGTTCCAAACAAATATCTTCAGGATGCATTTCAGACATAAGATGAACAAGAAAAAAAACTAACTCTTAAGACTCAAGGTCTCTGGAAGAAAATTTGGTGAATTGGGAATGCTACAGAGCAAAACTTGCTGACACTGATTCTGGGGTTCCCAAAAATGGCTGCAAGTTTACCATGCTAGCTCTGTCATTAGTTACTGGACTAATGAGTATTTGATATGGCAGTCACTGGGCAGGCGTCAGACACTTCCTATGGAGGTTGCAGTAGGAAGAGTTCACATTTCTGTGGACATTGCATCTGCAGCATTCTTCTGCCTGTGAGTGAGCATCAAGAGAGGAAAGTCAGTTCAAATTTTCAAGTGAGAAAGTGTCAAGTGAGCATTCTTTTAATTTTTGTGACAAATAACACCACAGTGGGATAGCACCAAGTATTCAACAGGCGGTTCAGCACGAGTGCTTTTCCTGACTACCAAATGCATGGTGTTGTTTTAAGTTAGTGTAAGTTAATACAAAAAGATACATGCGATAACCATTTTACCTATCTCTTGCACTGTCTCAAGCTCCTTTGTTTCATGTGCAAGCAAGAGGAGTCCATGTAAAGAGGCGCTAAGGGTGGTTTAACTTAAATCAGTATGCAAAAGATAAAATAGCAGAAGACTCGGTGTGACACTGAACAGTACCAGTTGTCCTGAGAATTGTCATTTTCCTGTGCTATTTTCCCCTCGAAGTCCTATCCCACCCACCCCTCTCTGCTGCCTGGGGCTGAGCAGCATCTGTTAAAAGATGCGGTGCATCAAAGGCTGCCTTGTCATTGCCATTCCTTGCCACTGATGGATGATGATGTATGAAACAGGGTGGTTTGGGAGCAGCACAAAAGTGAGACCAACAGACACAAAGTCTTGTTTAATATTGATTGCTGACTTCAGCTGTTTGCATTTAGCTATCTAACAGGGTAATTGGTTTGTCAAAGTTTAGCTGTCAGTTAATTCTTCCAGTCTTGCTTACTCTACACATTTTTAAAAGCGGCGTAAACGGGTCACAGAATGGCAATAACTTTTGTCTGTTGTATTTCTGTTCTTTCCAGGATCTAGCACAGATGGCAGTAAGGCTGGGCATTCCAGTATACTGGGTTCAGAGGTGGCCTTATTTGCAGGGATTGCATCAGGGTGCATCATTTTCATCGTCATCATCATCACTTTGGTGGTTCTTCTGTTGAAGTACCGGAGAAGACACAGGAAGCATTCCCCGCAACACACGACAACTCTCTCACTTAGTACATTAGCCACCCCAAAACGCAGTGGCAACAACAATGGTTCTGAGCCCAGTGACATTATCATTCCTCTAAGGACTGCAGACAGTGTCTTTTGCCCCCACTATGAAAAGGTCAGTGGTGACTATGGACATCCAGTGTACATAGTTCAAGAGATGCCTCCTCAGAGTCCAGCAAACATTTATTACAAGGTCTGAGAAACACACAGCCAACTCTGTGGTACCGTTGAGTCATAGAGGAAACTCACTGGTCAGATGCTTTCTGTTGGGGTTTGTGATGACGCCTTGTGCGCTAGCATTGACTCAAGCACAGTGGGGAGAAGGTGACAGCTCTTTCTCTGGGAGCCAACGCGAGCTGGACAGCTTACCTAGTCTGTAGAATTCCTATCTCAGTGAATAAGTATTCACTAAAAGCTGGAAGACTTTTATATAGAAGATGCCCATTCTGATTGCTGTACTCTTGTTACATTCATCATCCTCAAAGCCATGTGCTGCGGGCGTTCAGGCATGTACAAAAGCCAAGGGAAGATGGAGTGATCCATGGATGTTAATAGCTCTAGGCATCCTGGGAAGGTGCTCTAGGATATATCAAGCTTGAAATGCAATCTTCTGACTTTTGTGTGTCTCTCTCAGTGCATACTGGATTCGTCACACAGACCTCAGTGTCTAAGTAAGACTTGTTAAAGTTCTCTTGCTTTTTGTCCGTCACTGTTTCATTTGTTTCTGTTATCCAGGGCTCTGCCATCCTTCCCATAAGATTTCCTTTCACTCCACCTCCTGAATCACTAATGAAACATTAATGTTTGGAGATCTGTGCTCCATCCATCTGCTACAGCAGCCTCACTCGAATGGGTAATGCATTTATAGAAATTGTGTTTGATAGTAAGGAGCCTTCCAGCCAAAAAGTTAGGCTAGACAAAGTCAAGAGCAGGACTGGGTGGTGGAGGGAAGGGCTGACTGCAGTTGCAGTTGAATACTGCTGCCTCAAAAATAGAAGCTGGGAAGAAAAAAGGAAAAAAAAAACACATTTAAGTAGCACAGCACTTTGGTATGCTAAGTTTTAAGAGGCAGGTAGGAGATACAATAACATGCGCGGTGGAGTAGGGCTGCATTTGAAGGAATTCATGGTTATCAAATACCAGTGTGCAGAGAAAAATAGTACCTTCAATACAGTAGAACAAAGGGGTATTGTTAGTAAGTGAACAAGTTTGGAGAGGACAATACAACAGCAGGCCACTGAGGATATATGAGGGCAGGGCTGTTGTGGTACTGGCAATAAAATATACAGCTTTGAAGCTGTAGTGAAAATGTAGTCTGCTTTGGATGACTTTTAAGCAGACTCAGCTGCTATACTATCACATTATACTAAACACAGGGAAAGCATTTAAGAAAAGAGCAGAGAGCCAAATCTGACCAAGATGATTATAAGCCAACGGGTCAAATGAGCTGTAATTCTATCACTGGTAAAGTTGTGAAAAAAGCCCAACCCTTTCCCATCTCTAAAAGTGAGACAGAATTTCTTTCTGACTGAGCCTTTTGACACTTCGGTTTATTGTAGTGCTGTCCCTGCACGGTGAGTGTAGGTACTGTGCCTGACACAGCCGTTCATTGGTGCTCCGTTGCAAAGTTAAAGCACATATGGCAAACCTCTTACAGTCCGTAAGAATAAAATAAATTATGACACTGAGATGGAGAAGGAAGATATGTCTTATTTATAATAGGTGTATAGAACACAAGGGATATAAAGTGAGAGTTTTCCTTTTCATTCATTCTTTCTTACTTTTTTGTTTTGGTTCGCTTTTTTTTTTTACTAATATATATTTTGAGATTGCACAGAATCTACACCAGAAGATGTGAAATTCATTTGCGGCAATTAAATAGTCTTAACTTGTCATCATTTTACATATACATGTATATAATGTGTGTATACATATATATATACACACACATTCAAGAAGAAAAACTATTTCTGGGAAAAACATCAGCCATCCAAAAATAACAATGGGAGCATATTAAATAAAAAAAAAAAATCCAAACGTGAGAGAAAACTAGGAAATACAAGGCCCAAAATAATCAGGAAGCCATGTATTTAACAATGGCAAGGTGTGCCGGCGTTTATTTTCTGTGTTGTGTTTTCCCTTAGCTTACGGGCTGATGTGTTCTATGGATTTTGTTGAGGTTCTTGGAAGGGGTTTCAGGTTGAAGTTTTCTCTTTAGCACGGCTATTCCCATAAAGCTCCCACCCTGGAGTGGAAATAAAAAAACTATATGTGCTATGCAAATAGACATTTCTAACATAGTCATGTTACTATGGTAACACTTTGCTTTCTGATTTGGAAAGAAAATGTAGCAACAGCATTTTGGGGTTCTCAGACCTCTGCTGAGCACCTGCAAGGAAAAGAAAAAAAAAAAAGAAGAAGAGAAAAAAAAATTGTTATAGAAATGATCACTCTCTGTTTTCTGAACCTAAAATGATACTGGGATGTTGGTCCAAAAGAGAGAAACAAAACAAAAAAAATCCCAACCCATGGTTCTGTGGAAGGTTACCATGGTGACTAACTACAGTACATATGTAATTCTTTTCAACAGCCCTTCCTTTCTGTGAATCCATGTATACAAGGTTCTCTTGTAAGTCATTAAGATTTTATTTTGGGGGAGGGGGAGGAAGGGAAAAGATGGGTTTACTAATACCGATTTTTATTAAACCAAATCTGTGCTTCATCAGTTGGCTACATTCTAGTTATGTACTAAACTGTGAAAAAAAAAAAAAAATCAGATTAATTGCTCAAGAGCAACCTGCAACCAATTGAAAAAAAGAAAAATTGTACTGTGCGTCTGTTTTGTGTCTGGTGCAGAATTATGACAATCTACCAACTGTTCCTTTATTTGACGTTGGTCCAGCTTTGAAAAGTTACTGTAAATGCCTTGCTTGTATGATTATCCCTAGTCACCCGACTTGGAATTTGCACCATCATGTCTAAGTGAAGATGCTGTAAATAGGTTCAGATTTACTGTATATGGATTTGGGGTGTTACAGTAGCCTTATTCACCTTTTTAAATAATAATTAAAAAAAAAAAACACATGAAAACAAGATAAAAATGGCTTTTCTTAACCAGATTGTGTATATAGAGCAATGTTGGTTTTTTATAAAGTCCGATCAAGATGTTTTGTATAAAATTTGAATTTTGCAATGTATTTAGCTACAGCTTGTTTAAAGGCAGTGTCATTCCCCTTTGCACTGTATTGAGGAAAAAAATGGTATAAAAGGTTGCCAAATTGCCGCATATTTGTGCTGAAATTGTGTACCATGAATATTTATTTAAGAATTTCTTTGTCCAGTTTGTAAGTAACACAGTATTATGCTTGAGTTATAAATAATTTTTTTCCTTTTTTTGTTTTGTTTTGTTTTGTTTTTTGTTTATTTGTTTGTTTCATTCTGGTTTAAAACTAGCCGGTCATAAGTTGGAAGTCTGCTTTAGTTCCACATTGCAATTAGTTCCCAGAAAATTAAGATTATGAAAATCACATTCCACATCTGTTTCAAACTGAATTTGTTCTTAAAAAATAAAATATTTTTTTCCTATGGAAGCCTTGCCTCCTAAGTGTTTTCTTCTTTTCATTTTCTGATTTTTTTTTTTCTTTTTTAAAAGGTGAAAGTAAATAAGCCACTAAACCTGCCTCTCTCTGCCCCTCCCTTCCCTTCTTCCCTCTCACTCTCCCTCTCCTCCATCTCTCTACCCTGATTGCTGGTGGTTTATAGGAAATAAATCTCTGTAGAATATACTGACATGCTTCTTTCCAAGATTTTATCTTACATATGTCGGCAAATTTATAAAACTCTTAGGGGTCTTATGCTCATGGAAGTCAGTGAGCTTCAGTCAGGTGCAGTAGCCAGGTTGCCTGGATGATCTGGAAGGTGAGATTATAACCACAACTAATTCCCAGATATTAGGGAGTGGGTTCACACTGTGGGCAGAGTCAGAGAAAATTTATAACTGAAGCCTTCTGGCTGCTGTTGCTGTCCCTGCTGTCCCTGCTACTCCTGAGGAGGGGGAGCAGCAAGCCTGGGGTGGCAGGGCTGAGCAAGAAGGGACAGGAGATGGAAAACATTGAGAGAACGGCAAAGGATTAGAAATGCTGCAAAGTCAAAACATCTCTGCATGGTTCTTTCAGTGAGGCTATTCATCTTCATGTCCTTGCTTTACTGCACCTGAAGTTAAGGAAGATGACCAACATGTGCAGCTGACACAAGCCTTAATACAAGATCTGTGGTTGTGTTGCTCTAATTTTCACTAAAATAACAAATTATCTCATTTAATAAATAATACCTTCATTTTTTCACAAATCCCAGTCACCCTGAAAGTGAAGCACCTTTCAGTCTGTTAGCAGTGCATAAACAGTGTGATCATCCATAGAGTAACAGGTGGGAAGGTCTACAGAGGGGAAAGATGCATTTGTCACTTTAACAACAGATGCCAGTTTGTCATAGAATTTTCTTTGAAGAAAGGCAGCTAGTTATTCATCGTATTGGTCATACAATTCCCATTTGTCCAAATTTTTCTTCTTTTCTGAATAATCGGGGAAAAAAATGACTATATGGCAAAAGCACTGTATGTGTTGTAATGGCACAAGTATTCTTAAACCAGACGTACAGAAAGTCCCAGAGATTGGAAGGAATGGTTGGGCTAGCATGGCTTCTGGCTGGTGGAGCTCATTTTATAAGTCTAGTTTACAGAATCTGTACTGGAAGTTGACCTTAGAGGGTAAGTCACACTGAGGCACTTGGGTTCACCTTGTGACTCTGCTACAGATGTCCTTAGGAGAATTATTTTGTCCAGCAGAAGACATAAGTGCCCATGGTGGAGCGTGTGGGCATCCTCTGACTTCTCAGTAAATCACTTTGGTGTAATCCTGCATTTACAGCTGTAAGTCACACATATGTGGCTGGATTAAGCCTTCACTCACTGCTTCACACTTGCACATGGGGGGTTTCACTTGCTCTTCATTAATGGTTGTGAGGGTTCCTACATCATTAGTGGCTATGAGGTGCTCAGGTCTGGTCTATGCTAAAAGCTTGTCTGATACAGCCATCTGTTAGAGCTGTGACTCTAGCTTAGTTAAGGCTAACGCTGTTGGTGGTTTTTTAGGCCCCAGTAAATACTGGAAGAAGGTGATAAGAAAAATAATTTGATAGTGTGAAGTTTACATGGCATTTTCATTTCCTTGCCTCTATTTTCCATCTATGATAAACACATATATTATAACCAGCATGCATGCTGACACCCACACACCTATTTTTGTCACTGTTTTAGCAATAAGGTAAAAGCAGTGTTGCTATTAACGTTGTCTTCACTGGGGGGAAAAAATGGTTGCCAGTGTAACTGTATCTGTATAGTCACATGCTAGGACAAAGATGCTGGGTTAATGGGAGGGCCTTGCACACATACCTTCACAAACAGAACCTCCGCTGAGTCTGCTAAACTCATTTCAGTAAATGATATGTGCCTTAGACACTCAGCATAAAGTCGTTGACTTACATATAACCCACCTTTTATAACTTGCAGAGGAAAAAAATCATACTTCTATTTTGCACTGCTGCTGACACTGCACTATTAATTATCAAACAAGCAAAAAATCAGAATTTACTGCCTTTATTATGAAACCGGTTCCCTGGCAAGAACTAGTCCAAGTCAATAGGCTCTGCTAAGTGGAAAATAAAATTATAATTCACAGTTGTTATCCATCTAGAGTGGAATAAGTATCTGTTACATAAAATATTGCCCCACAAAGTAAGCATAACAGTTACTGCCTAGGTTTAAAACGTTACACCTCTTTCTTTAGCCTTTCTCTAGCTTTGTCGTGATGCATTGATCAAATGCTCACTCAGTCAGCAGCATATTTGTTTTGATTCTATGGGCACTGTAAATTTTCTTTTCACAGAAAAGCTTAAAATTGTGTAGTGGTCACCAAAATAAAGGAAAATGAAAACTCAGTCTTTCTAAGAGGCACTCTCCATCTGCATAGCCATGACAGAAATTTTGGTGGGGAAAAAGCCCAGGGTTTAAAAACATCAAACATACTCATTATACAGTTGATGTGTCATTACATGAAGCATCAGATCAGAAATCAAGTAATATTTGTTTTGGAAAACGATGAGTGTTGGAGGATATGCCACAGTGTATTTATGATTGTGTCATTCATAATCTGAATGGTGCTGGACACAGCTGACTGACCCATTGTCTGTGAAATAATATGTCTTTCACATGACTCACAGAAATACTCCAATGCTTAATTAAGGCATAATGCAACCCCTAGGAACCACCCTACAGATAAAATAATGGGGCTGATGGTGGAACAGGAGATCCCACTGGAAGTAGTGTGCACATGATATCCTTGCTTGTGCCTGGATCTGATGATGATAAGTGAGGTTCTGGCAAACAGGGGCTGGTGACTCTTGCAAAACAGGGGCAAAAGCCTGCCCATGCACAATGAGGATGAAGAGGGGGAGCTGCAGGTGGCTGTTCCTGGAGAAAGGCCTATGGAGCAATGCAATGAGAGGGAAGGTGTGTGAGACTAGTGATATCCTGAGGAGGAGACTTGGAGACATTTGTAACGACAAAATTCTGGGGAGAAATCAGACCAAGATGACAGGCCAAGTGGTGGAGGTAGAGACATAGGGTCTTTACAGCTCTGGTAAAGGATTTGGTGGAAAATCGGTAAGAGCAAGCAAAAGGAAAACGTTGATTGGCGAAAGGCGAATAAGCACAAGTTTTTGGCCCTTTTTTTGAGCAAATGAGGAGATCAGGCCAGGTGGTTGTGCTAGACACTGAGAGAAGAAAGAGCCTACATGGGATGGAGAACCATGCCCAGAACTCAGTGTTTTCTGTCAGCTGGGATCCTGTGAAAAAGAGATCATAGATCTGCAAGAATTGAATAACTGTAGGACTATTAAAAATCTAAACAGCAGAGGTCTTTGTGCATAGCTGTCACAACCTCTGGAATAGGAACTTGTGTTTTCATGACTGCATTGACAGAGCCTTATATGCTTAGGCTGCTGAAGAAGTGCAATTAATTTAATAATATGGGGAATCTGTTGAGGATGGGAGAATGGTTGCTTCTAGGTTAGACCTTCAGTGGATATAAATTAGCATAGTCAGTTTGATATCTGATCCTACTTATCACAATTCAGAATTGCAAAGGCATAAGCAATATTCATACAGAATTTTTATACCTCTTAGGTATGAAAAAGTGCTTTGTAAGGATGTTGTCCTGAGTATTATGAAGACTATACTCAAAAACATACCAACAATGACATGCTTTTATAAAAGACTGCTATTAAATGCCATTTAAAAAATGTAATTTATGTTTTATTGAACATCTTCAGCAATTTGCTATATCTGTTCATTAGAAGTAGGTAGGATTACTAGCAAATGTATAATAAATTCTTTCACATTTTAATGTGTCTTTTTGTCCTCTCTTCTAATATTTAAATTCCTTCCTTCCTACTCCTGCATTCAATTCTACTCCCTATACATAACCAGCAGGTCAGCTGTCAGCTGTTATTACATTACCATTTAATCCCTACATGACACATTCCCAGTGTTTCTAAACCTTGTCATTTGATCAAAATACTGGATTTTGGCTTTCTTTAAACTCAGCTGTTAGGAAGTATATGATCACATGAACAATTTAGGAATTATTCAGAAACAATAGAATTTTAGCTTTCAAGATGTGAGACCAGAAGGCAGAAAAAGGTGCAAAAGACACTCTTTGCATGTCACTCTTCAATCTCAAGATTTAGGGACACCCAAATGATAATGCAAAGGTTAAAAAGTTGCATGTGCTGCCTTTGCTTCATACTCTTCCCTTCATTATGTGATATGTTTTCTTTCTGTACATAACCAAAAAAGGGATTTTCCAGGCCTCAAAACAGTGTTCAAGCTATAGAGATCCATACTGCCGGGTCTGGAGGTCTTATCTCAAATTTCCACTACTGAGAAAATGGAGGCTGCTTTCATTCAGCCTGTTTATCACATACCCTGATGCCACGCCCTGATCACCTGCTCAATATGCCAGCCCTGTCAGTTCCAAAGTCCTTTCTTGGGCTTTGTATCTTCCCAGATCAGGTTTCACTTCTGGACAAAGCTTTTGTTGCTCACTGTGACAACTTCTTTTTAAATGTTGCTCTAGGCTTTCCTCCTTTTATATGACTGACTCTGGATTTCAGTTAGTGACAACTTTTTCATGAAAAAACCCAAATATTCTGATGGAACACAGGAAGAGTTATTTTACCAAGAGTATGTTTTCTTCTAAGCCCTTTATTTTTCCAACCAACTTTAGTTTGAATTTCTGTGTGGCTTTATCTCTTGGTTTTATATTTATTCAATTGCATCTGAAGGAAAACAGCATGCAGTAAAATTCTTAAATGCAATTTGAATATAGATCATTTCAATCAAGTTGGTTTTAAATCTCCATTCATCAATATATTAAGATAAAAATATCTCAGATTATTTTGTCTTGTTTCTTGTAACTTGAAAAAAAAATCAAAATTTCTTCAGAAAAGGTAAACAATTCACTTTGGAAGGCACCATTTGAGCAGAATTAAGAAATAGCGACTGGTATGCAGCTCAAAATGGAGTGAGCGTATTTGAAAAACAGAATGACTTTTGGCAATAATTAATATGTGGTTTTGTTTTGTTTCCTTTAGTCAGCTCAATACTGAGAAGGAGAAAGTGCTATTGCTTTTACTTTTGATGGACCAGCCTGGTGACTGCCAGCTTGGGGCTTATTTATGTAGCTTTGTCCTTTCAGTCTCTTATGACGAGCAGTGATAAAACTAAAGTCTGGATGCTTTGGCCACTGGTAGTTGTAACCTATGTGATTACACACAATACAAGGGATTTATACTAAAGACATTGTTCTTGCAGGAGAAACGTAAATCCCTTTTGCCAGCTCCCCTCCACCCCCTTCTAGTGCTGCATTTTAAAACAGCAGACGTTTTTCCTTTGGATTTTTCACCCAGGCTAAATATTTCAAAGATAGCATCAGAACTATATTTATCAAGTTATAAACCACTTTTGTTTTTCTGTGTAAGCTGGCTGCTTGCAATGTTTCCACAGCATCCCCTCACTCAACACACCATTAATAGACCAGTGCCTACAAACATCCAGATGAGACTTGGGAGACTTATCTTTTCATCAGTTTTTTGAGAGATAACGTACTATCACATTTTACTTGTGCCACTTTACTGAACAGGTCAAAACACTGATATACCTTGGTCCAGAAAGTCGAGAAAAGCCTCATTCTTGCTCACAAATGTTGCAAGGACTTATTTTATTTTTCTCTCTTTCAGTCACCAGCAGTGAGGGATTACCTTGGGCTGTTCAGGCTTTTGGAGGGAGGCAGAGAGGAGGTGGCAAGGCCTCAATCCCCAGCACATTGATGGTTCCTTCTTGAAGGGAGTATCTGCTCCGTGTTGCACAAGATGGGAGTTTTTCATGGCCCTTGCTGCAGCATCAAGTGTGTGATAAATGCAGGGCTGAACCTCTGGATGATGGTGCTCAGCCAGTCAGCTTTCTGCACACAGCTGTGACAGCAATCATTGGAAATCAAAAGATTTCTTGGAAGTGGGCTGGTCGTGTAAGGAAGGCACGCAAGAGCTGATCCAGAGCTTTTGGCATGCCTTAGTTCATCTGCTGTACCGCTGCCGAGTGCCCAACCAGCCGTGCTCTGCACGAAATGAACAATGAGGAGGATTCGGCTTAATTAAACCCTTGACAGCTGCATGGGTGGTGAGAATCACGGAGGCAGGGAGAACTGCTGCAACTATCACAGCAGAGTCTTCGTCAGACCTGGAGGTGGGCACTGGCTTCTCAGGGGAGGCTGTTTCTGGGTCGCAGAAGGAGGTCTCGAAGGCTTACACTCCCTATTTATTATTTGGTGACTCAACATTACTGCGAGCTCCTAGAACAGCATTTGACCCAAACGTGATTTCTTAAGTGAGAAGTGGAGTTTTTCATTGATGCAATTGACTGATTTCAGTGCCCTGAAGAATTTGGCCCCTGAAAACTAGCCAGTTGACAGCCATGAATCAGGTGGCAATTAAAACACTGTAAAATATAATACCCATTTAGTAACATTTCCAAGTCTCTTGGAAATAATGGCTCTCTACTCACTGCCAGCTGTTTTAAGAAAAATAATAATAAAGTGTAGCAAGTTCTTTTTCTTTAAAAACAATGAGAATCAGAACTCTGAGTACTCTTAATCAGTGCTCAAATTCTAATTTTTTTTAATGTTCCTAAATTCTAGGCCTGAGTGGTTTTCTTTGGAGGTGAGTTATATAGTTCAGTCACACATCATATAAAAGAGCATTTTCTTTGATCAATTTTTAGCTTTCCACCTTTGAAACTCTCTCTGTTCATTTCTTCTGAAATTTCTTTTGAGAAATCAGCTCCTAAGTTCTATCACTTCTTAGCATATTTCTACCCTTAAAAAAAAATTCATTCATCTCATTCTCATTCTTATTGGCACCCATGCTCCTCAATCTACTTCCATTTAGTGAATTTTTCATGGCCCAAACATTTTTTTTTCTGTTCTTTGAACTCTCCCTTAGTTCTGCTTAATCCTTTAAAAACAAATAGAGAGGGAATATATATATAGTTTGCTAGTCGACATTGCATTGCTTTTTCTTATAGTGTAATCTTAGAAGAGCTGAGGAGGAACTGCATATGAAACAGTTTGGATGCCATCATGGCCAATTATTGTGTCCACAGCACTGTGGGAAACTGCTGCTGTAAAACGTTGTGGATGGTGATAAGCACTTTAAGATTGCATTAATAGTAGTAGGGTTTGAAAATGCTCAGCACCTCTTAGGCATCATATCCAGAGAAGATTGTATCTTTGCTTGCAGTCACAAAGCTTAAGAGGTTTCTACCTACAGCAAAGACAGGATGTTTCCTTTGTAATACATTAATGGGAAATATTTCTCTGAATACTCTGTTTTATCTTCCAACCCAATGCCTAAAACTCCTTTTTCAAAGAGGCCTCTTAATCTACATTTTTCCTCCCAAACCACGTGAATCAGCACTGTAGTAACGATTTGCCTTATTTATCAATCCATCTTTTGTAGACAGACTACACTTCAATCAAAGGTTGGGTCCTTTCCTATGTACTAAGGGTCCCTGCTAGCAGCCACACAGTCACCATCTCCATTGCCTCTGAAAACATTCATTTGCCTTCCAGTTTAGATAATTCACCAGGGGTGTAGGAGTCCTTCTTTTAAATACATGGCCAACGTGTCTTAGAGCAGAGATATGGTTATATGATTTCAGGTTAGTGTCCTGCCAGGTATTTTGAGCCTGGTGTTCCTTTCTGTTGGAGTTTTATCACTTTTACTAGCTGTACAGCTACTGCTCAAAAGATCCTCCAATGTACTAAAATTCACACACCAGTGGTCTGGGGAGTCAGTGTCTAATGCCACTCATGCAGCCTCACCACTTATGTGCAGTGTCATTACCCTGTCACTGTTCAATAAGAGGTGGATCAAGGATATCCCATAACCTGACATCTAAGGAATTCTCCTTTAATATGGAAAGCATGGCTTATGTCACAGAAGAGACTGCAAGCCCATCTACACAACCTAAATCTTGTCTGAGAGCTCTGACCCTTACATTGTCCTAACTCAGCATATGACCTAAGTGGGAGATTGGGTCTTATTGGCAATGAGCCTTTTTTGTAAGCTCCCCTCTGAGCTTTTGGCTTGGGCTGAGATCCCACACACTTCATTAATGGTGGACAGTGAAATCCATCAGGAGAGGGATTTTTTTTTCTGAAATCAAGGCACCCGCTGGGTCCAGTGTCAGGGGGAGGTATCAGCAGTACCCTTCTGAAGGGTTTAGATGAGGAAAGGCACAGTGAAGAGCCTGACTGCTTCTGAAGTTCTGAAAAAGATTAATCTGTCAATTTTTTGCTCTAAATGGGAAGCTGAACTTTAAGTCATGGCTTAACCAAAGGGCAGCATATGGCAGCACTACAGCTGTTTGAAATCCACTTGCACTTCACACTGGCACTTTGACAAATGCTATTGTGTTACAAATACTGGATGACACAGTAAATCTAGGGCCATATTCAGCTCTGGCATACACAGGCATAATTCCCACTGTCTTTGTACACGTCTGCACCAAAAAATGTACGGAAGTGTGTAGGACTGAAACAAATACATGGTGCTTGTAAGCAATCGTTCTGGCAGGCTGAGAAACATTTGATGCGGTTAGACTCCTGTAGCAGGAAGCATGAATACCGTAATGTGGAAAAGGGGGAAGAACTAAGGAATCCATGAGGTCTAGGAGACACCTGGTGATTTTAAAGACAAAACTTGAATTTCTGTGTTAGAACAGGCACATTGGCTGGTCATTGTAAGGGGAAAGGGGCTCTTCCCGCCAATCTATTTGTTGTCTTTCATACTTTGTTTCTTGTCTCTTTGCCAGTTTCTATAAGGAAAGAGGGAACTCAGAGGGATTGTTTGCTGGAGTGAGCCTACAGGAGGCCTAAAAAGAGCATTAAACAAATATATCAGAGAAGAGATCAAGTTGCAGGGGAGCTGTGGCTGCCAATGACGAGCTCTTCACTTTCTTAGTCACTTTAGGTCAGAAACCAGGTGTTACATTGTTGATCCCACAGCTGCTTGCCATCCCCTGCCTCCTCCTGTAATGAACAGCCTCAGCCATACAGCATTTGCAGCTCCAGATGTTGAAAAATACACTTTTAGAGTTCTTGAACAATGAAGTGGTCTTTTCAAAGTACTGGTTTTTTATGTTCAGTGGCTGAGCCAGTGCTGACTCCTATACACTGATTTTTAGATGGCATTTTAAAAGCTTCAACAAGTCTGGACACATATTTTCTTTGCTTAAACCCCTTCAGCACTGTGGTTTCAGATCCCCTGAGGTTCATATGACTACAAAGGGCTTAAAATTAGAACAGTGGAAAATAAATAATAGGAAATCAATAGCTGCCTTTTTCTCAACAAGAGTAAAGGCAGAAAGGAAGACTGCTGTAAACATATCTTACGAATTTAACTTGTGCATTTTCTACCACTAAGAGCCAGAACAAGCTGGCATATACTGAAGGGGTAGGCAGCAGGCACAATTTTGCAAAGTGTACCATAACTGAAGAAAATACCATCTCACTGGAGTGTTTGGAGGACTTTATTTTATAACAGTCACAGCCCTGAATTTATTAAGAAAAATGACATGACAAATAGTTGAAAAAACAGAACAAGAGAAAAGCATTGTTTAAAGTTCAATAACTAAAATCTATCCTCATGTTAAAGACACATACTTTATCCTAAAAGAGGCAGAGCTGGTGCTGGCTTCAAAGACAAGGATGTCAGCAGGAAGTGCCGAGGAAACAGCTGAGGCCTTGCACTTCAAAAAGCTTAGCTCTGGGTGAGAGATGTTCCCACCAACAGTCAGGATTCACAGATGACATTTTCAGATGTCTTCAGTATTTTGCATCCAGGCAATCACATGACGTATTCTATGCCATATGTCTTTTCCATGGGCTTCAGTTGCTTAGGTGTCTACAACTGCTTTCAGTTCCCCACTACAAGGTGGAAAAGAAGTGTATAAAAGCAGCCCTGGTTTGTCTTGTTATTTCAGAATTAGTTCCATGAGGTTTAGACAGATTCCTATCTCTCTTGCATTAGCAGAGATGACAATTTTTTGCTGCTTAATGCAGTGTTAACCATTTTCTCTGACAAGGACATGGCCAACCCATTAGATCCTTGACAAATGATTGATTTAACCTAGAAATGTCTATTTACAAGCTAATGCAAAAAAATATTAAGGAAGAGTAAACTAATTAATGAGCAGTGTATTCCCCATGGCAACATGAACAGAATTAATGCTAGGTCAACAGAGAATTTAGCATGACTCCATATGCTTCTTTTAGTGGTGTTCAAATACTAGAGGTGTAAACTTTGGGTCACCTTATTGTTTCGTATTTAAGTCGGTCATTAAAGGAAGCTGTTACCTATTGAACTAATTGGGGTTTTTTAATTCCTTCCTGCTGCTGTGAAGAGAAATAGTAAACTTATCTTGCTAATACATCTAGAGTTCTTATTAAACTCCTGCTTTCAGAAAAAACTCTGTATCCCTAGAAATGAGGCTGAATTTCCCCTAAAATTAGAGGCACCATCTTAAATATTTATAATCTGAAAGAGGGAAAGAGAGAATCTGTTTCTTGAATGCCCTTCATTCCTTTATTTGCTAAGGTGGGGCAGGAATCTGAAAGGGTGTGGGAAGGAAAAGCAGCCTTAGGCACAGCTGTTGTAGGTCTCTGTGCTCCAGATGCAGAGAGAGTTGTAGGCATGGCAATGCTCAAACCTAAATTTTAGGTTTCTGACTTCTATAGTGGAATCCAGAGGCCCAAATGTGGTGCCTGAATTCCCCATTTAGTGCCTGGGGAGAAGAACTAGGTGAATCATAATCTACCCAACTAAATTCAGCTATTATGTACAGGCTCTGAAATCAGTGGGGTTAAATTGAAAATTAAATGAAGAACATTTGGCCTGTGGTTCACTTGAAAGAAAAGAAAAAAAGAGTAAAAGTGTGTATTTCTTTAAATTTGCTGCTGACAGACCAGAGATAATTAGCCTACAGCTGCAGACTGGGGAGAGCTGCTCTTTTTTCTGCCTAGTAGCAGCAGGTGAAAGCCTAAAGAGAGAAGCTGGGTGCCATTGACTTAATTTAGTTGCTTGAATTGAAGGCAGCGTATAACACCACAGAGAAGCAGGGAAGTGGCAAATCTTCAAGACCAGGATTTCTAAAGAGTGGCAGTTAATAAACAGAGATGAGACTATGACTAGGGAGAAGAAAGGATTAAAAAAAATATACTTATGATGCCTTAGAGACGGATCAGCTAGACACAAGCCCTGTGTCAGAAGTATTGCAGTCTGATGAGAAATGTTATACAGCAATGGGGAGTTGTAAACAATAGAAGGTGGAGGAGAGTTACCAAAACCATCATGGAGTTATATACTGCTACGCACATATCTTATGTAAAAAACCTTTCTCCAGTTGTCCAGTGTGCTCCCACCCTACCAAGGCCTGCTGTTTTGCAGGCACTCCTTGTGGCATCCAGATACTCGGCTTCTGCTGTGAGCCAAAACATGAAGTCATGCATTTTTTGCAATGCTACTTGTATTGTGAGAACCTCTGTTTTAGAAATCTATTAACGTGAAGGCTACTTAACATGTGTTAAGGGGAAAATTATTTGTCTGTTTTAACAGGCAATAGTAATAATATAGGCAATAATAATAATAAATTAACATAATTATCTGCCCACATAATTTCTTTTGGCACCTGTTCTACTGGGCATTTGTTTGAAGAGGGTTTTTATCTGTTTGAGATGATAAAATTTATAGAGATAAAATTGCTCCATCTTTTTTTCAGGAAGGATCTTCAAAATAGTCTGAGCACTGTGTGCTGGCATTTTAATAATATCAATGCAAGGACCTGTGGAGTAAGTTTAAATAAGTGTGCCGAAGTAAGGCACGAGATTAAAATGTATTCAAATGAATGGGTAGATGTTGTCTTTCCAACACTTTCATTTGAAGATGAGAGAGATCAGTGTCAAAAGACGACTATACTACTTTCTGAATCAGAAGATAAGGTTTCTATTAACAATACTGGCTGTTGGCAATCACCAGTCTCTCCTTCTTCCTGTGTAACACGCACACAACGTGGCAGGTCTGGTGATGTGAAAGGAAACCTTGGTTTGAGACCTTAGTAGATACAGTCAAACATGAATATGGCCGTGATGTAAAGCCAGGTATGATTCCACAGAAGCAACGTAGATCAAGCCATACTTACTAAGTCAGGTATTGTGTGGCATGAATAATTGGGCCCATTGTCCAGAAATAATAAAGCCCCATTTGAACAACCTCTACCCAAGGTTAATATTCTAGCATTCTAATATTTCTAGTTATAAGAGGGCTCTCTAGATGGGGCACAGATCCAAGTGAAAAAAAAGCCACAGTACCTTGTGTCCTGATCTGGCTCCCTGTGCTCAGACACTGCTGCACCTGAGCAAATAACCCCTCCCAGAGCAGCAGGTGCCCGGAAGTAGATGGAGACACAGTACCATGAAGGCACCAAGTCAGATCAGGAAACAAACAGTTGTAACTCACAAGGTTTGTTTTTTGTTTTGTTTTGTTGATTTTTATTCTTATGTTAGGATATGGAGAACTTGTTTCTGAGATGCAATAATGAAGCATGCACATCTTCCAGTCCAGTATATGCTTGAGGTATTACAGAATGTTGTGGGTTTCTTTAAAGCCTGCTCTAGCAGCCTTTGTGTTTGATATACCATCACATCAGCAAATTTATATACTTTTGATTAAACTTTTTGTTTTAGAATGGCACCTCATGTTAACACATAAGAACAGAGCCAAGCAGAATAGCAAACAGAAGGAAGAAGAACACTGGAGGAAAAAACCTGCAGATCCTGGATAGCTGCTTAGAGATTTTGTGCGAAAACCTGTGAAGAATACTTCTGTCACTGAGCAAAAAAAGATTGTTTTAGAGGTTTATACGAAGTGTTAACAACTGCATACTAAGCATTATGTCCCCCATGTTAAGTAAGATAAATCATTATTGTACCAAGCCTTTACTAAGTGGCAAGTGCCAGCTTTTTATTTATTTACTTTTATAAATTAGAGATATATTGGATGCAAAATAATTTGAAGAATTGCATATTTATCCAGTGAGCCTAAATCTCAAGGCTTGTGTTAGATTTCTAGCAGCACAGTGAAACTCAGCCATGCCCACACACCTGCATGAAGTGGGTGTTTTCATTCCTTGGATCATGTGGATTATCTCCACTGTAAACTATGCATTAATAAAAAGCAGAGCAGGCACTTACATATTCCCTTTTGGAATCAAGAAATAAAAGGGAACTTACATATTTGCCTGCCTTTGAGGAAGCTTTTAGAAAAGAAACTTCAGAAGGAAAATGCCAGGAGTATAATGACTAATAAAATAAGGAAAAACACTGTGCTGTTTTAAGTGTAAATGTATCTTGGAAATAAAAATGCAAAATGCTACTGAGTAGCTAAGGAAGATGTCCATTTTCTAAGTGCCTTTTGCTGGGCACGTAGAAAAAACCCAACCAAACCTAAAAATGCTCTTTTGCAGCTAAATCATATAAAAATATTTTTGAATAATCATAGACCTGAAAATTAATATTTATAGATAATAAGAAATATTATGATCATGACTTTAATTTTTCCACCAGTATTGGCCTCAGGAAAGGAAACAGAATCCAGAAAAACAATCCATCCTATAACCATTTCATTATCAGTTATCACAGTTCAATTCTGTGGCAAGGAACAGTTTCACGAGGAGACTGGGAGTTTGAAGAGCTGGGGTTGCAGAGGGGAGGTATTCCTGGAGAAGGATGGACAGGGAGATCGGGATGCAGGACAGGGTGGGTTCAGTAAGTGAGAGCAATACTGTACGGATCCAGCTGGACAAATGCAGAGGGAAATGCTCGTAGGCAGGGAGCAATGCTCCATAGAAATTCACCTTGTGTCCTCTTAGTTCCTTATTCCCTGTAAAGGCAGCTTGAAATCAGCGTGGCTGTTCACAGGGTGTGGCACAAAGATATTTAAATCTGGTCTTGGCTAATTGGAAATATTCTGAAGCTTTTGACTGCTGAGATCTGGGGCGCTGGTGGAAAGTGGTTTTATTCTATTAACTATATTTGTTTCCTTATTCATTTTGTACTAGCATAAACACTTTGTGTAGAACAGATCGATATGTCATCTATTGTTATCCTGTTATATTTCTGTTATTATGTTTTCAAAAAACATTTTCTCTTTTTGGTGCTGTAAATGTTACAGTACTATATATTAATGCTATCTTGTTTCAAGGGAACACATATATATTACCACAAGACTAATCATGTGATTCAAAAGCCCTTCGGTGCTTTGTGGCTATAGGCTTACACTACCTTGCCCTTACAGGAGGATTGTGGCTGCTGTTTTTTGTTAACTCAGTTTGTGCAATATATCTCATTTTTCTTAAGGCAATATGCAACTGTTGTGGATAGGCACGGAATCACAATTTTCCCTCTTTCTCTTCATTTTTTAGGTGTGCTTACACTGTAAAATACTGTGTAATTTCAGAAAGATATAAATGAAAGAATGGACTGAAAAATAAGTAACTTCATGTATGTGTCATACTTTACACTTGTATCTTTCATGAACAGCCAGAAATTAGATGATAGTATATAATTTTTTCCTCTTTAAATTTGTATTTGAACTTTTATTTCAAAAAAATCAAGTCTGAACTTATCAAGTCTGCACCCTTGTGCATATAGTGATTCCCTGTGGCAGGATTATTAGGCAGATTGTTGTACTACTGTTTTATAAAAAAAATAAAAAAAGAAGTCTTTTTTTTAGTTTGCTTTTGCAGGATAAATACCATTGCTTTTCATGTGTTTGGCTGTTTAGTCTCATTTGAGGTAGCTCAATGAGTGTTTGTGCCAATTTATGCATTGGCCAACTTTGCAAGGGAAAGTGCTAATTGAAAGCCACCATTGCCCAGGGCTCTCAGTTTTGTGGCTAGGACAGCTAATTTTACTGACAACATTATTATCAGATGTTTCCAACCCAGGTGATGAAAATGGGAATATTTGAACTGGGTCATCATTTTGATACAATTAAAATGAAAATGTTTGTTACGGAGTTGCCAGGACTTAGTAATCTGCTAGCGGCCACTGCACCTTTTAGTATGGAGCATATCTGTGTCAGATTCAATTCAGATAATCACAGGTCAGCTTAAACACTACAATTGTAATCTTTATCTCTTTTTGTAATAGACCTCATTTAGGCACATGGGTTCATTGAAACTAGGCTCTTGTGCAAGAACTTAGAAAGGCAGAAAAGGTTCCTGGATTACTTCATAATTGTGAAAGCCTTGTTCAGCTTTTAAAAGAACAGTTTACAAAAGCTCCTTGAAGTGAAAGCCTGGAGGTATACTAACCCCACACAGTGAAGGTGCCAGTCAGTCACTGGGCTGGGTCACAGAGGTTACTGGAGATAAAGGAATTTTGCAAACCCTGCATAGACGCGGCATGACTCAACACACGGAGAGGGGAATGCACTCACTCCGATGAGCAATTTAGTGTCCTGGAGTAATGAAATGGTAAGTCTGTTTCACACAGTAGGCCTGTCAAGAGACAATAATAATGACAGTGGGATTCCCTTAGGGGAACTCTGGAAAGTTTTACTTGGAAGACTGAAAATGTTTATTTTTTCTGATGCAAAGTCATAATTAAATCCAATAAGCTCCTGTGACATATGGTGAAATCAAGTTAAGCACTAACATTCAGAAATATTGATTCATCCATTTTTATCCATAGCACATGGCTGAAATAGTTAACTACTATTATCCCTGTGGAGCATTATGGTTTTCTGGAGAGAAAAAGACAGCTTGGTCCAGGAAGTGTGTACTTAATTTTACCTCATGTTTCATTTATTTATTGGTTTAGCATCAAATTAAATTGAAATTAGAATCCTCAGTTTAGACCCTATCATTCACTTGTGGTTGTACTGAGACTCTCCTAAAAATAATGTGTACACACGTATGTGCCACAGTGTGTGCTTTCATGTCCATGCTCCTGTAATCTTCATATGCTTGTATTTAATTAAAACTTATTAAATTAATACCTGGGGGGAAAAGGAGGACAATATGTCACAACTGCTCCTTCTCAGAACAATACTATTTATGAAAAGCCTGCAGAATACTTAAAAACAAGTAAACACAGGTAGCCTATTATAATTCTTTCATGTTATGCATTCATGTTCTGCAGAAGGTCTCTGTACACTTAGTCCATGATAGGTTGCAACACTTTTTTTCCAGCTAGAACTCATTTTTACAAGCTTTGCTTAGGTACAGCAGGATGAAGGATGATTCTGGTTCTATCTAATGAACACTACTCCAGTTATGCCCTTGAATTACTGCTTTAAATTTATGCAATAAGATGGAGCCTCTATAACTGTGAATAAAGACATTTTATTATCACTGCTGATAGCATATAAGCTTTAGATAATTAGTTAACTTGGGTTTTTCTTGCGTCGCACACCAAGTTTTGCTTTGGTTAACCAGAAATTTAGGGTAAGTTTGTCACTAGCACAGCAAATACATGAATAACAGCCATTAGCCATTTCATATTCATCAGTAAGTAGGCTTTATTATACTCAGTAGTACCTAATACACAAGTACTTGGAATGAAGCCATTTCTAGAGAACAGCTTTGAAACTAGTTTCAGAAATCATGTATAATAGGGGAATGAAATATGGTTGCCATACAGGAGTGATGTTTGGACAGTTATATTGTAATTGTATGCTCTATTTCCTGAAGTGAAATCCATATCTGAATACCTGCAAATTTGAACCTAAGTTCCAAAATCTGCTGATTCTCTACTAAGAGTTCCCATCTGCTTTCTATTCTACTTGGCTCTATTCTTGTGCCAGAACACCTGATGTCACTGTAAAACAAAAGGAAGGTCATTCAAAAGCATATATATTACCTTGTTAAGTTAAATTGCATTTCCCATTGAAATATGAAGTTTTAAAGAAAACCCTCAACATTCCTGAGTTTTATAAAGGATTTTACAAACCATGTTACCTCTATCTTGACTTTTAAGGATAATGTGTCTTTGTCACCTTAGCAAATGAATTGGTTGGTTACTTGATTATTTCACTCTGTATAAAATCTTTAACCCTTTACTTTGAAATACGCATTTTTAAGTGCAGTGCTAGCCTGTGGAAGTCCTGGTAACAGCTCAGAGGCCCAGATAAATATGATAATTCATTTAGTCTTTACTTCAAATCCACTTATTTGTTACAGGCACCAATCACTTGTAAAATCTTGAAGATGAATGTTCAATCTGCATTTGGATGTGTAGTTTGTGTGGTCAGGCGCATAAAGACATGAAGTACTCATGTCATGTAAGCAGATAAATCCCCACAGATGTTGGCAGCACAGACAAGGTGTGAAATAACAGCCTTGCAGCTTGAATACTAGATCAATGAAGCCTTCTAAAGTTGATTTTAGGTATCTGCTGCTAGATTTTTACTGCCTGCATTAAATATTTGTTGTTTTGATAGCTATTAATCTATTTGGTTGGCTCATACAACTCAACACTTTTAGGTTTCTTCAACTATAGCCCTTGTTTTTTCGTGCTCTGTATCACAGAGATACCATGTCAAATTATATTTTTCTAATCCTATTAGAGCTGTATCTGTTATGATATTAATTAGTGGAAAATAGTATTTAATAATTATCCTATTATACAGTCTTTTCCTTTATCACTGGTTTGTTTTGTATCTCTGAAGCTCAGATTTTCCTCTGGCTTTAATTCAGTACATTTGAAAATCCAGAGCTTCAACAAAGGCATGAATGGAAGAATGATATCCTCACTCCTTCTTCTTGACTAACACAAAGGAAGTGTAGTATATCTCTCATTTGTTTCTAGGTAAGGATTTATAATGGCTTTTAAAATATCTCAGATTACTTTTCTCACATTGTTTATTCAATATGACCAATCATAGCAGGCTCTCTGCCAATCCTCTTGTTTAACTTATCAGCTTGCCTAGTCCCGTGGAATCTTTCTCATACATTTTTTTCCCTTCACACAACACTCACCACAGGTGAAATTCATTGCTGGGTCTAGAGCCAGATCAAGGCTCATGCGATAAGTTATTGCTTAGATTTATAGAAGTATTATGAGGACTTAAATTCGTTTTAAGGACCTGGCATGGTCCTCTGAACAGGTGTGAGTTTTAACTATTAAGACAAAGTTCTCTCAGATGGAAAACTTGCAACTCTGGCTGTACTTTCAAACAATTTAAACTTTCAGACTCCTTTACTATAAATGCCCCTTGCGGTGAGGGAACCCCGTGGTAATGTGACAGTTGAAGCTTCATTTGTATGGAAAACAAACAATGGTTGTTACAAAGTTTTGGAATGGTGTGGGGGACCAAATTATTCAGTATTTTCAGCAATTCAATGAAAACATTTAGAAATTTCAGAAAAATCAATGGATACCTGTATTGTATTAGACCTTAGGCTGGAAGTAGAACTTTTCTTGTGGGCCACCCTTCTTCCCCTGCAATGCAAGATCCATCACATCCGTAAAAATCATACTAGTTTTTATTCTTGGAAGTTCACTGACAGAGATAACAGAAAATCTCATGTTTTGAGCAAACTGTTCAATCACACTCTGCAATTTGTAGCTGGCGCAATGATACCACAGCAGTTGTGCTGTAATCCTGGAGGCACTGGGGGTTAATGATGTTGGGTGCAAATACACATGGAGTGTGTCTTCTCATCAGGCTCCATGTGGAAGGGACTTCCACTAGAAGATATATTCCCTGCCTATGGCTTTGTGGAACAGGCTTTCCTTCATGACGTGTCTTCTACTTATTCTTCTTGAGTATCTGCTATGAAGGTGTGCCATATGTCCTGGCATCTTGATGGGAATTCTGTGTCACATAGTGGAGTGTTTACCTGGTCAGTCTTGTCCTTTCCTGAGGTTGTGCATTCCTACCCGCCTACAGGAGGCCCAATACCTAAGGGGTAAATTTGGTTTGCAAGGGTACCTCCTAACACTACCTAAAGGTAGTCTTTATAAAATGCTTCCTATCAGCAATGTGCCTGTGAAATAAAACCAGCTATTCACTGAACACAGCTTTGTAATTGTAACAATAATAATACCACCAATACAGTAAAGAAAATAAAAGGTGGTAATAAGCAGCAACTATTGCTGACTGAGACAAAAGAATAAAGATGAACTTTAATTAGAGGAAAGAATTCATAATGTTTTTGCTTCCATATTTTGTCCTTTTTGAAATGCCTTTCTTTTTCTCAGTGTTCCCTTCTGTGCTTTCATTTTGCCAGTAGTGAAAAATATTCTAGCCTAGTTACATTGTTTTGTCACTTCTGTTCTTATTTATTTTCAAGTGCTGTATTAAAACTTCTGATTCACAATCTGTGATATCCAATACTTGATATATTAGACAGCTTTGCTGCATTCACTGTTTTAGCCGTGCTTCCTTCCTCTCTTAATATCTGTCTTCACAATTACTCTATCATTATCTTTTATATTATCCTGTTTCTCTTGTGCCTTATCTCTGTTTCACTCATCTTTTCCATCCCTGCAGCTGGCCTCCCTCTCCTGTCACCTCTTTGGAGTCTAAAACAAGGCATGTGTTATCAAAGAAATATCTTATATGCATTGATTCTTTTTCTAAGTGCATCTGCTTGTCCCTTTAGTTCTGCTACTTGATCTTTCACTACCACGAATGATAACATTTCTAAATGTTCAGTTTTGCTTCACCATTTCATACCTTCATGGGCAAAAGAAGAGTTTTATTGCATACCTGATAATCTGTCGCCACTTGAAAAATTCCCAGTATATTACACAAATGCTAATGATGATTTACTGTGCCCATATTATAAGCTAACTTTAAGAAGAGGTTGTACACCATATCTACAGAAACAGGCAGTTTCTTATTCTAAGACTATCTCTGCTGAAGTTAGAGCAATTTGCTTTGTTGAGGAGGAGAAATTAGCTCAGACTGCTGCCACTGGAGTGGTAATGATGTCTGAGCTAACTAGGATAAGTTAGTCCAGAAAGCCCTGTGCTTCAGGGAACTCACATCTGAGCAGCCATATCCTAGGAACAGTGAGATAATTAGGAAGCAGTCTCAGATAACTTATGGCAGAGCTTCAGTTTTTTAAGGTATTGCTGTACATGCTAGAAAATCGAGATTTTTGAATTAGTGGTTTCAAATGCCTCAGCTCCATCCTCAAAAAATCAAGACTTTTAAACTCAGAATGGTTGCATGAAGTCAGGGCAATCAAAATCATACATCACTGTCAAACAGAGTAGTAGTATAAGTATTCTAAAAGGCATATTTGGGATTACGTTGCCTCCTGATTAACAATGGCTTTTCTGACTTCCTTCATTGTGAGGATGACACAACCATTTCTATCTTCTTGGATGTTTTGCAAATCCGCTTGGGTAACCAAACCTCAATAATAATTTCGTTTTCAACTTCTGGTCATGAGATCCTTCTCTGGTTATTTTGTTTGGGAGGGTAGTAGAAATTTATTTTTCCTTTCTTTGCATCTCAGAAGGCCTAACGGGGTGTCCAAGGAAACCCTAGAGATATAAATCTATATCTTCACCAACTCTTCATTTTGCCTCTTTCAGACCCGTATCTGAAATAATGATCAGTGAATGCTTAAAGTAAATTGAGATTGTTGTATCAGTCTGTACCATATTAATCAATGATGTTTCTTTAAGCTCTCTTTCACAGCTATTAAACAAGGCATTTCTGGTGACTGAGACAGGATTTTCATAAGGAGCATATGGAACTGACTGTGAACCAGATTTGCATTTTACTGTTTTAAAGGATAATTAACCTGACTCTGCCAATGTTAGGTGAAGTTGGTCATCTCCATGAGATCCTTCTGGAACAAACAATAGGATTTCTCCTTTTTCCTCACAGCAGGACTTTTTCTTCTTAAACTTCACACTTATGATCATATTTTTACTGTCATTAAAAATAAATAAAAAGAAGTGAAGCTGTGGGGAAGACCTACCCAGACTATTTTGAAAACACATATTTCATCTGTACCCTGCCATTAAAGGAACAGCAAGATGAAAAGATGGCGAACACAGTCATTGACACTGTTAAGCCTGAGGAGGTGAGGGTAAATTTGGGGTGGTCTGCAGCATGACGGTGAGGTTTCTTTTTGGTGAAGGTAAGGTTCAGTAGGAAATATCAGAAATCCTTTTCTTGCATTACTGCTGACAGCCAAATCTCTGCTTTGAGGTGTTGCAGAGATGGAGGAGATGAGAAAGGTCAGCAGCATTGGCTCCTGTTGAAGTACTCAGGCCACAGCCAGTGAGAATTGCCTGAATAGTGAGGTGCTTCAATTTGCCTGAGACACAAACCAGCTCTTGCCGTGAGAGCCACGTGTGATAGGAAGACATGAAGAACTCTTGATTTTTTGAAGTGATGCACGTGATAGAATTTTGTGGAGTCATGTAGATCTGTGTTAAATGAAGTACATCTTTTTCTGTGCAAACTTTGACAGGAATAACTAGAACCTACCAAGGTTATTCTTCCTGAAACCAGCTGAAACAGAAGGGCTGCACTAAGCTGAGGAGTAAAGAGGGTTGTATACATTGTATGCATATATATACTGTGAAGAGAAATGCTTCTTGTTTCAGGGTACTATACTTCAAGTGAAAACATGTAAATACTGAACAAAGAAACCTGGAAGAAAAAAATCCAGTCGCCTCGAGTGGGAGCAGTGAACATCTCTTCTGCCACACACTGTCACAAAAAAATAACAGCCTCTTGAAAAGGGGCAGAGTTCTTATGGATAAAAAAGGGCAATCAAGAGCATACAAAGGCATAACAATTTATAGCTCCCTCCATATCTTTTTTATGATTCTTTTTCCTTCCTTCTCCCTTTAGTGGGAGGTACTATACAGTCTATCAGGTTTTAATGTGAGACATTTGTGCACATATTAAATCGTGTGATTGCTACTTGTCCAGCACTATTGAGTAACGATTTGGATGATGGCTATCTGTATATTCTGTACTCTAAAATTGTAATAAAACCTCTGAATATTACATTTTGCTGACATTCTCCCATGTCTCTGAGTAAATATATATCGAAAAGAGGTAGAGTTCAAAAACATTATATTGGACTGTGATGGAATCAAGATGTAAGGACATCTGTCAGAAACAACCCCATGGCTAATATTTTCACAGTAAAGTTTCTCTTTATTTATATAGAGAGTGAGAAAATGATTCTCATATATGATTTCCCCTTGTCTCAACTACAGACTTTTCCTGAGGAAAGGCAGTTGGCTCAGATTTTAACCCTTTGTCCCCTTTCTTTGTTTTCTTTGGCTACTTGTACAGAAAAAAATTATTATTTTTTAAATTAGAGCCAATTACATTACTGGCTGCACATGTCTGACAGACCATCAAAATTTAATTGCCAGAAAAATTACTTGTAAAAAATCAAAGTTAGTTACATAGTCTGCAAGATAACGACTCTGATTCTGTAAGCCTATTTGCTAACAACAGGTTACAAAATAGGGAAAATGCAAGGAAACTGGACATTATAGCTATTTACTACTGGTGCACCAGCACCAGTATTCTTGTAAATCCTCCCTCACAGATTAAAACAGGAATGTCAACTTTAAAGATCTTACAGTTTAATAGGAATCTGATTTATTTATGATCTTTTCTTCTCAGAACAAATGCTTACATACAAAACTGAGCTATATATAACGCTATGAAAACATAGAACATATGAAAAAAGATTTGGATCTATCATCTGTGCAAGAGAACTACGCAGTATGAAGTATACTTATTATGCCAGTTTATTGGCAAGTGGTTTATATATTTGACAATGTCTTTGAATGAATAGAATTACTAGATAACTTAATGTAAATGTTTCAGCTCCTTCTATCAACATTATCAGAATTAGAATGGTATCATGGGGACTAGCTAAAAAAAATAAAATGAACAATAAACATGAAGTTATTTATCATAAGAATATTTTCCAGCTTTTCAGCTGATAAAATAATTGAGCCTGGAAAGCAGATAAAACAATCAAATAATATAAATATTCCCTCCCTACCTCACATGTGTGAAGAATTAAAAGACCATGATTAAAAATACCTTCAAAAATACCTACAGAAGTCTCTTGTTTTAACACAAAACTGGCAAGAGACAACTCATCATTTTACAGATAAATTGCTATTGTTGTTATACCACTCTTGCAAAACAAAGATTAGTGGTTGATTGCAGTGGAATTCTGACACCTGTGAAGCCCATTTTGTTTATTAGCTAAAGTAGGTCATAGCTTCAGCCTTAAACTTTGCTCTTGGGGATTATGTTCTTTTTAGCTATAACCTGCCTTGACTCAATCAGTCTTTGATGTGTTGGATAGACATTAATAGAAAGAACGAGGTATGCCATTGAAAACAAGAGGAAATGATGTTACTGCAGTACATGAGCCTGTTTAGGGCTGGATCCAGAATCCTCTGAGCTTAATAGCAAAGTTCCTTCTGATGCCAGTGGAGCAGGAAACATAAGGGGAATAAACATAACAATTAGTTTTGCTTGCTCTTCACACAGAGTACAACTCATAAGAGCGAAAGGGGCCTCTGTTAAAACAGAGAAACTTGTGTAGGCAAAAAACTAATCCATAAAATAAACCATATCCACTGGAAATAGGTCATCCTCATGGGACATTTTGCGACTAGTTCTATTTCAGGTAAAGAAAAAAAAGCTTATAAGTTACTGGTTGCAGACCGTATGAATCAGTAGCAAGAAGCACTAGATCTTCAGACTCTGCCCTGCATTTGGAAGGAGCAGAAGTGGAGTGTATTTCTTAATTTATGTGTTCCTGCTGCCTCTGAATTCCCGTTACGAGAGTCTATGCTTGACCTCATGCATGAGTGCATGTGTGCTTGTATGTGTGTGTATCTCCAGGGATATGAGAAAGCAAAATGGATGAGTAATTCCCATCAGACTGGCAGGAAAATCTAAAGTATGGGGACGTAATTGACTTAAATGGCAGATGGCTGAGCTTGGAAGACTGAAATGCTGATCTTATATGCCATAGAGGGAAATGAAGGCAGTTCAAGACTTCTCAGATCGTCTCAGCTGAGGAAAAAAGAAAGCTAGATACTTCCTGGAACTGGTAGTCCATACAAGAAAGGATATAGGCAAGTGTTTAAATCAACCTGATTTTATCTATGTCTTAGTTATTTGAGGCCTTCCCTTTGAAGAAAATCCGGGCATGTGAGCAGGAAAGGTGCTGATATCCAAGCCAATAGGTACTGCCAGTTTGGATGGTCAGGGGACTCTCTCTATAGGGTGCATCATGGAGAGTGACAGTCCTGTAGTCAGGGGATAGTATCCACCTGAGATTAGGGATCACGCTTCAGATCACACCTGCCCCGCAGGCCAGAAGACCCGCTATTGACTGCTGGGCACATCAACGCTTTCTTCAGTGACATCCTTTACAAATGAGATACAGGACTCACTCACTGTCCTTTCTACAGTTAAAGGGGGTGCTCTGTAATGAAGCACTATTAAACACCCACCTTAACCTAAACCTAAAAGAAACTTCTTGCTTTTCCAACAACGTCATTATTTCAGGTTTTTACATTTTTACAGAATGTGATTTTAAAAAAAAATTACAATTTCTTACCTGGCTAAAATGGCTCTAGACCCTATAGAAATACAGAGTCTAAGTGAAGGAAAGAGGTTGTTAAGGAAGTTTCTATTTTAACTCTGAAACTGACCCCATTGAAAGAAGTATTGTTGTAATTACAGCTAAAGGAGATGGAAAATTATTATTATATTTTTATAAACAGATCTCCCAGATTTTCCTATATTACAGGCTAGTGGACATAATTGTATAATTCAGTAGGGAGACCAATGCTATGAATATCTTACCTTTTTTTCCCCCAAAAAAGAAGTTATATATATGCAATTATATCCCCCTGTTTGCTGCTAGATTTTGCATGCACTTCAAATCTGCTGTCACCATTAGAATTTCAGCCGTAAAATAAAATTCTTTTGCTGACTTGTTTCAATTATTTTACAAAGATAACCTGTATTTCCACTGAAAATTCTGTGGCAGATAATTATAGGAATGTTAGAGCTGTTTGAGTAGTAATGATTTTTAAAAATAAAGTACTAGGTTCTTTTTTTAGCTCTTAGCTGAAAAAGAAAATACTACACTGTTTTGTTTTCAGGAGCCATAAATATGAACATTAGTTGATTAAAAGCAAAATTACTTCTAGAAATGCATGATCAACTTTCAAATGTTTAGTGAAAAAGATACTTATTTTAGAGAAAAATAAATATTTTATCACATAATCTTAAAATAGCCAAAAAAGGGATTGAAAAATAACATTCTTAGTTTGCAGTGATCATCTATATGGGCATTTGAAGGACATGTATCAACTCATATCTTTTTATCTAAGAACAGGATCAGTGTTGTTTGAATTTGTGATTTGTGTGAAAGTCTCTTTCAACTTTCTGTGTCAAAAAGTCATCTTTAAAGACACTGGTGTTAGTAAGTTTAGTATTTTAGACCAACATACTTTTAAAATCTCCAATGGAGGCAGAATGTCAACAGCATAATATGTGCAGAAGAGCACAGCATCACAAGCTATTAATATACAGGCAAAACTTTCAGAGAAAGACACTGCTCCTTGACTAGCTGTACTAAGAAAAGAGAATCAAATTGCAGGAGCTATCAAACCTTGTGCTTGGAGAAATAGGTAGATTACTGTCTGTGCTTTGGCTGACATTTAGCTTTGTGGTATAGAAATATATGGTTGCATACAATGTAAGGATTTTACAGGTACTTCTGGAAAGTAGAAAAAAGCTGGAAATATCCAGCTTTGACTATTGTTAAACATAGAAAAAAAACTGTATGAAATTGAATAGCGTAAGTCCTCTGGTCCTTCCAAAAAAGTTCCTGCATTGTGCTATGTAGCTACTGAGCCTATTACATGTATGGCACAATTTACCTAATCAGTAAAACATACCTAAGCTTACTAGAAAGTTATATTAATTAACAGATGTTGTGAGGGTTGAGCAGCAAAAACTTTTTTCTAACTTACAGGGCTTTTGTTCTCAAATTGTTTTGTTGTGCTCTTGATAAAACTTAGCTATTTAAAAATTGCTGATTGTTCAGCTTCTCTGGTGTTGTATTTTATTGCTTAGGTTTCTATAATTATGGTTAAAAGTTATAACATGTCATTTACGCTTTTGTTCTGAAGCATATTGTGGTTGAAAAAAATTTTTCTTTGTCAGAAAGTATAATTTAATGTTACCACCTTTTCTGTTGTTTGTGAACATCCATGTAAAGTACATACTGGTTGGATGGATGCACACTAACCCAAGGAAAAATCAGCTTGTAGACACAGTAAAATGAAACTGTATACAATATCCTCAATAATTCCCTCTCATTCACACAGCACTGATTACACTTGTATCTTCTTCTCTATTTAATTTAGGAATAACTGTATGGGATTAGATCAAGTGTACCTGCTCACCTACTACATTCAGATGAGGGAAAAAAGCTTGAGAAAAAACATTAAGGAAAGATATACACAATTTTAGGATAATTGTCTTAAACACCAAACATTTGACCAGAACACTAATGCATCCAGTAAGACTGACTTGCCTTCCAGTTATTTTGATGGTGACACAGCATGGTGATCCCTGTTCATTTCAGATTGATCCCGTATAATTTGTATACAATATATCAATCATTTAATAAATCTGCTTTAGGAAGCTATTTGCAATTTTGCATCTCATGGAAGTATGACATCAGATTTCATGGTCTTATCCTATTTTACGACGTGTTCTGCCGTTGCTGTAGCAACACTGTTGCTATGGATTACACAGCAGGAGTCAGTAGGGTCAGCAAAGATCAGAGCCCCGCCATTCTTCATTCAAAGGCAATTGTCCCTGAAAAATGTGACTTACTTCAATATTTAAGGCTTGGGTACTGATATTAAACCAGAATGATACTTCTGTTAAAAACCCATAATTAACCTTGTCTTCAACTCTAGGTCACACATTAATAGCAATTTCATAAAGTGGACATTCCTCTGTCTTTCATTCTCTAAAGCCTAGACAGGTTTTAAATAATATGTCTCTTGGAAAAATACATGGGTAATCGTTGCAATTTATTTTATGTCATTATCTAAGCCCTTGAGACCTCACATTCCCAGCTCCTCTCCCTGAGGTAATTGCATACATCTTGGGAATGTGTGAAATGGTGTTAATATTCAGTGCACCGTGCCTTTTCAGAGGATCTGCAGCCTACAATGGTGCACTGTCTAGATGTTTCTCTGCAGAAATTACCTTTTGAGCAAGAGTAATATGAACAGTTCTTTACAGAACCAGGGTCCCAGGATGTTTAATGATTCCCTGGGTCCCAACAAATTTTCAAAGGTTTCAGTTGTAAAGTTATAGTCTGCAATTTGGTGATGCAACTAAACATAAACTGATACAGTCCATCAATATTTTTTTTGCATTCCTCAAACAAGAATCAGCAGTACCATTTCTATCTGTAAGCCATTCTTCTGTCTAATGCCTGTTTAATAATATTTATGCCCTCCTTGAATCTTCTGGGGGAGAAATTTGCTTATAGACTGCTTCAGATTGAAAGCTTTAGGATGCAATGACTTAACTCTTTACACTCTCTTATCTTGTCATTACCTTGCACAAACTGCATTCAAAAAAGTACCCTTACTCAAGGGAAAGACAATGAACAGTCAAGTTCTAGGTGATTAAAAGCATTAGAATTGAATTTATTTCCTGTCGTATTTAACCTGGAAAATAGTACAAGTGACCTAATTTCCTGCTTACTTCACAATATCAGTTGTAACTGCATAAGATAAAACAACTTCTTGAAAAAGGTAGAACACTGTCTTCATAGTGGGTTTTTTTTGTTGCTCCTTGATTAGAATCCCTGATAAAGAATGCATTGCCATCTCTTAAAAACACAGCAGTTAATAACATTTCTTTCTGAAGTACTTAATTACTTTACTGTGGTGGGTTAACCTCAGCTGAGCGCCAGGTGCCCACCAAGCCACTCTATCACCCCCCCTTTCCTTCCCCGCTCCCTCCTCAGCAGAGCAAAAAGAAAGGGGAGGAATATAAGATGAGAAAACAAAAAGCAGTTTAATAATAATAATAGAAGCAAAGCCAAGCAAATCCGCGCGCGGAAGCAAAGCAAACAAAGTTTTATTCTCTACTTCCCATCAGCAGGCGATGTTTGGCCACTTCCTGGGAAGCAGGGCTCCAAGACGCGTAGCGGTTGCTCTGGAGGACAACGGCACGGCCCCCCCCCTCCTCTTCCTTTCCCTAGCTTTATATCTGAGCTGACATCATATGGTAAGGAATATCCCTTTGGTCAGTTTGGGTCAGCTGTCCTGGTTGTGTCCCCTCCCAAGATCTTGCCCACCCCATCCCACTGGAGGGGTGAATGTTGGGATCCTTGCTCAGCAGTAGTCACAACACAGGTATGTTATCAGTACCCTTCTAGCTCCCAGCACAAAACACTGCTGCTATGTGGAAAACCAGCTCAGCCAGACCCACTACATTTACAAACTTAGTTTTTAACTTAACCTTGAACAGCCTTGTGAAACCTTCATGTACACACATGTACACAGAGAAGACAGCTCATGCCTGCCACAGATACAATTTTTTAAAAAGAGTAATCTACATTTCTTGTAATCAAACACATATTCAGCACAAGAAAAGTAGTGCTTTCACACCTTTGTTTGATCAGATTGAAGCTTTGCCTGTTTTCTAAAAAGCCTACGTAATGCAGTCTTTAAAAAGCAAACCTATTCTTCTGTCCTTCACAGATCTTGAGCAGTTACCTGAACTTTGTGATTTGCTGCAAAACCTCCAAAAAAGAACACAGAGCACTCAGGATTCATCTCATCCATTAACTGTGAAGAAGTGAAAAGTCTGGTTTAAGTCTACTAGGCCAATGGGATCTTGGTTTGTTTCAGGAATAGTGTGGCCAGCAGGACTAGGGATGTAATTCTCCCTCTGTACTCGGGACTAGTGAGGCCTCACCTTGAGTACTGTGTGCAGTTCTGGGCCCATCACTTCAAGAAAGACATTGAGGTGCTGGAGCGGGTCAGAGGAGAGTGATGAGACTGGTGAAGGGGCTGGAGGGGAAGTCTTATGAGGAGAGGCTGAGGGAGCTGGGGTTGTTCAGACTGGAGAAGAGAAGACTCAGGGGAGACCTTATCACTCTCTACAACTACCTGAAAGGAAGCTGTAGTCAGGTGGGGGTCAAGCTCTTCTCCCAGGCAACTAGTGACAGGATGAGAGTGCATGGCCTGAAGCTGCACCAGGGGATGTATATATATGGCCTAATATCCTGGAGGATATTAGGAAGCATTTCCTCACAGAAAGGGTGATTAGACACTGGAATGGACTGCCCAGGGTGGTGGTATAGTTGCCATCCCTGGAGGTGTTTAAGGAAAGATTGGATGTAGCACTTAGTGACATAGTCTAGCTGATGTTGTGGTGTTGGGTGGCTGGACTTGATGATCTTGGAGGTCTATTCCAGCCTCAATAATTCTGTGATCGAACATCTTCTACAGCAATAGAGAGAGATACACCATCCATTCTGTTCTGACAAGGTGTTTAGGATGGATAAGTTTTGGAGGAGAACTCCTAGTCCTATTGCCCAACTGTACTCAAAAGCACTATGCAATTTGCTGACAAGGAAAATTTTATTCATCTCTCTAACCCAGTTTCCATAGGCTGAGATCTTGCTGTAGCTTTCAGTGGAGCAGTTCTATATATTCTCCTTTTGCCCTTGCATTTACCTACCTGATTATTTTGGATATCTTAAATGTTAAGCTGTAAGTGTTGTTATGTCTGAAAAGACACAGCTTGCTTTCCTCTGAAAAGGTGATGATGGTACATGATGGTCAATTCTGTAAATCTTAATCAGACATATGGCTTCTGTGGGGTCTGTAGGGCTATCCAAACAATATTTGCCCATGACAAGTTAAAGAAAACACACTATTTATTACTCTGATGACATTAGCTATGCAGACAAAACATGAAAAATAATGACTTTCTCTGGCTACCATTTTTACTCTAATTCAATTTAAAAGCGATAAGGTATCAATGATGTGACATTCTCAATTCAGAAATCATATGAAGAATATGACTGACATGGGAAAATGTAATGATTCAACACTTGTTTAGATATTAGAAACATTGATTTCTAAACAGCCAATTATTTTCTTGGGTAATTCATACTTGGAAACTCAAATGTAATTTGAAAAATGTAAATTATTTCAGCATCACACAGTGAGATGAAAGTTGATATAACTGGGGGACTTGTTAATGTCATAACATCACACAAACTAATGCACATGGGAAAACAAATTGTTACACATTTTCTTTGACTCTGAACTTGGATCTAAACTTCAGTCATACGTCAACTCATCTTTTCCAATTAACAACACTGGAATGACTTTCCTTTTTTTCATGTAATAATTTTTAATGAACCTTCTGATCAAATACACCTCGTTATCTTTCATGAAGAATTGAGATAGTCAAGCTGATTACTTAAAACAGATAAAACTGCTTTATATTCATTTAGCTTTGATGGGGTGAAAAAAAGAAGTGAAGGAAAATAGAAATATTTACTTTCTTAAGTTCTTAAAGACCTTTAAAAGTATGTTCAAGTCAGATTGTCTTTTATACCGTAGGTAGGAGAATGTAAATAATAATTTTTATCTCTAGTTTGTAACTTCTAAAAGGTAATTTTTAAAGGTAATGCACTTAAATACAATAATTGTTTTTCAGTCTGTTTTCCTGTCATATACAAACAGGAAGCTATGAAGAAATGTATAGAGAAAATCAGAAGCCAAAGTCAAAGTATGTAACTATTTGATACAACAGCGTTATCATGTCTAAATTCTTCTGCTTTATTTCTTTTTCATCCAAGACTTCTTTTTGTTTGGCTTGGTTTTATTGGCTTTGTAGCAGCCAGTTAGGGTAAATACTGATCTTTATATTTGGCAAATGTCACCTGTAACTCCAAGTTAAAATATACCATTTTGATTAGATTTTAAATACATTTCTTCTAAAAGAGTGAAATGGCCAGTTCTTACAAGATCATTTATCACAGTGCGGTTATAATCAGTCTAACCTCTCCTGCACCTTTGTGTTTTTTAAGAGTAAAATTTTGCAAGTAGACCAATCCACTAAAATCAATGGGGCTACCCTAGGTGGGAGAGTAATTCATAACAAGTAGGCATAGCAGAATTTAGCCCTGTGAAATGTGTGTTATAAATAGGATTTAATTTCTTGGGGTTTGTTTTGTTTTGTTTGTTTCTTGGGTTTTTTTGGGGTTTTGTTTTGTTTTGTTTTTTTTCATTTTACCCATCTCTTTTGTAATTTTCTCTGTTTAATTAGAAATAATATAAAATTAAGTCACAGCTTTCCTTTCACCACACAGGTCACTTAATACCATACTCCATCTTTCTGTATCAAGAGAGGCTGAACAGTATTTCCTGAATGATATTTCAATAGGAACCTACAAATACAGTTTAACAAACAAATCAAGGGATAGTGTAAGGAGGAGGCAGATTCCTTTTACTTTTTTGAAGGTGCGAATAGCTCCACTAATTACACACCTACACATACACACACACACACACATGCACACAGTGGTTTCCTCCCTGTCTCTGCCTCACTCTTTCTCCATCCAGCACCTCTGTACCATAGGGGATTGAAGCCCATTCAGGCAAAAAGCAGGTATGCTGTTTATTCCCCCTGTAAACAAAGCGTGGGTCCCAATCCTCTGCCAGCTCACTGTTGAGTGAGATAAGCAGACCTCCTATTGCTGAATTATGATCTTTCTTTCAGGCGTATGCCCTCAGGATCTATAGCAATCCCCCTAACAGCTTGAAAAATGGAACCATTTTCAAAGACAAGCTTGCTGGTACTGTGACTGACAGACTATGAAACCTTGTTCTTATTCACACTCTGAGAAAAGACCATTTGTTCAATTTCAGCTCGTCTTTTCATGAATTGTTTCCCAAGCAGTTATTTAAGTGATGATAATAATTTTTTAATTGCAGGTTTAATTACAGAGAAAAGTCAATTATCTCATAGGTACAGCATTTTACATAACGAAGGAGCCAATTTAAAAACAGCAACAACAGCAACTAAATTATGGCTCTCTCAAATATTTAAGTTCTTGAAATTTCATACTGTGATTTTTTTCAAGTAATCTTTGTTTGGTATAACTATTAGAAATTGTTTATTATATTTAAGATGTTCAGAAGTTTATAATAAAAGTAGCAGCAGCTTCTCAGAAAAATGTTTTGAATGAATTTAAATGATTTCTGATCTCTACTACTGTATCAAATCTTTCACTAGTGTAAATCAAGCCAGCTGTGGTGAGGGCTGTGAATTCCCCTTTATATCAGAAGAATGTCTGGCCATTTTCTCAAAGCATATGTCTCAGGTTGGGTAAAATTTGTGAACAATGGGTAGGAGTCCTGAAACGTCTATTCAAACAAAAGTCACATTGACCTCTTGCATTAAAAATACAGTACTTCCCTGGACATTTTCCTTGAATAAATGTTGAGCCCAAATTTTGTGCAATATTGGACCATAAGTGTATTCAGTTACAGCTTTTGATGTTGGTCTCATAGGGAAAATCCTAGTCATTTTTCAAAATTTTTTCCAGATCACTACTACAATAGCTGTCTGTTTTTCAATACAGTAAATATTTATAAGGAAAACTGCCTGTCCTAAACAATGTAACAGCTGTCTGGTCCAACATCCCCCTAGTGATTCCCTCTATTACTGTACTGCTGTTCCAGTCAATCACTCCAGTTTCTTGAACCAGCTAAGTCTTCAAAGTCTCTCATTCACACAGCCGGATATGGGGAGACCTGTTGAGTTCACAGCAGATCCAATTCTAAGAGACAAGGGAAGAAAGAATGACCTTAAAAGATGTTTAAGGCTAACAGAATAGAAAAATGCCTTAAAAGCAGTGTCAGCACAATAGCTGTGTTAGGTAGTGAGGCGCTGTTGGTGGGAACACAGGGACAGGTTGAGTGAGTATGTATAATTTGTGTCTAATCGAACAAGAGTTTGAGGGAGCCTTCTCTCATGTAAACCACAAGTGCAAGTACAGTCTTGCTATGGTTTTGGTGGCAGTAATCCCTGATATCATCTCAGGTGATGGGTCTGAGGTTCAGCTGTGGCTTTTCTGTTGTAGGGCCAGTCGTACAATAGGTAGTCCTCTACCATTGCCCAAGGCTGATGGATGGGCATGCTTCTCTTTCTTATCATGGTCTGTCATAAGCCATGTGAAATGCTGGAGAAGTCTACACTGGTAACACTGTCTGTAAAAAAATGCCTGTACAGTGACCTCACTACTAGACACAGCTACTGCTGCTTTTGCAAGTTTAGACTCTGGAGCAGCCAAAGGCACTGCAGAGCAGATGGGAAGCTGGGCATGCTTGAGCGTTTCTGGGCATGCTCATAAAGCCCTTTCTGGGCTGAGTGTAAAGCAAATCAACAGTGGGTTATAGAATATTCTCCAAGACCACTGGAGCAAGGTAGTGTTGTGCCTTTGCATCTCCTCAGAGGGAAATCTCACAGTGCCCTTTCTTCACGCAGGCCCGCAAGAGGGGTATACATCAGTGCTTTCTAAGAGTGGGCAAGATGGAACATTAGGTTTCCTTAAATTAGAATTCAGAGGTTCACATTTAATATCAGTCTTTGAGTGTAATATTGTTCTCCTTCTTTTGAAAAGAGATCCATGTGCTGAGCTTGATCTGTGGTGTTAGAGAAAGAAGCCCAGACATGGAGTATCTCCAGTGCTCCTGCTTTCTGAACACAGCTGTTTAGAAGAGGACTGGGTGCATTTCAAGGCATATCATGTGGAATGCAGTACTTCATTGCCTGTTTATGCATTTATTTAACACCAAGATTTCTTAATACCCCTTAGGCTTCTTGTTATATGGGCTTCCTAGGTAGCTCTGAAAAAAGGAAACAAGATGGAGTCTGAAAGGTCTGAGCAAGCTACATTACGAAGACTGAAAGCAAATGTTCTTCAGTTTTTACATGGTTCTCTTTACAGGACAAACATGCACCTTCCAGCCATGCATTAAACAATATGCATAACAGCTGTTACTTGTGGTTGTTCTCTTTCTCTCTCAAGAGGGAACTTGTTTAGGCAATGCTATGGGACAGAAGTGGCAAATATCTTGTGGCATGCTTTTTTTTCAGTGGAAACCACAAGGTTGGTCACTCTTGGCTTTTGATAAAAGAAATTAAACCACTCATTTTTTTACCACTGTTTTCTTTCTATTGCCTTTGACCATAAAGATAATGTAGGGTTCTTATCTTAAACTATGTGTGTTCAGTGGAGTAAGTATGCTATTGATATACTGTATGAATCTTGGGTTCTCTAAAGAGAGATTACAGTAGTCACAAAGATTACAGTAGCTACAGAAATGAGATTTTGGAAGGCCACCTCTCCCATTGTTTTTTGATAAGGATGTTTGATAGGATTGCCATAGTTGGAATGTCTAGGCACGAAGGATGGTATTTTGCCCACTAGAGATTTTAGGCCATAATGGATATGCTCCTCCAATTTTTTTGAGTGAGTTTAGGGCTTCTAAGAGCTCTTCAGGTTATTTCAGTGAAGAAATGAACCTCAAGAAGGGCTAAAGGAGTACTTGTCCTATTTATACCATCTATATTAGGACAAAATGCAAAAAAAGTGTCTTTAAGTGTGATATTCTTTCCTTCAGAGCACATCTGAAACTCTCTGCAGCCACTTTTGACTTCCTTGATAGTTCTGCCAGAGTTGATGGTAAAACATGGGAAACATAGTCAGGTAGAAAGGATATAATTCCAACTGTGACAGTTAAATGTATCTAAATGTAGTCTCTGAAAACAATTAGCATCCATATAATTTTTTGTGTAAGGTGATCCCCTGTGTTTTTGCCTGTGGAAATTCACACCAGAAATGGTCTCAAATTAATATTCTAATAAATTCTTGCCTAAGAAGTACATATTGTACACTGTATTGTCCTTCTTTGGACTTAAGAAGCCAAGTATAAGGATTTTTACAAGTCTTTCAAAAGCTTCCCCTGATCCATTGGACTTAAAATAGATTAGTCTCAAGGGAAAGTCAACTTTCCAGACATTGCAATTACAGTGAATGATAGCAAGCCAGAGCCATCTGTTTAATGGAAACCTACAGACCAATACAGCTAACTACATAATTCTCTTTTTATTCCTCCCTACACCAGGGATTCTATCACGTGCTGCTGATCTACTCAATGCCAACATCTCTGCCTAGTCCAAAATTCCAAAAAATGAGTAATAGATATTTGACATGCAGTGGGAAAATGTAAAATTATGCATGACTGAAATTAGCCCTTCAGTCACCAGAGAGACAGACAGCAGAACCCTAGGAAGATATATTTTACTCAATTTCTGGAGATACTAATCCAGATATTAATGAATGCATTATTAAATATATTATTAATATGATAATAACTGCAGAGCATTGAGGACTCAACATCATAACTTTCACAGGGCAAGCTGGTGGAGAGAATAAGTATATGCAAAGCATGTATTCCTCTATACTGCCTTTTAAGAAGCAGGATTAAAAGTGCTAAGCACAAGAAATCTCCAAATATAAGCAATTTCAGGGGATAAACATAACGTTAAGAACTCCAAACCCACTTATGCAATGACTAAGACTCTGCTGCCATGTTGTTTTGTGCTATGCTCCTTTCATTCATCATCAGAAAAGAAGCATTGTTTTTGGGCCTAGATCTAAAGAAACATGACTGCTACTTGGAAGAGATGTTAAAATAAACCAGAAACTGCTTATAGTGTAGGAAGCAACAGTGCCAGTTCAGTGACCCATAGCCTGTCCTTTCAGCCAGCGTTGATATATGGGAACTCATTAGCATTATGTTTTTGTTGAGCTGCAACATCATGCTACTGAAAAATGACAAAAAGGGGAATGAAAGTGGTGTTATCTGGGGAAATTCCCCCAAAAGAAGGGAGATTCTGAGAGGAAAAGCCTACAACACTGGCTGTTGGAGAAGCTTCTTAGGCTTTTGTGTGTAGATGTATGGTGGAGAGGTCCTGAGAATGCTAAAATTATCCAGGAGTCAAAACTAGATTTTCGTTATTTAGATGGCCACAGAAGGGACACAGAGGAATATCTGTCACCTTTTCACATTTCTGGTGTCTGGTATAGCTTGGACAAAGTTACAACATCTAATTCAGATTGCCAAAGTGTATTAAGAATGACATCACTGCCATGTTTGGCTTAACACAGAGTTTTAAAATGAGCATAAAAAATGGCTTCCCTGGACAGTTTCAAATGTGGCTCATTTTTGGGCCTTCTTTGTATTATTATACTCATTTCACATCATGGTATTTTTCACTTTCCTTCATCTTCTTGTAGGGAGGGTGCAGAATTAGCACCATCTGAAGATTCTACCGTAGCAACTTGATCATCCCTTGCTGACAGATAACTCTCAAAAAAAACCACTGTTCAGGTTCACTTCATTTGTTAGAGGTGTGTATCCTGAAAAGATCTGAAGCAACTGGAAGTTTGTAATATAAATAATGGAAGAAAGATGACTCTGGGTAATTTTTTGCAGCTATATATCACAAGAAAAATTGTATAACCGAGCAATTATCCATTGGAAAAATGTTGAACAAGCTTATGATGAGAAGGTACTGTTTCTGGAATATAAATGCTAAACTGTAGCAGCTGTTAGTACATAAATTCTGCCATGTCAATGGCTGCTTATAAACCCTCATCATCATTTAGCCTACTCCTCTCTCCCTTACGGAGTAGACCTTTCCTGCTGGTTCCTTAAAAAATATTTTTCAAAATACAAACAACTTGCTGAGAAGTATTAGAGAGCCTCCATATTAATACACAAGTGAACTTACATTCACAAAAAATTAGGAAATGAAAAGCTTATTTTCTAACCTATGACTCTCATATTGCCTTCTCCAGAGGCCTGTACCATTTCATGTCCATTTAATGCATACCAGAAACTACAATCATCAACCATATCTTGGCTCCGGGTGCCCACCTTTCCTCATCCTATTTCTGGACTACTTTTTCTCAAAGCAAGGCACTATTCTTAAAAGAAGTAACAAAGAAAGGTAATCAGAAATAACTTTCCTATTCTTGGCTGTTTATTTTCAGGACTTGTGATGCTACTAAATTACTGAGTTTCATATGACTGAATAGCTTAATGTATTGCCTTGCTTTTTATGATTTTGATCAAGACATTTGTAGTCAGGATTATAATGAATCCTCTGCAGCCCTGAAAATCAAGGTGGGGTAATTTGACTGCCCAGAGCGAACACTGGATTTGTGATGCTAATAGGGGCATGTATTATAGACCCTGTGATGCCTCCTTAAATCCACCAGTGATTTAAGGTCTTCCAGAAGCTGAGCTATTTCACCAGCGTTTAAATGTAGATATTTAAGTGGGAGGTAAATTAGGCTGATGTTTGAACTGCAACTGAACCATCTATTGTCTCTTCCTTAAAATAATTTTTAAAAAAGATCTTTAAATTGTCCTTCATCATTTTTTGTTCCTTGAAGTATGCATTTAATGACAAATTTGGAATGCTACATAACAATCTATAGTATAGCTTTTATCTAACATATTTTATTGTCCTCAGAGCCACTAAATATCTCTTCTAAATTTTCCCAACCTATATCTTATCAATCTTTGATCCATAATAGTTTATCACACTTCTGTTGCTTAATCAGAATCTGTCTGAATGAGGCAATGGCATTGCTTCAAAGCTCTTTAATCATTGTATTGAATTAATGCAATTACATGCCTGATGCATTAGAAATCTCACCTCTGGTCTCTATATTTGCAGCTCCTTTTGAGTCCTTTGTAGCCTTTTTTTCACCATCCTGGAGGCAGGATTTCCAGCCTCTACAGTCTTATCTCTTAATGTTACTAAACAGAGCAGTGCATGGAGAGATGTTTGCAGTAGAAAGAAGGAGGAGGAAGAATAAATAGCACACTAGCAAATAAAATAAGTGTTGCTTTATTGTCTTAACTAAATGGGCTCACTATAGGTATGATTGAAACGGGTTATGCATTCAAGAAAAAACTTCTACTGTTCAAATGCTGTACTCTTGAGGTTTGAAATCCAAGTGCTTAGTTATACATGGAAATTGCATAAAGTTATTGTTCCTTGCAATAACGAAACACTGAGCCCCTTGCATTTCAAAGGGAAAAGGCTCCCAGGGAGTTGAAGGCAACTCAGAGAGAAATACTCACAAGAAAAAAATTTAATAGAAAGCTACAAAGAAATAACTTTCTTTTGTAAGCAAAGTGGATTCTGATAAGGGGCAGGTATAATTTTTTTCAGAATTCCTTCTGCCCATGGGATGTGGTACCACTTTTCAGCATATTCTCATCAGTGTTGGATCGATATAACCTTAATGACATCAGTGGAATAACAATAACAATTTATGTTATCTGAGGATCTGTCTCTTCATATTTAATGCTTAATGTATTCATTTTTTTCCTGAATTTGTAATGGTTACTATTCCCAAAGAGAATTTCACCATTCTGCTATGATCCATGTTTAACCTGTTTCAGACCAAAATACATGAAACACTGGCAGAAATCTCTACAGGAAAAAATATTTCAGCTCTGTCACTCATAGACCAGTACTGACAAATGGATTGGCAAAGTCTAGTTAGAAAAGCAACATTGATGCAAACCAGATGCAGAATGATATGGGCACTCTATCAATGGAGATTTAGCTGATGTCCTATTGTAAAGGTGATTGCCTGCTGATTCCCAAGATTCATCAGAATACTTTTTTCCAGAAATTTTTTATTCTAAATTTAATTCTGAATAGCTAGATGAAACTCAGATTAAAATTACTATTGCTATGATACTTGGTTCTGTTTTAGTTTTAATGAAAAATCCCTTTTCATTACATCACTAATAAACATAAACAACTTTGCTTTGTCTTTGTTCTGTAGACTTTGGTAAGGAAGACCTTTCAGTATTTTAAAGGAGTTTTAATTAGGAACATTTCTGAGAGATTCAATAAATAATTGTTAAATATATGATATTTACAACTGGAGGTTTTCAATTAGAAACTGTGCCTTTTCTGCTTCCAGCTTTTTTGGCTAAGATGTGAGAGGGAGGATTTAGGAAACCATGGAAATGTGCAAGGAGACCGAGAAGGCGTATGGGTGGGGAACAATGAAGAGTAGTGGGATCAGGATACTGCGAGGATGAAAACTGAGCGTGAGGGAACTGAGATCAGTGGGGGATGGAGGAGCAGAAGAGGTGGCAGGCAAAGAGGAGTGTGGTGAACCGACCACATGACTTTTTCTGCCTTATTGAAACAGTGAGCAAAAAACTCGATTTCCCATAAATCTATTCTGCATAAATCCTCCAGGAAACCGGAAGCGTGATAATGCCAGCCATAAATTTTGAAAAAGTAAACAATCGCTCTCTTTTCCGCCTCACTGCACAAAGGGAGCACATCGCTCCTGCTGAGCGCCCCCCCCCCCTCCCTCCGCCGCTGCCGGAGAGGAGCGAGGAGGAGGGGGGGGAAACCGAACTGAGCTGTCAGCACAGCCCCCTGAAGAAGCTAAGCAGCCAGAGAGGGGGAAATTGAACTGAGCTGTCAGCGCAGCCCCCTGAAGAAACTAAGCAGTCAGAAAGAAGGAAGCAGCTGCCGCGGAGAGCCGCTGGACAGAACTGCTGCCTCCCACTGCTCCAGGAATCCGGGGGAGAGAAAGAAGCCGTGAGCTGCCGCCGGCCGTGAGNGAAGAAGTTGTGCCGAAGAAACTGCACCAAAAGCTGCACTGCCAAAAAAGACAAAGCTGATGCCACCGTCGGAGGGAGAGAGAGAAAAAGCTACAAGCTGCTGACGTCACTAGAAACAGTCCAGGTCTGCCGATCGGGCATCGTCGCCGTTCCACGGGGACCATCGCCAAACGCCGAAAGAACACACGCACGCACACACACGCACCATCCACACATACAGGTCGTATTTTGACATAATTAAGTCCTTATTTGCCCTTATCTCTCAGTGGGTGAGAGAGGGAGTGAATGGGTGGGCGTGGTGTTCTTTAATATTGTAATATTTCCATAGAGTAAATAAGGTTTTATTTGAATATGTTTAGTAATAAACTTGTTAGATACTGTTTCGATCTCCGTGTTTGCTTGCGAGCTTGGTGGGGAGATGTCCCAATTTACCCTCAACCCTTCTCCCTTTGGGAGGTGGTCGGACCTCTGCGCGCCCGACCGCGACAAGGAGACATCAACAAGGTCAGAGATACAGAAGATGGTGGATGCAGGCAGTGGTTAGGGAGACGGGGAACTAAGGTAACAGGAAGAAAAAGAAGTTGAAAAATTTTAATATGTATTCTAACTATATCCTGTATAGACTTAACTCCCACACTCAAAGAAGTCCTTTTGCATGTCTACCATGCACAGAGCATGAGCTCTGTTTGGGTCAGGCTTGTATAAAATATACCTTTCTCCAGCAGACATTATGATTAGCCCAGTTTAAACTGGTATTCATTAAAACAAATCATGAGCAGGAACTACTGCCAATAGGAAGTTAATGTTGAAAGTATGCTTCAGTGGAGTCCAGCCAACAAAATACCCTTTTCCACACAAAAATTCATCACCTTTTGAAAACCCAGATGTTAGGGAATCTGGTAATGAATGGTTCAAGAGATGCAGACAGTTCACAACTGAAATTTAATCCTTCCCTGTTCTTTGCTACCCTAGTCAGCATATGCCCACCCATCCCAGCTTAAACCGTCCCAGAGTAAAGCTTGCAAAAAATGTATGCAAAGGTCAGAATAGCAAATTGCTATAAAAGGTCCACTGTGGGAATCAAGTATGACAGGTGATCAGTGTTAAGGAAACAAAGAATGTACTGTAAAGGCATTGCTCTCTTTCCTTGCCCCAAATGGCCTTGAAATGCTCTAGCTCAATAAGAAAATCTAATAATGTTCTGCCTTATTAATAAACACACTGTTTTTGTATTGCAATACATTTCATTAGGACACTAGATTTGGCTTTCCAAATGTTAGTATGGGCTGCATATCAAATTGCTTCATATTTTTTGTCCTTCTTGCAGTGAAAAAGCAATGGTCAGCCCATTACAATAAGGGCAGGTGGAAGGCAGAAGATGACAAAATTATCTTCTTTCACAGAAAGAGACCTTTTCCAAATCTGTTCTCTTCTAAGGGAGAATCTTCCAGATCTCCTAAGACTGAACATGTTTTATATTGTTATTCTCTGAACAGAAATCAGACAAATCAAAGCAGACTATTTTTTTTTAAGTGAAAAGCAAATGCCTCTGGCCAGCAGTAATTGCATTTGCAGCTCCGAAGTTGCCTCTGGCTCTGTCATGCATCTAACTAAATATCCTTTTTCTCAGTGAATCACAGGGTTTCTTTGTTTTCAGCTAGTTACAAATGTCTTGTGCAATGCCTGTCCTGAAAAGCTATGAAAAATGCTTCATACTTGGTGAATAAGGATGGCAAATTTAGAACTCATACAGCCAGGTGCAGACTGCCCACTTTATGCACCTCATTTAGGAAATGCAATCCATTTTTCTATTAATTGTTGCCAGGTGACTCTCTGTTTAGTCTATACAGTCAATGGAGAGAAGGAGACACCTCATTTACACATCTTGACTTGCTCTTACTAGTGGACTCTACCCAAAGCAGCTGCATTTGGAGGTCATACGTAGATTTTGGATTAATATCTTGGAGTCATGAATCACAAAATTACAGAAAGCCCTTGCTATTTGGGTCTCAGTTATAACTTTAAATACTCAATGGGACAGGATCCCGTGGTGATTTTGGCTGAAGCCTCCTATCCTGCCATGGAAGCGGTTGCTTTTTCCTGAATGCAGAGGGGACCACACAACAGCTGCTTCGCCTCAAGGAAAATCAAATGCAGTCCTTGTGCTTGAACAGTCACTGGAGCACTAGAAAAATGAGTGATAGCTGCCCCAGATTTTCATTTCATGGGCCTCTAAGTCCCAAAAAGGAGACGCAGAAATGATTCCACACCTCTGGAGAAAGAATGTTTCCTGGAACACATTGCTCATCTGCATGGCTGTGGACATCCCTTCTAAATAGAGCAAAGGAACAAAACAACGTCTTAGCACTGAACACTAGCAGAAAAGTGTTATAAAAACAAATAATTAATTCTCTAATCATGAATATCTGGAAAATTCTGAGGGTCTGGTACTTCTCAGAACTTTCAGTATTTTAGGTAGACAAAACCATTCACCGAACAGTTACCACATAGTGTTGCTCGGTAGCACATCATTGTCTTTTCTGTGATGAGTGAAGAGTGATTTACAGTAATTACATACAGTTGTCAGGAAAAAGAAAATTTAAGACTGTTGATATAAATTTAACCCATTTTCTTATTTGATAAAGAAGTCACCTCTGTTGAATAGTATTCAGTCTTTAACACAAACAAACAATTTTCATTTTGTATAAAAAAGATATTTAACGATCTAACATGCCAGTTCTTAGAATTCACGATAGAGCATTTGTCAACCGCTTGATATAAATGACAGATGTTTGTATGTAATAGAGCAGTGGAACAAATTTTGTTAAGAAGGGTATGAACCAGATGTTCACAATATTGGCTTTTTGAGAGGAAAATGTCTTTTTACATTGTCTATGACTCATGAGCCAAAAGAAAATGTGTTTATCACAGGAACTCACACTTGAGACCTTATCCTTTCAGCAGCAACATAAAAGTGATAAAGTATCGGGCATAAGAAAGTGTCTAAACAGCACTTACATTTTACGAATACTTGTGGGACCATGGTATGAAATCTTTCACACTTCCTTTATCTGCATTATTTCAGATTTAAATCTAAGCACAAAGGATTTAAAAGTATTAGTGCCTGTAACATCTGCTTAATTATTTTTGACCATTCATAATGAAATCCGAAGGATTTTGAGGAGTAAAAAATAACACAGTACTTTATTTTTTCTTCAACTTTATTATTACGTGCAGAGCAACCAAAGCATTTTAAATTGCCTGTGTTCCTCTAAGTGATATCTGCTTACTATGCTGAGAAAAGGTTAAAAGACTTCACTTTCCTTAGTTCATGTGGTACTTCTGGCAAAGTTTTCCTCCTCCGTTAATCGAATTGTGAATGGTAATCTAGAAGCTGTAGATTTTACCCCAATTAACACTCAAAGTAGCTTGAAAAACAACAACCAAACCCACTTTAATTTCTACTTGCAGAATGTTGGATGTAATCCCCTGTTTTAGAGATTGAATTGGGGCCATAGACTAGGGAGAGGGTCCCTTGTTAAAATAGATTAATTCTTTGAAAGTATGCAAGAGGTGGATGGAATGGAAGAGAGTTCCCTTTGATAAACATTCAGCATTCAGTTCCTCATTAGTCTGCTAGATTTATGCATTTTGAGAGTCAAATGAATGTTGTTGGGCTAGGGAAACTTAATAGCACATGTCCATGACAACCTTGAGACTGGGCATATTAGTGCAAGGCCAGCAGTATATCTAAAAATGTTTAGAAAATTGGCTGTATTTTGTGATCTTTTCACAATATTCTTTATGTCTTCTGTACACCCATTATAAACTCTGTTGCTTATGGTCACATTCCACATCAAAAATACGATTCTAAAACCTCTGAGATGTCTTTTTCTTTTTGCAAAAACAGTAATATGAAAGCTGAATTTGTCTTCTAACACACCTACCACAAAGAGAAAACATTTGTGTGTGCATTTAGGACAACCTTCACAGTTGCGTAAAGGAATCTTTATCTCAAAATAGAGGCAAGACAACATTCATACTTTTTTATTATTGTGTCCAAGTTTAATATCATACATTAAAAAAAAAAAGATGAATGTCTTGTTAATTGCAACATTATATTTTCTATAAAACTAAATACATCCTTTCTAGGATATAAGATTATTTTAGTAATTTGATGCTACTTTGTAATGCTTAAGGAAAATCAGTGATGTAGATGCCAAGACAGAGTACAGGCCCCTTATAATGTCCTTTCCAATCTGCAGGAAACAAAAATGAATTATCAGTGACGGTGATAGTCCATGTGATGAAAAACAATAAAAGAACAAGTTATAGCTCCACACTGTTCATTCAAATATTTAAGGTCCTTAATGAAAGTATAAGAAATGGGAACATATGATTTTCTTAGATCACTTTCACTGCATGGGGCATTGGCACTGCACTTCACTGGAGTGCAAAAATGCCAGCAAAGCTATAAGTCAGGTATTTGTAGTTTATTTTATTGGTACTAGGCTGAACCACAAAATAGATAAAACAGTTTTATGGCTTACATCTGGTTGAATAATAAAACATATGGCTATGGAGTAAAGCATGTGCAGCTGTAATTTACTGTAAATATCCAACTCAAGATAGCTATGGAGATAAAAAACTTACGGCATGCACTCAGGGTTTATCCCGCTATCCATCACTACTTGAATATTTATGATAGTCCCACATTTGTGGTTTATATGTTAATTAACCATTTTTAGGAATTTTCTTTAGGGCATTCTCTTCTATGTACAACAGATATGAGTTCACAAGGAGTGGACATTACTGGTCCCATTTTTTTCTCCTAATATATTATATATGTTAATAAAATCCAATCATTACAGAGGGATTAGAATAATGGAGCTACTATTGACATTGTAGGACATTTTCCAATACAGACTAAAATGTGACATCTTTCTCATGGTTTGTTTGTTGTTTTTTTTTTTAAATGCTTTCCTTAATCAGATTTTCTATTAACATGAGAAAAGGGTTTGTTCTCTTATTTTTATTCTTTTGGGTAGTTCTGGTAATACTAGGAGATTAAAGAAATCAAGATTTGTTTATTTTAGGGCAATACACTTAAAAGTAATATTCTGAATTGCTTTTTGTATATTTTTTATTCACTAATCAAGAATACTGAAGGAGAGCTTTTTGGACCCTTTATGTAACACTCTGGAGTTGGACTGACAGGTAGGGTTTTTTGTTAAACTCAAGTATAGAAGTTTGGTTTGGCATTTCTCTAATCACTTGATTGATTTGGTGGGGTGTGTCTGAATTATTCCATCAGCTTGCATTCTACCCAGACTGTAAGATCAGAACTTAATTCTGAATTTGACCTCTTAGATTCAGAATTTATTTCTATTGTTTTGGTCTTATGTTGCAACCAGTAGATTAGACTTCCTGATTCCAGTTTGGGCGTGCCCAAAGGGGACAAAACACCAGGGATATTACAACCACTGTGTAAGGATTGCAGAAAAACGTGGCACCAGATTTTGAAAAGTGTTGATCTCATTGGTCAGCTTTGATGCTAAAAGCTAGCCTGAGCCCCAGTTAGTGCTGAATCTAGAAGATGGCTTTATTACTCCAAATATTGTCAGATATAGCTTGCTTTCCTTACCACCTTAAAGTCCAGACCCTGAGATAGTGGTCCACTATTGTTGTATTGACTTCTAATAAATATTTCTTGTTTCACTCTTAGAAAGTGAAAACAACTTTGCCAGCTCTCCTCTGCTTGCTCGACCTGTTCATTTTGTAACCATGTTTGTTTTGGAAAATATGCATATCAGAAAAGGTACTGTGGCCTTTAAACCCCCCATAAGCATTCAAAATAAAAGCCACATGGTTTCATGGCAGATGGCATTCTCTGAAAGACAGTACAAACACCAAACCTTCTTCCTAGAAATATAGGAAAAGATGGAATCAAATAACTACCTGTTGCACTTTTCTTAGTCCACTATCCTCTCCCAAGGGCCTCTGTCAGACCTTTGCTGTGCACTTAAGTCTCCTTTCAAATCATTGAAGGATCTCCTTAGAGTATCTCCCACAGGCACGTGTCATACCTGAGAATAAAGGAATGCCATACACATATAGATGGACTTCTTCTCCTGCTCTTTCCTCTAAAGGAAATGGTTTTCCTCATTTTCCATACCCTTAGGTGAGAGATGCCATGGCATTGAGTGGGGACTGGAGTTCAGCAGTTTCTACTTTTCCAGAAGCAGTAGTGAGAAATGAGATCTTCTGTAGGTTTCTTTTGTGTAAAACATTTTTGTTTGGGAATGCAGTTCTGCCTATGGAAACTGAGCTTACTGATCCATTAGTGAAATGTGCGTGTCAAAAGGAATGTCAGTGAGTGAAGTAGTGAAACTAATTGCAAGAGAAGGCTGGAACAGCTGAAAGATGAAACCCTGTATTTATCCAAAGAAGATTCCTGTAGTCACAATGAATCGGAGATGCAAATGTCACCTCTTAGTCTGTCTGATAAAAGATTCAGGGATATGTGGTTGCTCCTGCAGAGGAAAAAAAAGAGAAATCAGAACTCTCTATGAGACCTGGAGACACTGAGTCTGCCATTGCAACTTATTTTTCCTCTTCCTGTGAAATGTTTGGCCCAAGACATGGCTCCAATCAAAACCAGAGTGGTTTTGATCTGTACCTGAGGGATAATTCATTATATAGTGCTGTCTTTTGGAGCTGTCTTTGAAAAGCATTTGCAGTTTTCAGGCAGTGCAAAACACAATACTTCTCCTTTAAGTCAGGCAAAAGGTAGTAAGAAATACATACTTCTAGAGGAATTTCATATGCGTAACCAAGGACTAGTTGCCTGCCTGTTTTGAAGGACATTTGACAATACTGTCTGTGAAGTAATTAAATTTGTGTCATAGCTATTTAATGTATCTGTTCTTCTGTTACTCTAAGGGGTTTGCAACATCCTACGTTTTGGATGGACTGTGATCCAGCCAAGGATTCTTGGCTCTAGTAAGCTGCAAGAAGCTGTGTTAGAAATGCTTTAGATTCTTCTACGGATTGATGAATTATTTTGGGATAGCAATGGGACTGAATTCGTTGTTATGCAGGAACTTTTTGCGGCTAAGTGTCTAAATATTTTTCTTTTTCAAAGTGATTGTTTTTGATTTGGTAAGGTGTCTGACCAGAGAAGCAATGGGCACATTTCAGGCTTTATGGCATTGCTATTGCTATTTTTCTTCAACAGCTAGGGGGAGCAAGAGAGCCAGATTCTCCACCTGGCCCCATATTAGCATTCTCACCCCAATCATTTTCTATAAAGGAAAATAAGGAAATCAAGAGGATGAAAATTAATCAAACAAAGAAGAAAGACTTAAGAAAAAATCACTGAGAGGCTTATCTTAAAGCAATTTCACAAGAAAATAAGATCAAAACCAAAGCAAATTGCATGCAACCTATGAACCCAGAAAAGCAACACTTACACAACAAGAGACTACACAAAAGACTATGCCCTGTCATTAACTCTTCTTAGTCAGCTACATACTCAATAACTCATTATGACAGAGTTGCAGATAGAAAACAGATTAATCAATGCAGAATCTCTTGGAAGACAAAGGAAAAAAACTCCTAAACCCAAACAAAAACAATAAAAAAGCCTCTTATCAATAAAATTTCTGCCAAGCTACGGAAACAAATGAAATGCAAATTTAACAAATTAACCATGTGATTAACACATAGTGGGCTCACTTCAGGCATTTTCCTTTGCTTCTTGTCAGGATGTAATCCTACTGAGAGTTATTACTGCCTCAATATTTCCACTGTGGTATCATAAAATGATGCAATGACATTACAGAATCTGCAGCTCCCTACTTTCAAAGATGTAGTTTGAAACAAATTTGTGTTTTAAACATTAAGGCACTTTTAGTACTACTTGTTATATACCTTAAAGTGGAGAAGGAAAAAGAATAGGCAGTCTTTTGGTTCTGATTGTGGGCTTGAATTTGACATCACTTTCATTCTGTTCCTTTTGAAAGCTGTCTTTGAGTCAGTGTTTGGCTCAACCTCCTTAGAATGATAAAAGCCTCCCCCAGTATTGATGTGTCTGTAGGTCGGGATGCTAAAGCTTAAATGATGTAAAATGAAGAGTATCTAACCAAAGTGTATACAGAATCCAGAATTAAAACAAAAATTCCCTCCCTGGTATATGCAGTTGTATCCAGTATTAAATAATACAACTCTGAATTCCTTGAATTTGTGGGAGGAAAAGAAGCCTTTGGTGTGGATAACAGATTTTTTTCCCCTCCTCTGTGACCCCAGACATTTTAAAAGTGTTTGTAATGGTTTAACCTCAGGCAGCAACTAAGCCCCACACAACTGCTCCTCACTCCCCCCTGTTGAGAAGGGGGAGAAAATTGGAAAAGTGAAAATGAGAAAACCTGTGCGTTGAGAAAAAGAGTTTAATAAGTAAAGCAAAAGATGCACACACAAACAAACCAAAACAAGGAATTCATTCACCACTTCCCATCGGTAGGTAGGTGTTCAGCCATCTCCAGGAAAGCTGGGCTCCATCACGTGTCACAATTACTTGGGAAGACGAACACCATCACTCTGAATGTCCACCCGTTCCTTCTTCTTCCTCCAGCTTTATATGCTGAGCATGATGTCATATGGTATGGAATATCCTTTTGGTCAGTTGGGGTCAGCTGTCCCAGCTGTGTCCCCTCCCAACTTCTTGTGCACCACCAGCATGCTTGCTGGTGGGGCAATGTGAAAAGCAGAAAAAGCCTTGACTCTGTGTAAATGCTGCTCAGCAGTAGCTAAAACTTCTGTGTATTATCAACAGTATTTTCATCACAAGTCCAAAACATAGCCCCATGCTAGGTACTGGTGAAGAAAATTAACTCTAGCCCAGCCAAAATGAGAATAGGGTTGAACAGCTATCTATATTTAAATCAATGTCACCGATTCCATTTAATGTCATACAGGCTTAATAATTAAAAACAATATTTGAAAATAATTTTCAAATAAACAAATGAACAATGGGTTTTATTAATAATAGAGTTTTATACTACCTTTTTTTCTTATTTCAGTCAGATTTAAGTTTGTGTCATAGATGGTTTTGCATGCAGATGTAAGGAAAATGTAGTGTTTACTCAAGCTAACGGGGGATGATGGCTTAGACTTTTTTGTGGCTGGTGTCAGGATTCTGAAACATCTTTAGTGCCACTTCACAGAAGACTTCATTTCTTTTTTCAGACTTTCCCAACATAATGTCCAATTATTAGGTTTTATGTGAGCGAAGCGATTTTCACTCTGAATACATATTAAAGAGAACACATGTTTTTGTTTTATGGACCTGTAGCACTGAATCTTTGCTACAAGAGAATAAAATACTTATGAAATGTTGTTATGGAAAGTGCACAGAAAGAGCAGTCTGTGCCTTGTTGCAAATTCCTTTGAGCACTTATTCTCCTTTTCCCATAAAATTATCAAGATCAGTGAATTTTTACTCATCAGAGTTGTACTAAAAATTGCCACTACACTGGTAATCAGTATATAACCTTAATATAGATGGAAAGAGGAGAGAAGATCCCACTCTTGGCCATGTTGAAGTGTTGCAGAATATGATGGCTGGAGAGGGAGTTCTTATACCCAGAGCTGAGAAAGACTGCTGCTAGCATAGGTGTAATTCAACACAAAGATGTGGCTTCCATGTACTGTGCTAGCTGGTGCTGACTGTTTTGGCTTCTTCTGTAGTAGTAAATTAAACATGTCTGGGACTGTTCTCTGGCCAGCTGACAGGGAACAGCTTATGCCAATGCTATTAAACTCTCTTTCTCTCCTGCTAGGAATGGTCCCTGGCTAATGCTACTCTTGAGCCATGCCCAAGAGTTGCTTGGGAGGGTACTAATTGGCATAGGCCAAAAACATGTCACAGGCTGCATGTGACACTGATATTCACTTAACAGTATTTACAATTGATTTTCAGTGCCTAGGTATGTCTCTCGGTATGTCTTTTGGGATAATTGATTTTGTGAGCAGGAACATAGCCTAAACACTGAACACAAGAAAAGAACTTGCTGGTGTCTCGATGTTTAACCTTGAGTTCATTAGGTGAAAATCTCATATGTTCAAAATGAATATAAAGATATAAAGTACAGAAATAACTTTTCTGTACTTCACAGGGTATCAGAAGACTGAATATAGTAAAGACTAGATGTGATATGATAGTGAGGCCTGTGATTTCTAAAATTAGAGACAATCTCTTCTGTTGGAGAGAACATTCCATTCCAGAAGTTGCAGGGAATGGAGCAGGGTAAAGTAGGATAATGGGCTGCCAGCTCAGAGTATTCCTTTGCCATCTGGCGAAATGTGAATATTTTTTAGCTCTGCTTTCTCTACCAGATTGTGGTTACTGTTTTGGATCAATATGTGTAATATAGAAAAACATGCCCTGCCTTTGCCTCATACTGAAAAGCCAACATTTTATTAGTCCTACAATTCTTCTTGTAAAGGAAAATTCTCCCCTTTTTAATAAACAGTCAGCCTAAATTCCAGCCTGGAATGTGCTCTCATAGCCAAGGCACAAGTACAAAACCACTGAAAAGGAGGGAAGGGATTTACAATGGAAATTCTGACAATCACTTTGCAATAATAGAGCTTGGAGACACCTGCTTTAATCAAGATGGTGTGAATATTTAAAGTGGTCTATTTCTTGATTTTCAGTTTAGCTGATGAAATCATAATTTCCAGTGAAATATTTTTTTTCTTAGGGATGCATGAGAAAGACAGAAAGTGAAAGATACTAATTTTCTATTCACTTGGTAGAAATAAATTATAGCTTTTTTAACCCTCTTGATTCCAAGGCTGGCAGATGTAGCTCAAGGAATTGCTTTTGATTAGGAGAGATTCTTTTAATTGATAGTGCAATGCAGAAGTATGGCTGGTTTGAGATGAGAGTAATTTAGGTAGTATGATCATGGCATGGTTTCTCTCTGATGTGGGAATGATTTACTAAACTTTCTTTGGATTTGGTAGCCGCTAGTGTGCTGTAAATAACACTGAGTAATCTGGGTTTCTGAAGAAAGACAGTTGTTGACTGGGGAGGCTGAGTCACACTACTTCGGACTATATTTCCATCAGTAGTGGAGTGGTCCTACTGATTTTCAGGTGCTGCATGCTCATTCTTGCCATGCTGAATGAAGGTATGTTTCTAAAGGTAACATACCCATAAGAACCCATAAGGACAGGTACACCTTTTCAAACAATGGGTTATATCTTCATGCAGGATAGATTAGGAAGCTCCACTCGCATCCACAGTGTTGTGTCATTTAGTTTAGCCAAGAACTGGCTTTAGCACTGCAAAACAGTTAATTTATTTAGCGAGCTATTATAGAAACCTGATATGACTGACAAAAACGTGAAGACTGCATGCATAGTGAAGTACATCTCATGGCCTGTGAAGAAAGTAAGGAAAAATGTATGACTGGTATAAAGGGTGATGAAGTAAAAATAAGACTTCATAGAGAGTTAAAATTATCTAATATACCAACACCATCAGTAGGAGAGCATATATACCATGATCATAACTATAATATCAAAAGATTAAAATGCAAAGAGTATAGAGCAAAGGGAATGCTACTTTTGCTGTCCTGGTAGCTTAAAAACTACTCTTTTTAGTACTACCATTTTTTTTTGTGCTGTGCTGCATTCTTTATTTCTCTAGCCTCTTGGTGAGTTAGCCTCAATATACTAAGACCCACCAGTGTTCAACTTTCAAGATTATCTGAGCTTTAACATAAATTATAATGTTATAATATTTAGCCAAGTGGATTTTTAGCTGTTTTTTCCCCAATTCATTCCCAGTTGCTTCGCTGGCTAGAATCTATTATTTAGATAATAACGTACAGTTCCAAGAAATAACATGCAATCTCTACTGGATGGAAAAGTAATTACTTTTTTTACTATGGCCTAATTGTACTGTTCTGTTCTGCCCTGCTTTATTTGATCTGATTTGACCTTCTTATTCTGTGACCATAGAAACAACTTGAAACACATGAGGCACAGCAGTTAAGGATGTATTTCTCTAATTCCCTCAGCTGTTTTCTTGCTATTATTTCACTAGATTTTCCTCCTGTTCAGGTCTTCAAGTTTGTTGCCAGGGTTTGAAGTTATCTTTATTGTAGTGGCTTTCATCTTTCTTCATGCTTTTCCTTACTTGGTGGCTGTTGACTCTTTAACTGGTGCAAACATAATTCGTCCAAAAAACCATGGTCAATGACCATTAACTTGTGCTTGATGCGCCAAGATATCATATTAAACATTCTTTTCTGCTTTGATATCTGCAAATAATACTTGTTATCCAGGTAAGTAATAATGACTTGTCTGTCCTGGACCTGGCTCAGCTTAATGGTTTAGAAAAGAACGTGGATTTAAGTGGAAATTTGATAGTGACATAACCTGACAAATGTGCAGACTCTTTGGATGACAGAAGTAGAGTTCAAGATGATCATGATAAACTGTGAGAAGAAATTTGCAAAGTAAAGCCAATACAGATAAGCATAATTTGCTATGCCTAGGAAGAGAAAATACCACTGCAGTCAGGAGAAATTCTGTGGGTTCTGGTATACATGGCAGACACTTGCAAATGTACATTAGGATGGGACTCACATGCACACAATCATCTACATCCCAAGAGCCCTGGCTCCCTCCACAGAAAGTGTGTTTGAGCCACACTATTGATGACAGCAAGACTCTGTGTTTCCCTACTGCAAGCACTCATCAAATACAAAATCTTGAAACATCCGTTGTGCAGCTACTGCAAAAGAAGAAAGGAAATCCTGTTCAGGATTACACTGATTGGAGTATTGTACACATGAAAGGGGATGTAATTATTTACTTCCCATTAATGTTTAAGTTTCATCGGTCCAAGCTTCATCTTTACTATCACAATTCAAGAAAAACTGTTTAGAGTTCATAAAATAGTAGCAAGGAGCAAAAGAGGTTAGATAGGTGTCCTGTGATGATGGGGATTAGTTTTGCTTAGTATAAAATAGGAAAGGCTGAGGAGGGACATGATTACGTTATCTTCTAATATGTAAAAGATGCTATAAAGAGGAGGTGGTGATTAGTTGCTCACAATCACCCACTGACAGAAATATATGAAGCATATTCTTTCACAATTTCTGAGGGAAAAGAATGATTACGTGAACCAGAACAGTCTGGAATAGGCTTCCTAGAGACACTGTGGACTGTAGTGTATAGGGTTTAGGACAACACACACCATCATGTAGATGTTGCCGCACTAGAGTAGGATATACTAATAAGGTCTCTTTCAGCTCAATAAATGAATACAGTCATAGTATGAGACAATATCAAGATATTGCATTACTTGGCACAGGGATTCCATTATTTGTCTTCCAGGCAAGAAGACAATACTGCGTCACCTGGAGAAGTGTTTTTATGGATGTTTCTCACCACAGCATTGTGGATAAACAGTGATAGAAAGGACCTCAAACTACCCTTTGCTCCAGCCCTTTAAACTGGAGAATATTTAAATACCTTTGCTGCTTCAAGAGTGGTGCAGAGCATTGTATTACTTGTAATTCTAGATTGGTTCATTCTTAGTGTTGAATGTGAACATTATTGTAATTTCCTTTTGCTGGTATTTTGTTCTTCAGTCAAAAAAAAGTATTTATTTAGTGTTGAGAATAATCTACACCTCTGGGGAAGCTATATTACTATAGTAAAAATTAACCTTGGGCCTGCACTAAAAGTATTTCAAAGGACAAAATTTTGACACATTATTTTCATCCTCCTCAATAAAAGGCATATTATTTTAATGAAAAAATTTTGAAACTTTATTAAATATAGAAAAAACTTTCACATGTGAAATTTCTACTAAAAAGTCAGTAAAATCACAGAATTTTACACCAAATTACTCTGAAGAAACTGCCTTTGCATGCATCCTTCCCCTAAGCAAAAGGAAAAGTGGTTTACATCAATCATCATCATAATCTTTCCTTATATTTATCATGGCCTGTGAATGTTTAGAAGGGCTGTTTTCAGACAATTCTTGCCCCAAAACTGATGTTATAACTGAACACTCTGGCTTGTTTTGCAACAAACTCTTTATGTAACTACCCTTTAAAAAGAACATATAGGGACCATGTCTGAGTTAAACTGGTGGAGCAATAGAACTGCATTTGAGAGTAATTAGTGCTTTTTGCCATTAAATATAGAGTGGTGTTCTCTGGAGAAGGGGGCAGTGGTGGGAGAGAGAGAGCATGAGAGAGGAAGAGAGAGAAGGAGAAAGAGAGGAATAGTAGGAGGGAGGGGGAAATAAAAAAGTAAAAGAGAGAAAGGAAAAGAGAAAGAAGGAAAGAAAGAAAGAGAGAAAGAAAAGGAGGAAAGAAAGAAAATATGAAAGAGAGAAAGGAAGAAAGAAAAAAATTGAAGAAGGAAAGAGAAAGTAAGTAAAAACAAAAAAAAAGAAAAAAGAAAAATAAGCCCTTATGTTTACAAATATTTTGTATGTCTAGTTGCTCCAGCAGAACCCACACTAAGAACTGTTTTGGGTCCTGGGGCAAATAGACTCTTCTCTCCCTCAGTCCTCACCTGGAAAAGTACCTGGGTGGTCCTGTCATGCCACTCCTCTTTCCATAGTTCCCTCCTCCCTCCCTTCTTGCACTGTAGCACAGAAACCTTAAATATGGAGCAGCAGCAGCTGCCAAGAAGTGAGAAAGGCTAACGCAAGCAGAGGGCTGCAGCTGGAGGAGGAGTGGTGTTCCCCTGGTCCCAGTTCTCACCCAAGGGGAGCTGATCTTTTCTTATGTTATTGAGCCCCCACCAGCCCCACTGTGCCTTGCCTTGGCTGGCCCTATGCAGGGATTACTTCTATATGTGGCATCCACATATCTTCATCAGCATATTTGGAGACAACCTTACATTCCCTCTGCACTAGTGGTGGGCCTGAAGATAAGGGCTTGGTCTAATAACTGTGGCTTCATCACAGGTTGTTGTGTCCATCTGGGCCTGAGCATCTACATTTAGCTAGCATTGCTGCCTGGGAGCCACAGGGGAGCCCAGTGGATTGCCTGAATCACAGAATCACAGAATCGTTATGGTTCGAAAGGACCTCCAGGGTCATCAAGTCCAACCTTTCTCCTAGCATCTGGTGAAATCACATAGCGTTTTTATTTCTTCCCCACTTTATTTGGTAGGAAACAAAATGGCATGCTTCCCAGCTTATACAAGTTTTCCGACATGGAATCCCATCACTCCTGGAGATTGTGTTCTTGAACTCAAAATTAAATTTTAGAATTCACAGAGATCTGTTAGACTGGAAAAAGTTTCATACTGTTACATTTTAGTAAGTTGCAAATAATGATTTATGTGACTGAAAAAAAGCCATTTTGCTCAATGAGGTTCCATTACACTGTGAAAACCCTGATCATGATAGTGCCATTAACCCAGTCACAGTGGAAAAGCTTGAGAATTGTGCCTGTGAGGGATAACACTGAAAACACCCTCCTATTTCTTCTACAGTATGAAGGGTATATTGATTTGTTTTTTCAAATGAAATTCTGCCATATTTTATGAAATATAAGCTTCTCCAATATGTTCATCTGTATCTAATACATGTATAAGGTTAAATATGACATGAGAGGCAGTAGAAATTACTGCAGTTCTATGGTTCACTGCTTTAAGAGAGAGGAATCTAACACAAATCTAATTTTACAAGGAAATTGCTGAAAGAATGGATGTAATAGAATGGATATAATAGAACAAGGTATTTAAAAATTCCATGCTTAGATGGATAATAAGCACTTCAAAATTATATCTGGCCACTGAGAAATGTGCACTTGCTCCACAGCAACTACTGTTTTTTAATAGTCACTAGCCAGAACATTTAATATCTGACAATTTGATTTTTAGTATTAAGGTGACTTTGGTTTGAATATATCTAATACTGAATGATCTAACAGAATTTTTTAAAATAAAACTGCATGTTTCTGACTTGAAAGAAGGCAAATACTAGACTTTTCCTGAGCTGTATTAGAATAATCAGCTTTTGAGGATGATGAAGGAAATACCTTAATACCCAAACTATATGGCTGAAAAGCAAATATTGATACTTTCTGGGAAGTAGGATATAAAATGAAAGATGGAACAAATTTCTATTGCACTGTATCTCAGGGAGTTTTACAAGCCTGACATAGGGATGAGTTGTTTAAAGCAGATGTTGATGATCATTACTAAAAGGGGAGAAGACAGCTCATTTGCTTTGCTGAGAAGAGGAGTTTTCAGCATAACAAGAGTTGCTAAATGGTTAAAAGTAGTCTGTGGTACATTGGGTCCAGGTTAACAAGTAAGCTTGTGTCTGTTGACATGAACTGGTGCTTGGGAGTGACTCAGTGCTTGAGAGGCGAGTAGATCAAACATGATAGTACAAACCAAGATTTCAAAGAAACACAAAGACCAACAGTCCCCCAGTGCTCCTGCTGTTTGATTCAGTGGCAAAACTCCCATTAATAGGAGACCTGGTGTGTGCAGTACAAGTCAGTGACAAAAGGACCCGCCCTTTGCAATTTTAGGACAGATATTTGCTATGTAGAAGAAGTTTGACTTGCTAGCTGAATTGTCACAGGGGAATTTGAATTCACTAGCTGAAAAAAAATGATAAATGTATTAAGTTGTTTTGCACGCTGTGACAGATTAAGGGTAATCTTTTGAAAAGCTCCTACATCTTATTTTCAAGAGAGCCACCGAGGTGTTTAAAGGGGCTTTGGATCAGTGCCTCAGTTAACTGGTGTCTGATTTTCCCTGTCAGTTGCTCCAACAGAGAGTTGTATGGCAGTCTGCAAGCTGTCTTGCTGCTTCTTGAGGAATTGCTTTCTGACTCACATTTTAGCAGCTATGCATAATAGGGGAGGGTTGTATGCTGCATTCTAGGGGCTAAACTGTGGCATTTGTGCTGTTAGCCTGTGCAAGTTGTATTAATCTGTATGGTTGAAAACAGGTCCTCTTGGGCCACATGATATACATGGGATTTGTAAGTACTGAAGTTGGAGCAGGTGCTCTTGCAGTATGTCAGCCCTGTTGCCCTGTTGCATGAAACGCTGCAGATGCTGGGTAACAGCAAAGTTATGGCACTGCTCCTTCTCTGCTCCTTGTCTTCCTTAAGGCCCCTCTTTTGTTGGTTTGTTCAGGCATCTTCAGAGAAATGCAAAGATATTCTGCAAGAATAACATATGCAATGAAATCATGCAAAGATGCTATTCACAGGCTAGCACATACAGAAGCTAGCTAGGAATCAATGAGCGTTAGGCTACACAAGTGTGTGCCCATCACCCTGATGAATGAGGCAACCAAAAGCTCCTGGCACCTAGACCAGTTTCTGTCAGAAAGGGGTAGGGCTGGCTTGCACAGACCTCCCAGAGGTCCCACAGCACTGAGAAGGTGCCACTGTCTCCACTGATGACACTGACAGCTCAGCCTGGGACTCCTGTCTGGGATCTCACCACTCTACATCTCATCTGGCTTTGCCCTTTCCTGTCTATGCTTGCATTTTCCCTCCTGAATCCTTGAGTTATAGATGATCCCACCTAAGCAATCTCAACATTGTCTGTAATTTTGGCCTTTCTTACCTGTATACGGTCATTCTCACAGTTCTTCTTCAGCAGAACAAGCCCAGATAGGGGCAAGGGGAAGCTCACTGTAGGAGCTACAGAGAGACTAAAGCATATAAAACTGAAAACTGTTACAACAGGATAATTGCACTAAAAGGGTGGAGACTCTAGTATTTTTTTTTTCTACTTCTACAGTTTTTGTGCATTGTACCACATTCTTGAGATCTCTTTTTCAGTGCTAGCCTCCATTTTGACCATTGTCCTCAGATGATAAAGGCAAATTCTTATTTCTGTTCATTTGTAAACGTATACTAAAAGTGTGTTTTCCAAACAGAGTCAAAATTGAGCAGGTAGCAGCTTCCATGCTCAGTATTCTAAGCATTCTTTCCAATTATATTTCCCCCCTAAACACTCTCACAAGGTCATACCTCAATTGTTTGCCCATAGCTTTCTGAGTGTTTATATTTCTTCCTCTGTCTGAGCATAACTCAAACAGCATCACCAATCCTATCTAAAAATCCCTTTCCTGGTCTAGAATTCACCCCAGTTTAGTACAGGCCAGTGTTCTGTGGTAACTTGCATGGCTAATGTGATGTAATTCATATTAGCACAGCTGTCGGTGAAAGAGGAGAAATAAACCTATGTCAGTGAAAAGTGGCTGACCTAAGTCATATTTATATTAGGGGTTAAAAACACATATGTGGACTATCACTGAAGATTCACCAATGCGTGTAATTTTTTAATCCAAACTAGTTTTTAAATACACTTGTGCTTTTAGCTGTTTACCAGCCTCTGTGTTGAATGGCACTATCTAAAGCTTCAGCTTTACTCTATCTAGTGTCATAATTCCTTCCACAGTTTTCATACATGAAGAGTAGCCATGTTTGTCAACATCTTGCTCTATCTAAGCCTAACTTATCAGCCTTAGTTATCAGTACTAACAGCACTTATGCAAATAGAAAGATGGAATCACAGAGTTAATGGCTTATGCAACTCATATCCAATTTACTGTGGACAGTATCAGTAAAATCAAGTTTGTTTAAAGCACATGTTAATGTGCCTGTTACGTGTACTGTCAAATTTTTTTTGAAGACAGAGATTTTCTGAAGTGATCTTTGCATTGCAGATGAAAATGTGATATGCAAGGCCTGCAGAAAAAAACATAGGCATGCAAAAGAATTTGTTATATCTCTTGAGAGGAACGGAATAAACTGAAATAAAAAGCATACCACTGACGCTTCTCATGACAGGCAATCAGATAGGGAGGCTGAGTCCATCTGAAACTTGTAGGTGCCTCAGGAATTGAGCCTGTGCAATTCTCTACAGGTCAGCAGGGGATAATAAGAAAATCTGTCAAAGTTGAGGGTAGAGTCAACTTTCTAGACCACAAATCTGATCTAAGCAGAGTCGGGAGACAAAGAGTTCAAAAGGTTAACGCTACTATGCTTATTTAAGTGAACATTAACACTGTTGTGAGAAAACAGATGGAGAAGAACTGGGGGAATTATTTCACTGGTTAAGCTTATAAAACAGTGAGTAGAACGACAGACATCGCATGTAAAGTAGCTTGTAATCATGAAAGTGTAAGCTGAGTTCTTCTTTTTCTTTTGCTTACAAGTAGCTTGAATTAATGGCCTCCTAATCATCACAATTATGTGCTCCTATTTAAGAAATTGGTGGGGAAACATCTGGGTTGTACATAACATTCACCATCATGTCTTTCGTCAGGTAAATTAATAGCTTTGTTTTGCAGTGACTGTAGAAAGAGACAAAAACATCAGAGCACAATGGTGCTTACCATTTTTCTGTCAAGATGGAGCCACTATTAGGGATGCTACTATCAGTGATGATCAATGTGAAGCAGACATATTTACTGGGAGTCTGCTCGAACACAATACAAGGGAACAAACAGCAAGGTGAGGCCATTTTGTGGATAGATTACAACCTATTGCTTACGACCTGCCTTTATTACATCCCTTTCTTTCCATCTGAAGAGAAGAGAAACCCAAATAACAGCGGGTTCTGTTGCTCTGATGACAGCTTGAGAAAAAGTAATAAGGAATTCCTACAGCTATAAAAACAGAGTGAGGAAAGGGAGCCAAGTTACCCTTGGAGCTGTCACTCTTTGCAAGGCTCTTTTCTTTTCACTTACTTTTGTATAATACTTTATGGCTAAACAGCTATTTTTATAGCCAGATGAGGACATAAGTCATTCTTTGAGGAGTCTTGGAGAATCAGCGAAGAATTTCTGGTAAACCTTCAGATGGCAAGTCTTATTTTTCATCTGCTTAGATACCGTGTATCTTGAATTTTCAGGCATCTGAAATTATGGATTACCTCATGCTTATTGGATCTGTTGTTTGGGCATGAGCTATGTCCAATTTGAACAAACAATGAATCCCAAAAAGTGTTTTTATATGATTTTTTTTTTTTTTTAATGATTTGTCTTTCAAAAACAAGGCAACAATTTGGATAGCACTATACCAGAATACATTAATTGGTTTGGAAACAACAACCATTTCATATTCTTCATGCCTCTGCAACCTATTTTAACTTTTTGGTTTTTTTCTCTAATGCAGGAAAAGCCAGAACTGAATGAATTTTGAGCAACAGTATTCATGAACATTTGCAGGAATTTGAAATGGCTGTTGATCTATCCATATCAAGGCCCCTTGTTATTGGTTGCTCCTGCGGTTTCAGACAGAAAGGTTTTTGTTCCTGAGGAGGTTTGAGGAATGGCTGATTTGTGTGAATACCCGTATTTGCATGCGAACGAGGCTATTGCTTTACAAACAAGAGCGTTCATTATTCTTCTGTTTAAAAGGATACACTAACCCAATTAGTGAGCTGGAAGAATATCCCGTGATTTAGCTAACCAATAACATGCTTCAGATAGGAGGCAGTGAATACTTGAGCTGCACAGTATATGAACCCTCAAGTTGGCATTTCCCAAACCTTTGAAAGTTGAACCCTCCCTTTAGGAAAATAAGAAAAATTGTACTCTTCATTCCTCCCATATGTTATTAAAAGCATACCAAAATGAACAGACACTCAGAGAAGTCTGTATGTATCTGCATGTTCAGATGCTTCCTCTCCTTCCAAAACATTCTTTGAAGAGGGTAGAAAGAAACTTATTGTTGGTGTTGAAAACAACTTAGTTGAGTTCTCTTGAAACAAAGAGTGCCATTACATCTCAGAGCCACTGCTTCAGGCTTTCCGCAGACTCAGGCAGGTACCAGTTACACTTGAGCAAAATTCACTTTAAATCCTATGAAAGAGAAGCTGAGATTAGAAGGCAGCTGAAAGGCTGAGACTGCACCCTACATATCTTCTCATGCTCTGCTCATGGTGAAATGTAGCCCATGTTTAATGATGCTGAGCAAAGTTAGAATGTACTCACCTAACTTGTGTGAAACACTAATTTCAGACAGCAACTACATTTAAAAAACATGGCTGAGAGGAATCAACATGATCAAGAGACATTTCACATTTTGGAGAGCAGTCTCAAAGCCTGTTCACCAATGATTTGCAAACAGAAAAAAAGGTTGTGTTTGCTATGAGTATTACTGAAGATGAATAATCCATCCAGCTGTGCTAAGTAGCATGAGAAAAAATGAGTTCTTATTTCTGGCTAAGTTATACTGTATATAAGGAGGTTTATATGATTCAGGTAAGATCTGGAAAAGTATCCAAAGTTCTGAATTTATACTCAAGCTTCCACACCTCTGGGTTCAGGGTGACAGGGAAGATTTATAGATCCTGGCACAAAATGAAAAAGCATGCATTGCTGGCCTAATCATCAGTACTCCAAACCCTTTCCACAGCTGCTATTTTCCTCCTCCTCCTCCTTTTTGTTTTTTTTTTTTTTTTTTTGGTACTCTAGGGCTTTCTTTTCCCTCCTCCTCCAGCCTAACCCCTAGGATATTTAATTAATTTTCAAAATTATCCTCTTTTTATCTTAGCTTCTTTAATAACTATTATTTCTTTACCCCACACTGTTCATTTTATCTTATCATGTGGCTTCTTACATCTATGCTGCAGATGCTTTTTCAGGGCTTTTTGCAGCTTTGCCCTGGCAACTCATCTTTCATCACCCCACCTCTTTGTTCCTCTTTACAGTGCCTCCTCTTCATACCTTGTTGCTGGATCTGAACCTATGATGCTTCCACACTGTTCACTGGGCCTAGTAGAAAAGCA
>VZZY01003547.1:0-16158 GCA_013400335.1 Eurystomus gularis | reverse complement strand
TAAGCTACCTACCAAAATCTTCAGATACAGAACTAGCTGCAAGACAGACAGCACATAGCTCAGAGAAACAGAGGAAAAGTACCTCTGAAGTTCTTTAATGGAGGTTCCAGATGTCCTTTGCAGGGTATTGTGTTGCTGACATCTATGGTGTTGTCCCTAGAAGACCCTTTTGACTTGCTTCCTTCCACAGCTCATGAGCTGATCGCTCAGTTGTCCTGAAGCATCACTGATTGCTTGCAGTCAAATGACATAGCTTGGATGTCAGGCTTCAACTTAAAGACTTCTTGGGACAAACAGAAAAGTATTCCTGTTAGTAAGCAAAATAATCTAATCGTATTTGCTTTTCATTGTGTTCTCTCATTTTCCCCCTTTATTCTTTTTAAAAACCACCAGAGCTTATAAGCACAGTATATTGGCCTTAAATGACTTATGGTGTTTAATTGTATTCCAGAATTCCTTCTTTGTTTGACTAGTTTCAGATTTTCTGATAAAATAATGTACCTGCATACTTTTTCAGGTCAGTCCTGTCTTTAGCACCACAAAATGCCCTCCAAAGGACTTAAAAAACATTAATGATAAATATTCCAGTATATGAAGTACTTACATATCCAGGATATCATAATGTCTCTGTATCTTTCAATCTTTTACATGAAATGAGAGGTTTTAAGATTTATAAGCTAACCACAGTCATTCAGTTGTTAAAGAAAATAGTGCACAGAACTGATACATTCTTCTAACTCCATTTGTTCAATTTGCTTCCTCAAAAACACCCAAAAGATTCCTGTTGGATGATTGTATCCCTCCAAGTCAAAAAGGAACCAAGATGGAAGTGTTGGCCATTTTCTTTCCGGTCCCCAGAGTCTCCAGACAAGAAGAAAAACTTGTTCTCCTTCTCTTCTTGAGCTCTGAAGAAAGGCTTAACACCTCACCTTCCTCATCCTGGATATGAATGAGATTGCTTGAAGACTTCAGCCAGCCCAAGCATGGTATTAAAGAACAAATAATTTATACATTTGTCTACTTCCTCTCCTAGGTCCTCCTGAAGGTTTTAGACTATTTGGCATATCTTCTTAAGAAAATATGTCCCAGCACAGTAGAAAACATGTGTCGTATGTGTCATTTCTACTTGCCTCATGTGAACCCCCAGAACTGCAAGAGCAAAAAAGCAAGATGGAATTGCTTTGCTGTGGACTGTTCCCAGAAAATGAAGATGCACAAGAAACAGAGTCATAGCTGTAATTAATGAGCAAGTTACACTATTTTGCCCTTTTAAAAATAAGATAGCAACAACAGAAATTCCCCAAATAGTAGTGCAATTGAAATCTCCAGGTCAGATTTAAATCAAATAACCATCAAGTTGTGGAGAACATTGCTAAAGGAAGTCAGAAACCCCCAACAAATAGTACTGTGCCAGTACATTCCAGTTCCTTCGCTGGAAATACACCCGAAGTGATCAACTAGACCCAAAATGCACTCTTGATCCTGCACTCTGACTTGTGGAGATTGGGGATGTAGGAGCAGGTCCTAGTATTACTTTTGAAACAACCCTTTCCACTTAATTTTGTATGGCTTACAATAGAACTGGGCACTGCTCCTGACTGAAACCTTCAGGCGTTTTTGAAGTACTAATAAATAACTTAGTTAACAACTATGAACATTCTCTGAACTTTCAGAACTGAAATATAATGTTAATTTCAATAAAATAAATGAAATAATTTATTTTTACTGTACTCAATGAAATACTTAGCTGTGCTACTACTATGTTAATAGCAAAACTACCATTGATGCCAGCAGGACTTTACCCATTGTTCTTAGTATAGCACGTTTTTGAATGTTAGTTTAACTTGAGCAAAAATAATCTAGAAGTTAAAGTTGCTCTTTAGGTGGCCCCAATATGTGTGGAAGCCTTACTGAGACCCATGGAAAGGGGATGTTGATTGTTTGGTCCAGGATGATTGGCTTTTGATCCATGTTCTTAACCCCAAATAAGTACCTTTTGCACAACTGTAGTAAAAAGAGCTTAAAGCAATTTACAGCAAAGCAAAAGACTCTGCTGGGGAACAGCAAGACATCTCTCTGCTTTCTGCCTCCATTCCCACAGGGCTAACTTGAAATGTCTTGGTTAGAAGGACAGGCTATTCTGGCTATGGGAGCTGTTCTCCATATCATCATTATTCGCTGGCACAGCTAAGAGTCTCTGTGAAAATGCTCCAACTTGCACAGGGAAATGATATGTATATAGGAGCTTCCATGACTAGAGAAGTGGGGAGTGGCGGGGGACTGGTGGAAAAATTGTCTTTGTAATGTTCACTAAATACTTATCTGGCACTCTAGGGGTCTGGTCTTTAATGTATCACTGAAAATTAGATGGAGAATTTTATTTCCACTCCCTTGTATCAATCATTCTGGTTTCCTGTGCAAACAGACATTTTTGTCATTAAGCTAAAAAGAAAAGCTTTCGAGAACTCAAGCAACTGCTCTGTCTAGTTCTTTTCAAGCAAGGTTTTTGCTGGTAGTATCAATAACAGGATGTGCTGACCATTGCTTAGTGTAATCATTTGGTCTAGTCACTGATATAAACAAATTGCCCCTTGACCTCACAATTTATTCACAACAGGCCTAACCCAAGACAGTTTAAGTTACAAAAATATTAATAAATAATTTGCAATTATAGACATTCTCTTCCCTGTGTTAAAATAAGTGTATAATATCACAAATAGAGTCCTGTAGTGATAGGTGTCTTTTATAAAACAAAGGTAATAATTGTTATCACTGTTACCTCTCCAATTATATTTTACATAAATACCTGAGCATGGTTATGACTCTTTCCCTAGTGCATGAGCCTAGGGAGTCTGAAGTGCTGTGCAAAAGGCACGTCCACATATGGGGAAAATAAGTCCTTCTTTGCAAATTGGTCATGCTAATAACTACAATGTATGCATATGAAGGAGAAATAAAAATAGTTTGTGTGGGGTTGAGGGTCCACTGTCATTTCCCGCATCCCTCCCTTATTTCCTCTTTATTCACCAAACTCTCATCAAGCCTTTCATTTCCCTCCTCCCCTGCTGACTTGAGGAAGTGTTTTTGAATAGTGCTTTCTGAGTTAATTTTAGGGTTTAGGTCTGAAGGGCCCATGTTTCTGTTTCTATCCTGATCAGGAAATGCAAAGCCACAGTTTGCATTCATGCTCCGATTTGCAAAGAACCATTTCCCCAGCACTTATTTTAAATCTTGTTCTTCTGGGAGGAAAAAACTCTTACAGTCTGAAATCAAGCCAAATTAATTTCCCCTTCCTGAAGTATTTCTTGTGTTTCCAGAAAAAAAAAAAGAAGTTGAAAGTCAGGAAAACATATTAATCCTATGTGCAGACCTATATGTTTGCTCGTGATTTGTTGAGAAAAAGAATTGCACTACAAATAAGGTTTCTGAACCTTATCCAATGCACGTTTGATCCACAGGACATTTTAGCTCTATGGGAAAAATTCTCTCTGAATTGTAAGAATATACCTTTAAAGTGATTCATTACTCTAACGAGCTCTAACAAATAGCGTGACTGTAAGGAACTGCCACTTTACTCAGCTACTTTAGCCATCCTGTGGGCTGAGTATTCACTGCATTTATAAGTGTTGTGCCTTTTATATTATACTCAGGGAGTTGTAATTAGACTATTTAAAGCAGAAACTAATGTCTGTGGAGAGACTGGGTATGAGACAATGTTTTACACTGCATAAGCCAAAGGCTTGTAAGAATTTCTTGTTCACACACACTACTTCCATGCTATTGCATTAACAAACTGTGGTGAAATATTCATCATTTATAAATAAATGTTACAAATAGTCCCACAGAATATATAAGGGAAACCTGAAATAACAGCCAAAAGTAGGGGTTTGTGTCCCACTAGCCCAGTGCAGATATAGTCTATGAGGGATCTTGTCTGAGCTGCAGCCCTGGCAGCGCATGCCAGGGTGCATCAGGCACCACCTACAATCTGGCTGTCCATTGCCACTGTATGCTCACCTGATCCTTGTAATTTGAACATGTCAGAGGGAGAAAAATCTGGATAGAGCTTCAGTCTGGGAGTGAAATACGGTAGATTTGATTCTTTGTGCTTACATTAACCCCATGACTGTTATTTTCTGGGAGATGCTAAATTCAGTGGAGTTGCCCAAGCACAGTGTGTGCAACCAAGTAGAAAATCAGGCCTGGTGCCCCTGTGAGAGCTGGAATAGATGACTAACCTTCTTTACCTTGTATCTTTTGAGGGAAAAATTTGCAGAACACAGGATATGGGAGATTTATTTGGAAACTATATGGAAACGTGTTGTTTTTCGTGGGTCTGGGACTAGTGTAATAAAATACGGTACTACATACTAGTTGGCAGAATGGTGTTGGAGTTGAGGGTTCATCTTTCTATAGGTTAATTCAAAAGTGTTTGGGGGTTTTTCCAGTATTGGAGTGTACTGAGGACCAAATATTTACAAGATAAATGGACTTACATATAGCCCAGTTGGAAAGGCTGGTTTTCATAAAAAAAGCAAACAACAACAACAAAGTAAAGACTTTGGCCTGCAATACAGCATATGAAATGGCTTAATAATTTAAGCTAGTGCTGTCATGCCCTACTGAAGTAATTTTTCTAGGAATCAGTTGTAACTAGCAATTCTGGTAAACTGTTGCCTTATGCCCATGTAGCCTCTTTCCTCTCCTGTATCAGAAGCACTAAACTGATGTGACTTGCTGTTGAATTAGATCTCACTTTCCGATCTCACTCTGTCTGCTCATCGTAAAGGGAGATTTAAGCAGGGGCTGCACTGGTTGAAGAGCCCTAGGAAGAATGCAGTCTGTGGTCTCACCCAGAGCCTCTGGAAGTGCAAGTGAAAAACCAGCCCCCCTTCCCACCCAAGTTTGCATCACACACCTTTTTCTGCTGCTAGAGCTATTTGGGTTTCAATCTACCACAACACATAAGTTCCTGTGTGAAGGCTCACAGTAGCTTTGCCTTTAAGTAAAAGAAATACCAGTTTTCCATGTAGAGATTGCAGCTGAGTTTGCCTCAGAGATTTAATAAAGAATGATGATCTGTGAGCCTCCTTCTCTTTGAGCACCTGCAAAAGATGATTAATTGTTCCCCCCAGAAATATTTTTTTAAAATGTTTTCTCACTTTCCTTTTTCCACTTGTCTCCTCTGAGACTACGTCCAGACTTAGAATTTGTCACAAAATATAGGTGGTGGAAATGCCTTACCTGTTGCTACACAATTGCATATTATTTGGACAAGGAAAGTGGAAAACAACTTACATAGCAGAGTGAAATGTGTACAGACCTGTACCACCAATATCTTTGATTTTACAGAAAGGTACATAATCAGATAGAATTCTCAGATGCTTTTAATGAGCAGAGGTGATAGATAGACAGAAAGGCCAGTTCAGACAGTGTTGCCAAAATTTCAGCTATATAGAGCCCTGAGGCCATAGACGCCTAGTTTTTCCTGGAATAGGAAAAGTTAGTGTGATATTTGCTGAGAGTAGCATACATGTTGATTCATGCTAAGAGTCCTGTGATGACAGTGGTATGAGTCTTCTAGGGAAGACAGATTAGAAAGGGGCAGATTGTTGGTTTAGGGCCATGTGGCCCCAGGCTAACAAGGACTACATGATCAGCATCCCCAGTGCACCTGTAGCTTGCACTTCAGCTAGAAAGTACCTGTCTTCTGATGGGAAGAATGAATTCAGAGGATCCCAGAAATAGTTAAAATCTCTTGGGGGAGGGAAGATAGCTTCAAGTAAAAGGGAAAATGAGGCTTATGAGGGGCTAGCATTTCCTCGTTCAGCTGGGTTTTTTTGGACATATCTGTGGTGAGCAACTGATATTCAGGTCTGAGACTTTTCTGCTAGGGTACTCCATGGAGGAAGTCCAGATCCTGCTGCTCTAGCAAAAAAAAACATAAGCAACTCCAGGATCCTAGAAAGCATGGAGCTGGTTGTGACCTGGAAGAGTGACTCACATGAGAGGAAGGTGCCAATGCTCAGGCAGCATGTAAAGCACGTCAGCTGGTGGAGGAATTTGTTGGCATTGCACCTCAGCTGGTGCAAATACTTGGCCTTTTAAAATTAGCTGCTCTAACAGCTAATGTCTGCTGTGCCTCCAAAATTGCTAGGATCTGCATTTTTCCTGCAAATAGTAGCACTTGCCCTAAAAGTGGGTAAAAGATTCTGTTTTATGAAAGTATTTCTGACACATAGCAACCTGGGGACAACTGAAAGGATAGCATGCTTAGGGAATGAGACTCCTGAGGTGGCTACTATAGCTACTATAATTGCCTGGGGAAGTATTCAGAACATATGTCCTAAAATAAACACTGCCTGCTCACATACAATCTTTTCTACTGCTCCATTTCTTTCACAGGAACACTAGCTTCTAGGTTTTATCCCCTAAGACTTCAAGATTTTTAAAATGTATTTATTTTTTTCTTTCCTGTTTTCCACAGCTTTTCAAGAGCATCTTCTGTGGTCTTATCTTACTTTTGTTAACCAGTCACAAATGAACTGGACCTATTAATTGCCTGGGCCTCACTAGTCCTAGGCTTCCTACTACTAGAAGGGGCAAGCTGGCTTGTTGCAAGGTTATTTCCATCTTTGTAATGATTTTGGCTGATTTCCAGTATATGCTGTAAATAAAATGGTAGGCATATGTGCTTATTTCCCTTATGAATCATGGAAGAATGTGTGTGCACTGAATATGCTACTATTGGCAATTTTTGAGCAATGTGTTCTATTTTATTTATAGGAGCAAGATATATGTTATACTACACTGCATTACACAGTCATTTATCTATGTACAGATATATATCTCTAGGTATTCAAATTTTTTAACAAGGTCTTCTAGTAGGTCACATTTTTGTATGGGAGACACTTTAATTTCAAGCCAAAGAATAAAATCCTTCAAATGTTAATTAACAAAATCAATAATCTTTATTTCTCCAATGATGCTGACTTTACAGTCCTTCATTAAATAGATCAATGCATTTCCATCAAATCCTTATTCTTACTTTACCAAGAAATTAATTTTGTGTCTATCTATTCTTAAAATTGCATAAATTGGTAAAGAAAAATCAAACTTAGCTTTCTTGTTTGTTTCATATCTGAAGGAAAGTACTTTATAGAATTTCTGTTAAGATCTGAAATAAATATTAAAAATTCAAATGCTTCTACTGTAAGAGGAGCTCTAAGAAGTCTCTTTCTTTCAGAGAGACCAACTTTCTTTGAGCCACAGAAGGCTCCAAGATTATTACTGAGTGATTACAAAATCCAGTTGTTTGAACTGAATTGCAGTTCTCTGAGTTTGACCTCAGCTGTGACTGAATGTCACAAATCATATGGTATGCACAATGGAAACAAAAAAAAATCAGTAACTGTGAAACGGAAAAGGCCTTACAGAAGTAAATTTCTATGAACAGGCTAGTTTTCGTAGTGCTGTCCAAATTAGCTTTCTGAGTGCTGCCCTTTACTGCTGTGAAAAAAAAAAGCAACAAAATTCCCCAGAAAAATTTCAGTATAAACTCCCCTTATTAACCTGGCTGCCACTAACATTTCCTCCTTGGGTGTCTTTTGCTCTAAGCCCCTAGAGAATGGCTCCATCAGCAGTGGGGAATTAAGCCACAATGAATCAGGTGAACTTCAACAGGGTTCTAGCACTTATGAAAGTAAAATGTCACCAAAAGAATTGCTAATGCTTAATCTGGCCATATCAACAAAGAAAGAAGTATGTTTTGAAGAGAAACACTAAAGAAATATTCCAAGAAGCCTTGCAAGAATAACAATATTCAAAAAGGGAAAATATCTGTTAACTCATTATCTTATTCTATGGCTGAAAATATTTGATAGAAGACATCCTTTTTTACTACATGTAATCTGTGTTTGATTCTGTTATTCATCTGAACTAGTCTTAGCAAGACTATTCTTTTTCCTTGCTTGTAAAATTGATTAAAAAATCTTTTTCTTTTGAAACCAGATGTTGGGATTAGTTGTTCCATCTAACTAGTCAAACCTTTAAGGTATGGTATAACCTAATCTGCAAAGAAACTTCATTATCTGGGAAGTTCCTGATATAAAATATCTCTTGCACTTCTGTTAGCAGTCCTCAGATAAAGAGCTGTAATTACTTATGCATGGCACTTAGAAAGTCCTAATTCTGTCCTCTTTCATATAAAATTTCAATTATATTTCTTTAGTACAGAGTTTGTATACATTTATAATAATAAGTAGAAATAAAACAAGCGAGGAACTTGTCATTCTGTTATTTATACTCTATGTAGAAATTGATCAAACAGGTGAATAAAAATATTTAGTTCTGAATGTATTTGTCATTCTTTTGCTTAACTTATAAGTGACTTAAAGAGAATTAGAAAGAGGAAAGATAACCGGAAAGACAATTGGAAGCAGAAATGATTTCTGAGGTCAGTATTTTGTTGTGTATATGGAATGTAAATTGAGAAATGTAGGTGGTTATAATGCCTTGGATTATAGGAGTTTCTCCCTCTTTCTGCTGAGCCCAGCGTATTTAGGGCACTTGCTGGTCATTTGCAGTGTCTAGGAGTTGCTAAATGAGTTTAAAAACTGGAATAATCTTCTACCAAACAACCTTGGTTGTTTGCAAAGCTCAAGGAAGTAGTAAACTATGTGACACCAACAGGCTATTCATGAGAACTTTGTAATTAACAGCTGAATATTTTGAAAGATCTTGTTAGTAGCAATCCAAGGAGAAATGGGGAAAAGTATAGTGTACTCAGATTTCACCAGCAAGGCAGATACTGACTTTACAAAGCCTTAAGATATTTCAAGTTCTTTCTAAGATTTGTCTTCAATGAAGCAAATGACTAGATCCTGGGATACTTCACTGAAGGCTGCTTTTGTCAAACAGAGAAGAAACAAGAGAATGCTGACCTCCCTCTTGGATCACAGGTTTTATACTTGCTACTATTATATATTTAATATGTTTTCTATAACAGGCTGGACACTAACATTATGAAATCACTGAGTGTACGTATATTGAACAGATTATACTGTGCTTCTGGCCAGCAGCAAGAGGTGGCCTGACCAAAAGAGTCAGTCTGAGACAATTGAAAACTCCCCCCTTTCACTCCCTTTCCCTGCTTGAAATGGCAGGTCTGCTGATTGTAGGGGAAACCCCCTGAACAAACTGATGTTAACTGATAGAAACAATGGAAAAAGTACAATTCTATCTGTTAACTTACAAATCCAACATACTTCAGTCATTTAGTGACTCACTTCTTCCATCACACTCTTATCTCTGTCTTGTTATGCTTTATCTTTTTCACAAGCCAGTTTACATTGGGTTAGTTTAACAAGGTGGTGTTTTTTTTTTCTGCAAGTACCTGCACAGTACATCTTGTTCTTTTAGTGGGACAATATTTACAAATAAAAAATACTAAAGAAAAAAGATTTTTTTCCTTAAGAAAATATTAATAAATGGATGTATAAAATTTAAGCTACAGCCTTGTCATCCACCTGCTAAACATATACATTTCATCTACAAGACAAGCAGAACCTGGGATATGAGTAGCAAAACAGAATCTGACCATCACTGGGTTTGTAAGAATGACCTAAAAAAATTTTTATCTATGTACTAAAAGCACGTAAAAAAGTAAACTGGATGTGCTGCTATTGATGTCCTTCTGGTATTCGTTTCTTTGCAGGCCTGCTACAGTCTCCAGGACTTTTGGGATTTTCAGAACAGATGCACCATTTTTGCTTAAGAAGATGGCTTTGGAAGAACTGCCATAAGATGGGCTCATTCCCATTATGCTTACAGGCTTTTTCTGCTGTCACTAAGGTTAAACTGAGAGGTCCAAGTAAAGGCACCCATCTGTTAAACAAAATGTGTTGCTCTAAACATATGAGGAAATTAGAAATAAATCCTGTGATTCTAGGATTGAAAGAAATGAAAAGTACTCAAACACAAGCAAAGTCAAAGGGAATAACTAGTGCTAGGACTGGAAAAAGCCCAGGTATGTACCTGGTGGCAGGACAATATGGGTTATGGCAGTATAGGTAAGAAAGGGTCTTGGACAGATCTGGGTGAATGCAGTTTTAAGGAAAAAGTAGCATCTTTCACCAATTACAGTACAGAATAAAAATGCTTTGAGGATAGACTGCTTCTGAGCTAATGAGTGAAGGGAAGATCTACTTCAAAGGCTGAGGAAATACTTTTATTTTTCAAGCAGTGTGTACGAGCTATTTATTTTATGGATCTTGCAAGCCATTGTTTTGATCAGTTGAGAAGGACTGACTGGTGAGATAGACTTCACTGGCCATTGGCAAACTTCCACTCTGGGGTTCAGAAGTGAATCTCCCTTCCTTCACTATCTCAAGAGCATTCCTAATTTACACAATCTATGTCCTTCTGTACAACTTCCACTGGAGTCAATAGGAGCTGTGTGCCTGAAGCCAAGGGCAGAATTTGGCTCGGAGAGAGTGTAACAGCTCCAGTGCTTTGCCAAATGAAATACATTTAGAGTCTGACATGCACAGTTGGATGCAGTAAGTAAAAAATCAGCTTTGCTGGATACAAGACTTCACTGACTAGTGCTACTTCCCCTTCATCATTGTTAAAAGATGTGCTTTATAAGAAAAACTGTGCTAGATCAAACCAGTGACTTACCTTACCTATTGTTCATAGAGTGATATATTATGTAGTTCCTTAGTTTCCAGTGTTTTGTTGCTTAGGACTTACTGCGTCTGAGGCTGCATTTTTTATTTAGCTCTGCATCGATTATAATAAAAGCTGTGCCAAGTTTAATTGCTTTCTTTGTCACAGTTCCTTGAAACACAGTTCTTTTAACTCATTCCAAATAATTTCCCAAAATTCAACAGCAGTAACAGCACAGTTGACTGATACGATCTGTACCTCATTTAAAAGAGCCATTTAGCTTGTCTAGTCACTGCTGAACAACAAGTATTGTACTGCTAACTCACAGTATCTCACAGTTCACTAGTGTCAGGAACAGGGGTTCTTATGTGACTTTTTCTTGTGAGGTTCTTCTCATGAAAAGCTATTCTGAACTGCATGCAAATGACTACCTTGTGGAGGCAGCCTTTTAGTCATCTTCTGTCTTTTTCGCATTATGTGTAGGTAATTCCTATGGGATCATCCCTTCTTGTAGTTATAAAGATTAATTGAACAAAATTGCACATATGGACAAGAACTCAGCTATTCACAGACTTTTACAGCCTACAGGAGTCTTTCATGGGAACCATTAGTTGCGGCTATTTGTTCTTCCCTAAAATCACAGTGGCTTACTTCTATTTCCCTAAACAACTCAAGAAAAAAACACAATGCTTTTAAGTGTTAACTGCACACTCTGAAAGTGATCTGTGTTTGTTTCTGGGTTGGGATTTTTTGAGGCTTTTGTTCTGTTTTGTTTTTCCTCTGTGAGACTTCTGCTTCTCTTCTCTAGTGGTTTTTATCTCTGCCTTTTACATTTACAGTTCCCATCTTTGGTAAGAAGATCCAAATGAGGAAATCCCTTCAGTAGAAATTGTTTTTATCAAAATCACCAATTCATTCAAGCTGCTTAAAACAGCCAGTCTGCACCCCAGTAAAGGAAAATGGTCTCTCTGACCTGTTTGAGAATTTAATCAGTTTTTTTCCTTTAAAACAACAAGGCAGAAAACCTTGATTTTGGATTGCGTGATAGCTTACAATACTTCTGTGCAGTGCAGTATACAAGGACAGATTATTTTTCTCTAAAATTATGTCATCACTTTGTGCAATGTTCCCAGAAAGCACTTCTTCCATAGCTAGGTGTTTTAAGAATGAAACTGTCAAAAATTTCACAGACGGAAAAAGAGACTTGTATAAAAAATCAAGGTGAACACGCTTTGATTAAAAAAATGGAAGATGTTTGGAATTCTTTTCCCCTTCAACATGTGGGATTTAATAACTGCTGTTTGTTATTAATTAGAGAACATACTGCACCTTCTAACAAACACGTCAGAGGAGAAGCAAGCTAATTTGTTATATTCCCTTTTGGGTATGTTTCCCATATACACAATATTTAGACTAAATCCTGTGACTACTTTTTTTCCATTGACAGCTTAGGGAGGCAAGTTCTCAGCAATCTGAACTGAATCACTAAACATGCTCAAAAACTAAAATGCTGCACTGTACATGACTGTGAAGTTAGGTGCCTAGAATAGACCAAAGGTGCTTAACTCATATGCATTTCTTTGAGCAGTTAAACCTTAGCACTTGATGCTGAAACCTGTGTATATGTGTGAAGTTAGCTTTCCGCATGTGAGAAAGTTTGCAGAGCCTGGAAGAAGGAGAGAGAGAAGCACTGGTAAGATTAGAACATTATGTAACACAATGACTGTCGCCTAGGAGGATCTTAAAATATTATATGCAGCATCTGAAATATTTCCACACAAAATTTCACTATTCAGTGTACAGCCATTAGATGTGTCACAGCTGGTATTTTTTTCTTTATTCACATTTGTACAACATGTACATGTAATACGGTGGAGGCAACCTATATGGAACAGACAAAGAAATGGAGTAAACAAAAGCCTGTATTTGAATAATTAAACAGCATGAAGTTATTGCAATCCAAGCGTATATTTAATTAATCAGAATTAATTTTAAAAACCTAGGGTAAAATAAAATTAATGTTATAGAAGTTTTGGAGCCTCATAATAGAATAAATCTCTTGTGTGAAATATTTTGGTAGTGACTATCATAAAGGAGACTGCTTTAGAGAGCAACAATGTGTTCTGAAAGAGTCTTCTGCTCTGTGTCAGTTAGGAAGAAGATGTCATTATACTTGGCAGTGTATTCATTGTGCCTAATTCTCAATGAGCTGTAGCTGATTAAACCTGGAATGTATGCCAATACTTCCAGAGTACCTGCCACCCTGTCCATAAACGCACACTGTCACTGTGATTGTCCCCAAAATATTTTATAAAGTTTGCTGTCTCACTCTCTTTTTTTCTTTATTTCTCACTTTCTGACATCTTGAATATGCCAGAGACAGGTTGAACTGATGAAAAAAAATCTGAGATAGACCAATCTATTACTTGTTATTTTTGTAAATCTTATCCATGGCTCCCCACAAACAGAACATATTTTTTTAATCTATTCTTTATATCTTCTGACATATTTCCAGATTTATGACTGTTTTGAATACTAGAATTTCCAGAAGTGGGTGAAGTTAGGAAATATCTGCTACAGCTTTGATACATTCATTTCCAGAGGTACTGTACATGAGTGATGTGAGAACATTGTGATTCTCTGCTGTTCACTATGGGTATGTTCCTGCATCTAATAAGGTTTGCTAAAAATATCATAAAGTTCGTTATGTACTACTATGGCTAATTATTCTCATTAATTTTGAAAATGCATGCAGTTTATATTGGTATTGAATACACAGTAGTGCATGGAAAGATCTGATTGCACAGTGAAGGAGCAGATGGTCTTTACCTTGAGGAGATTACCACCTGAAAATACAAAAGAAGTGCAGGGTGTATGCATGCAAATGAAGGGCTCACCACACAGGAGTGGGGATGAGAAGGGTTGAGTCACAGGGGAGGAATGAGCAGTGGCCTGTCAGGAAACACCCTGCAAGTTCCAAACATTTTTATTTTTGTTGGGTAGGTGTTTGGGTAGGTGGAGATCAGTGAAACAGGACAAAGAAAAGGCAAGGAAAGAGAGGTGAGGTCATTTCGGGATGGAGAAGAGAGGGGGAGCAGACATGAGATGAAGATGAGAGTAGAGAAAGGGAGAGCTGTGGGGGCGAGATGGTTTGCAACAATCAGCACGTGGGAAAGGATAATTAAAAATCATGGATGTCTGTCAGCCGTTAAGCCTTTTTTACCTTTGCTATGTCAGCTTCATTGCCAGACTGGATCCTCCCTGCAGTCTCTTCCTCATTCCAGGCTGCTCCTGTCATTGTTTAACATAGTTCTGCATGAACTGTGTGTGCAGACTGAAGCCATAAAATTATACAGTGCGCTTAATTGAAAAATTGAAAAATTACTTTACTGCGACAGTCTACACAATGGTTGACTCTTAGGGACTGATCTTAGGCTACTGTACTGAGTAAGTACAATTTAATGTTGTAACTTTTAAGTATGAAACCAGTGATTTTTCCTTTGGCAGCTGGAAATTGTTCTTACACCACATTAACTTTTAGGGCTGGAAGGGGAACTTCCCCCTATACCTATCCCTTTTAAAGATTCAGATAGCTGATAATATTTCTCACTTATGCTTGAGATAGAAAGTCTGAATATCAAAAGTGGCCTCTGTCTGTGTGTATTTCCTTAGGTCAAGTGATATATTAAATTTCTTTAATATTAAAACTATTGCTTTTGTGCTCAGAATTTTTATTTTTGCTTTCAAAACAGATAGTAGATTTCTGTTACATTAATATTCTGCTGAGAAATCCCGTATCAGCTCTAAGTCTGTTGTCACTACCACACTTTCTCAGGGAAACAAAACCCATCTAAGGTCCAGTTTTACCAATCTTCCTCCCTGCTCCCCACAACTTGTTTGAACAAATAAGTTTATTTTCTGGAAAGCTACATTAAACTTGAAGAGTTTGAAATGGAGAGGATCTGTGTTTCCTAATTTCTTCTGTAAAATATGATGGAAACAGCAAACTAGATTTAAGCGGCATCTAAATTAAATAATGACAGTACCATTGATGAGCCATATAGGCTTCATGCCTCATCATTTAAGATCAGTTACTGGCTGCCAGAATTGCACTCATGGGACCCAAATATCTCCAATCCATAACTTTATTTTCTAGTCAAAATAACCAAAAACAATACCGAAAATAATAAAGGAAACCCAGACAAACTATCCTCTGTATGAAGCCACGGGTTTTTTTGCAATTCAGTAAATTCAGCCCTTCTATCCATAAGCTTAACATCTGCATTGTCAGCACTTACTCTTTTAAGTGGAATTAGAAAACAAAACATCAATGGAAAACCAAGCTGATTTCAATATTGTTCAACAAAGCAGGAATCATCTGACACTGTAGGAACTTCTTATCCTATTTTCTCTGAACAGCAGGGTAGAAGCACTTTAGTATTAGGATAATTCATTTTCTCTAAAAATTATACTGAAGATTGCAGTTTTGTGTATTTCATTTATAAATACTTGAATTGTTTCCATACAATATAGAGAGATAGAACCCACTACAATTCCTGATGTATTGAATATTCTTACAACTGAAGTCTCACTTTCAGTATGTAGCATCAAACTTGCATTCTTTCAATCACATATGCTGAATCTCTCACATTAGAATAAACTTTTAAATTCACTTTTCAAGCAGCTTCTCTCATCAAAGTGCAGTTAATGACACACTATTTGCAGCCTCTGTGCAGTAACACTTCGTTCAAACTAACACCTCTACTCAGAGCTCATTAAATCAGCACTTACATGCCTTCAACACAAAGGGAATAGTTTCAGGATGAGCACTGGATGTCTGATCTCCTTTTACACAGATTATCCTTTTTTCGACCCTGCTCTAGGCATTGCATGAGTGAACTTATTCCTGAAATACTGTAGCAAGAAATGGCTTCATCCGCTCTCTTGTTAAACTGTCATAAAACATATCCGAGAACTTGCACTTCCACTGCAAGTGTATTAGGAAATTGAGTAGATCATATAGAAATTCTCACAATAAAATAATGTGAATATTCATTTTCTACCAACCTAAAATTACAATTTCTTGAAAACAGTATTATTTTCAGCTTTGTAGAATTAAAACTATAAATGCTAAAAATGAGTGTGTTATACGTTTAATATATTTAAAAATCTGAGTCTGAATCTGATTGAAAGAGATGTGATCATACTATCAAAAGGTATCCTATCTTTTTCAACACAAAAGAGCTAACTTTGAAAATGTAACTTCAACATCTCTGGTTTGTTTTTATTTTCCTTTTCCATTCATGGCTTTTCAAATTGCAGCCACTGAGTCCCAGCTAATGAAGGAGAATCTCATTCCTGTCAAATGATTGGGAATCACATTTCAAGAGTCAGATGACACTTACCAAGCACATTGTTTGAGTCTTCAAGAAAGTCTAGTTGATGACAGCAGGCTTGGGTCTCAAATAGTTAGATAGAATCATAGAATCA
>VZZY01003546.1:0-87224 GCA_013400335.1 Eurystomus gularis | reverse complement strand
TGGTATTGCTATAGAAACAGACCAAAGCAAAGGGTAAATACACGGACAATAGCGAAAGACAATTTTAATTTTCATCCCTGCTTAAATGTCACACGTTTCTTATTGTGCCGCTGCTGTAACCGGAGCCTGCATCTGCAGCCCGATGTGTCGGGCCCGACTCCGAGACCCGAGGAATACAAGTCCCTCATTATTGCCAAGTGGGATCAGAGCACGTAGGTCTGTTTAGACACTGCAATGCATTGTAAGAGGCCTCGCTTCAGGGACAGCCATAAAAGCGTCCTTTTTCCCCCCTGTTAGAAAAGAGCAGCTGTATTCTTATAGCATGGACAACGCTGAAGACTGCCTGTCTCTGCTGCACAGAGACTCTCTGGCGCAGGCGTGAAAAAGCAAACTTCATTTTAGAGTCTGAGCGGGATTTCCCAGCGCAGGCTTGTGCTTTGGTGGGAACTGCACTCACTCCTGTGCACATGGCTTGGGAAAATGGGTGGGGAAGGTTTCTGAGGCTGTGTATTACTTGCTGACATTCGAGGCATCTGACACATTTTGGCAGCTCTAAACTAGCTTTACAGTATAAGCCTGAACAAACTTATGAATTAGGGTATTTTATACTATAAATTACCTGCTAATGGTCGCTCCAGATACCTCTGACATTAAACCAAGACCATAGCCATTGCTTGTTAAACGGGAGATATGGGTCACCTCTTGCTGACAGCACTCCCTACTTTTGTGGCTGTGGCTCAGCCTAGTTTTCCCTCTTTAAAGCCAGTGACAAAACGGTCAATCAGTGATAGAATTAAACAGGACCAAAATGGTTCTTTTATAGGTACATGAGCAGTATATAATTAATCGCTGAGAGTTACAGATGTGAACAGTGTGCTCTAAATTGTTTACCAGCTTGTTCTTGGAAATGAGACTTCCTGGATGACTTTCCTATTGAGATATGCTGCCCCTCCTTGTAAATCCCTTGGCAAGTCCTGCTTCCCAGCAAGAGCAGACTCCTCATTCACACACAGGATCATTCCTAGAATTGCCACCAGCGTTGCTAGAAGAGCTCTGGCTGGGCGGGTGGAAGATAATGATTGCTCTCCGCAATTTCCCAGTGTGAGCCTGCTCATGACACGTGCAGCATCTAGAAATGTGACCCGCGCTGCTGGTGGCAGGGCAAACCTGGACTGCTCTGCTGCATCTGGAGCTGGGGGTGACCTTTCCTGAAAGGAGGAATTGGTTTTGTGTCAAGCTAGGAGTCAGCATGCTCCTGTATTTCTGTTAATTGTATTAATTGCAGCAGTCACTCCTTGGCACTCCTTTACTTGGAAACCTGTGTGTATAGTTTTTGAAACTCACAGACAAAAGTCTTGGCATGTGAAGGCTTAATCTTCTGGTTGGATTTGGGAAGGGGGAGGAACAGGACAGGAGGCACTGACCAGCTGGCTCCTTTTGTTGTAGTCACAAAATCCAGAGTTGCTTCTTGTGCTTTCCAGTATTGCAGTGCTGTGTTTCACTGGCATTCTTGCTGCTTACTAAATATTTCACATACATTTGAAGACAAAGGAAGGGAGAAAAATACCAACAACCCACCTGTATATATTGAGGAGCAATCTTGTATTGGCATGCAGAGGAGCTAGATGATTTAAGCAGTCTTTTTGTCTTCAAAACCTTATGGTCTGCATTAATTTGCAAGGGCACATTTTAGATATACAGAAAGAAAATCTGCTTCTATGCACGAACATCCCTCTTACACTGTATTTATGTGAATGTGAGTGCATATTCTGACTATTATCATAATACACAACAGTTTGGCCGAATGCCTTCTTCGTTTATGATTTCCTGGTTTGGAAAGCAAGCAGTTATTCCCAGACGTTCCCAGTAGGAAAAATCATGTGGAAAGTTACTGCAAGAAGAGACTCTGGATTAAAAGACCCGACCAGTTCTCTGCTGTGAGACAGCATTTTCTCCCTCACAGACTCACTTATGACTTACGAGAAAAAATAGTGAAGGATATTTTGATATCAAGGGATAGTAACTGCTCTCCAGTATTATGAGGATTTTAGGAGATCATCCAGGAGCCATGTTTGCAAGTAATACTAGTAAGAATAACAGTTGATTTTAATGCCTCAATATAGAATCAGAAATCTTTATTGTGGCCTGTTTTATGTGTCTTTCGTGTTGTTGTATTTTTTTTTTCCTGGAAAGTCATGTTACAGTATTTACTATGAATTAAAACAAACAAACAAACAAACCAAAACCATCTAGCATTGCTTTCCTGGTTATACAAGGTAGCAGATGAAACACAGAAGAACCCAGCTGTATCAAGGCACTTTAATCCACTTTTGACCAAAATCTTGACATATTAACTGCATATACTGAATGAATGAAAGAGTTGAATTTAGCAGGAGCAGACTAATGTTCCCTTATCCCTCAGGGAATCTCCATCCATTTGTGCCCGTACTGTGACTGCAGAATCTTTAGGTATTTATTTAGATCTCTCATACGAAATGTCTCTCTCTCTTTCTCTCAAAGAATTATCTGCTTTTAGGGCATAAAAATATATGTCTGTAGATTAAATCCTGATTTCCTGGGAAAAGAAACCGTGTATACTTCAGAAAGATTTTGGCAAGTAACTGGAACCTTTCAAATAAGGAACTGAATTGAGCAAAATCCCTTGCTAACGTAAACTGACCTCCCTGGAGGTCAGTAGAGCAGGGACCCCCTCCAGGCAAGGATCTGTGCAGTGCTTTCAAGACATCTGAAAAGTCGTTCAGGCAAATGGAAAAAAGTCTTCCCTGAAAGTGCTCCTCACCCTCCAGCTCCTTCCTTTTATCAGGAACAACATGCTCTTCCTGCAAAGTGCATCCTGCACTTTGACAGCATGGAAACCTCAGACTGGTGGAAGCAGAACCCTCACATCTGAATGGAGTTTATCAGATCCCCTGTCTCTAGGGTGTCACAGCAGCCACCCTTCACTCTCTACTTACCTGTAAGACAGCAGGATCAGATTCGATAAATGAGAAGAGGAAGGCATATCCCTCAGTTTGACTTGGTTTAGGTTTCTGGGAGACATTTCACTATCATGCAAATACTCACTCCACAGTATTTCTCTTAGCCCAGTCATCATGTCAGCATCACATTGTCAGAGTTGCAGTTGTAGTGCCTATCAGTTTTCATTTACATCCTTTTTAACACCCTTAAAGTTTCCAGTTTCTTCTGAAGTGACTGTTTGAATAATTACTCAAGACAGGCATAAAGATCTACCAGTTCACCTTTGCTCTACTCCATTCCATATTTCTAAGTATTTTTTTTCTCACCAGAATGGCTACTTCCTAATGAATTACCATGCATTTTCAGCATGGCAGTGCTGTGTCTATCTGGAGTTTGCCCTCTGTGTCTTGAGGAATGCAGGCTTGCAGTAATGCTAATGCTGCTGGTGCTTTCCCCTTCCCTGGCTCTTCCCAAGCAATTAGGTTTGCAAAGAGCTTTCTATTTTTAATACATTCATTTTGTTTGCATCAACAGGTATTTTGGACTCCGCTGCCACAGCAAGTTAAAATGTATGGTTCCTCCAGTAGCCTGTCAGTTTGTTTCCAAAAGTTTGGCTCTGTCTCTACAAAGTATTTTTGCTGGCATCCATCTACCTTTGCTAGTTTTCAGATGGACTTGATGTCTCTTTCTCTCAGCATGAGAATGAATGCTGAGTCTTGAATGCTTGCCATTGCAAGATTTTGTTGTTGTTGTTGCTACTTCTGCCTTTCATCTGGTGCAGCATCCTCACAAATCTCTGAAATCTTGCACACCCAAAATCCCAGCAATCACCCCTCTCATGTTTCCTGCTTTTGTGAATTGTGGGTTTGTAAATGGCAATTTCCCAGATTGCTTTTGTCACTTCTGATGTTTTCAGGTCTGGAGGATACAACCAACCAACAGGAAACTTCTGTGATGAATTAAAATCGGTATCCTCTGAAAATTTGTCACAGATAATGGACAAATATTGTATTGTGTTGATCCCTTTGCCTTCTCTGAAAGGCTTTAGTCGGTGTGTTCCATAAAAAAGCATCCCTCTTTGAGGATCAGACTGACACCAGTTGCCGTCAGTTCTAGTTTTCAGTTACTGAAAACCTACTACCACATATATGCATATACATAGATAAAATGCATATATACAGATAAAAAAAGAAAATATTTCATCTCTCTTGCTGCAGCGACCTGTCTTTTCCCATTTAACAAAGCTCCCCTGTACCACCTGAAAATTTTGCTGACTGCAGAAGGGTGAGGGGTATTTGGAAAGGCTTTTTGTGCATAACCCTGTTAAGTTCATTCTTCTGCTTGCTGAAATTTTCAGCCTCTCAGTGTTTGTAATTTTGTAATACCAGCAGGCTCAGGCATGTATGATGACACACAGTCTGAATATTAATCAGTGTTTTGCTCAGGCTGAGGTGATCCATGGCTGCTTTGCCATGGGCATCTGCCACACTACACTGAAGGCAGTTTGCTTCAGTCCTTTCAAGCCCGTTGGTAAAATGACAGCCAGCTGTTAAGAGCTCTCGGGCACTGGACTTTGACTACCTATACCACTAAATTCCACACTTAATTCACTAGGATGGACACAGAGGCTCTGAAAGCCCACCCCTGGCAGTCCTACCACCCTGAATTAACCTCTACTCTTCCCCTCTTGGCTTTTCATCAGCACATTCGGCTGTCGGTCCAGCATAGCTCCTCACATCCTCACTTCAGCTACCCTGGCTTTTGTTAATCAGACAGCTGAAAACTTAACACCCATCCTGCTGAAGGTAGCCTGCTGATTTCAGAGGGAGCAGGATATTGCCCTAATCATTTGATTATTTACTTCATGTAATATTTTTACTTTTTAACAAAGGTGTTTACTTTTCAAACAAAGATCATTGGTTGAGCCATGGCAACTATAGTGTCTGTAGCCAGCAAACAATATGTGAGTGGGTGGTTTGGATAGCCTTGAATACATAATTAAATTTGTTTTTCCTTTCAGCTCCCTGTGGTGTGTGGTTTTTTTTTTTTTATATATAAAAGTTATCCCATCTTGAAGACAACTGGTTTTTATTATTAAAAGGACAGCTTAAATGCATTTAGCAAAACCAAGTCTCATTCCATTACATCTCATCTTTTTTCCAGTGAAAGAAAAAGTCCTTTAGTGCCTATGATTGAATTCCTGTAGCTACAATGTTTCTCTAAACATTTTCTAAGGGTCTAGATGCTTTTATAATAGTGAACTAACCTCCAAATTTCCTAATCCTTAAAATGTTCAGCACTAGGTTGTGTGTTTTATACTGCACCAGCAAAAGTGAGGATTTGAAGTGTTGTTCCAGCTGTAGAGAGAAGAAGCTCTTGCATGCTGCTTCTGGTGCAGGTAAAAGGGAATGGCACATAAAGAAGAGACCATCTTTGCAATAAGCTGAACTTCTGCAGTCTCTGTGGGCTGCACCAGTGCCTTTGAACCATGGCTTGTCAGCACAAATGGAGCCCAGTGAGTTTTGGCAGCGACAGCCCAGTGGGCTCTATGAGAATTCAAAGTCTACCAAATTGGGTGGGTGGCTCAAAGAAGACAGGTGGAAATTCTGCAAGAACAAGTGTGGTATGGACACTTCAGGGTGAGGATCAAACCCACAAATGCAGAGCTGGAGTAATTAGCAATGAAAGCAGTACAGCAAAGTGAGTTTGGAGATGATAGAGCTATAATTAAATAGCAAAAAGTGTCATTTGTTTGTGGATCAACACCTGTCTTGTTCTAACGATTTCTCTGTTTGTTACCTAGGTTTCATTAGAATCATAGAATGGTTTGGGTTGTAAAGGACCTTCAAAGATCACCTAGTCCACCCCCACCCTGCCATGGTTAGGAACATCTTTCACCAGATTAAGTTGCTCAAAGCCCTATGCAAACTGACCATGAACACTTCCAATGATCCACAACTTGTCTGGGCAACATGTTCCAGTGTATCACCATTCTCATTGTAAAAAAACGTCTTCCTTATGTCCAATCTAAACCCACACCCTTTCAGTTTAAAACCATTGCCCCTTGATAGGCCTCAATAAAAAGTCTCTCTGTGTCTTTCTTATAGGTCCCCTTTATATATTGAAAGGCTGAAATAATATCTACCTGGAGCATTCAGGCTGAACAAGCCCAACTCTTCCAGCCTGTCCTCTCAGGAGAGGTGTTCCAGGAGTGTTAGGGGTGTTATAGCAAGGTTTAGATAGCATAGGTAAGCTGGTGAAGCTCAAGCCTGGTGCCTGAGTGACAAGGGATATAGAGTACATATATGGAAAGTCTGAAAGAACTAAGTTTCTTTGATACCTAAAAAAAGATGATTGAGGAGAACGTGGCTTGCTTCTTGTATGTTAATGTTGCTATAGGGAGGTCAGGGAAACATTGTTCTCTGTATTCAGTAGGAGGGAGAATAACTCTGTTTATATCCAGAAGTTTTATATTGGAAAAGAAGAAAACATTGAATATATAAGGGCTCTGAAGCACTAACAGGCAAGTTATATGTGAAAAACCTTTCACTTAATGTTTTCAAGAACAGGCAGATGACCCTCTGCTGAGGAGGATTTAGTCTGCTTGATCCTGCCTCAGTACAGGTTATTGGGCTAGATTTTTTGGTGTGTGTTTCTTTTTAGACACACAATTCCGTAATGTACACACTCCATGAACAATCTGGGAGAAATTAGGGCTGAATCCAAACAATCAGGCTGGGACTGATACTCATGTCTAGATGAAACAACCGAAATATGAAGGCGGAAATTCAACTAAGTAGCTACTATTAAAAAAGGACTATAAATAAATTGCCTAGAGTTTGAGACAAACCTATTACTGTGGGAAACCATTAAAGAGTAGTTATTTTTAACTCTCCCATTAGCTTTTCCATGGCAGTTGATCTGGTGATTTATTGAAACACACTTGTAATGATTTCACTAATATACACACTACATGATGAAAAATACCATGTTTAATGAGTTTATGTGATTCATAAGACTCTGCAGACAGTAAAAGTCTGATGACATTTTTAAATTCTATGGAACATGAAAAAATTTATTTTTAAAGCAGGAAGCTAAATTCTGAGAAATGTTCCCTCTTTAATTTGCCATTAAATTAAGGGAGACATGATCATTTTAAAAGGTTCTGTAATTAAATGTTAGTCTGTTGTAGTCAAAGGAACTGAAAGTCAGTTGGGATAAAACAAAACCAAGCAACTATCTGGAATCTGTCTCTTCACTGTCTCTTGGTCTTTGCCAAGCATGCTTTACTTTTGTATGGCTTTTGTGTTTGGTTAGAATTGGTTGTCACATAACCAAATAATATTATAACAGAAAGGAATAAAATCAGCAAATGTAATGTTCTCTTTCTGGAATGTCATATTATGCTGTAAAAAGTATTTAATTTTAAATTCTAATAGCCAGTTACGGTTGTTTAAAGAACTCCATTAATTCTTCCTTTGGTCTCCGAGTCTTTGCCCATTTTTGACCAAGCTGTAAGTCTACACAACTGACTTAGCTAATTGCTCAGCCTTTTGTTCATTGTCATTAAAACGGCTCAATACTTAGGTAAAAATAGATACAACTGGGCAACCCTTTTGAGGTTTGGAGCTTTTTTTTTCCTTTGAATGTTTAACAGTGGGCTTTTGAGGATTTCCAAGTAAGAAGAAAAGAAACTTGAATCTCCAGTGACTAGCTTACTATAGCTTTAGTTCAAATCTGAATCTCCCATTAAGGTCACCTCTGTAGTGGTTTGAAGTTTTCCTATTCAGTAACCTCTGCATTGAACTGAATATTCCTCAGATTCCTTAATTAGTTACAGTTGGAGCTTTAGTGACTTTCAAGACTTTCCTCTTTGAGTTAGAAAGAAAAAGGTTCAGACAATGGTCAGGAAACCCGAAAACCTCTTATCTCTCAACAGTTTGATTAGACAAGAAGAGTACTGTCTTGATGGATTGAAAGTACTGTGTACCAGATAAGAACAGGAATGATAAGAACACTAGAGGTCTCCATTTTTTTTACAGAAGGAAATACTGCTTTCCTTTTAAGCACTATCTTTTCTTCATTTACATGCTGCAGGATAAACAGAATGTGTTTGCAACAATAAATAATAAAATTTCTGTTTACACACTCATGCATCAATTTTTTAACAGATACAACAGGATGATATAAGATTAAATGATTATAGAGGCAGATGAAGCTTACTAAACTCCTTATTATGTGCTGTGTAGCCCTAGTGATGCTGGAAGAGAAGGTAGAAAAGATGTGCTGTGAAAATGAGCAAAAAACAATGTATTTCTTCAATGTATTCACTTTCAGATAGCATTAAAAGGGGAATATAGGTGTGAGAAAGACATTAGCTGCCCAGGAGAGATGGTTGTGTAAACGTTCTGCTTATTTTGCTCCATTTAGTGGGTTGGTTGTTGCTTTTCTTCCAGTTGCTTTCCATTAATCACTTTGGTTCTAAAAGGCCTTGGAAGGAAATTGTTTACAGATATTTTCCTTTGCTGTGACAGAAATATGAAGCCATTTTCAATCAACTCCCTCCTGTCCTGCCTTTGTGGCCCAGCCATTTCCCCACTTAAGTCAATCAGGGTGTAGACATTGACTTAAACTGGAGCAGATGAAGTTCTTTACCTAGCAGTGGCTAAAAAGCCAGAGAGCTGAATGTTTTCTATAAGACAAAGTGCATTTTAGTAGCTAAGCTTTTTTTTTTTGTAGCTGATTAACTTTTTCTTCCACTGCCAATATAGCAAAAGAGACCTTATAGGACTCCTTCTAAGAAGTCTCAGGGCTGCCTTTGCTCTCAGGTGCACTTTGAACACTTTGCATTAAACAGTTCCAGTCAGAATTTTATTAAGATCTCACAGTAATAACACAATGAAGACCATTTAGAAGGTGAAAACATCCTGACACATTATATAATGCATTTAGCTGTATAGTGATGTTGGGGGGGGGGGGGTTGTTGTTTTGTTTTGTTTTCCTGGTCATTGTTTAAGAACTGCTCTCTGGAGACTTCTGTAGCAATTTTTATGGGAATCTATCATTACATGATGTTAATTTAGATGTTTTCCTTGGGCCTACATACTTCTTGCTTCTACATTTATAATTGCACAGATTTATGATGCTGTAAAGTTCAGAAACTTGGGCAATCTAGTGCAGATGATATTTGGGCCAAAGTAGCAGATTGTAGCCATCATTTCTATTAGCTTTTTCTATAACAGCTGAAATGGTCTCAGTTCCATAATATCAAACTATTTGCACATGAACAAAGACAACTTGAAAGCTCAGAAAGATAGGCCCATTTAAGAAAATGGATTAAAACATAAGTTTGATTCCATAATTGCATATTTATTGCATTTCACTCATCAGCTACTGCTGGCCTTTGATGAATCCTGTGGAGGAGCTGGTTCGCATGCATGTACTTGCTTGCAGAAGAGCTAGAGGGAAAGCATCAAAACTTTCCAGGGGAAATCTGACTCCACTGAAGTCAATGGCAAGACTCCCGCATGCTTCAGCAGAATCAAGTCTTCAGACCGCGGTGCTGCCTGCGAGGAGTTATAACAACAAAACAGGAAAGAATATTTTGCTAATGAGAGATGAGGAGGAAGTAGCTGGACTTCTGGGAGGTGGTGAAGAAGTGGCAGAGATAAGGATGAGAAGGCAGAAGAGCTCAGGAGAAGGGGGAGGCAGATCACGGAGCAGAGGCAACAGGAGAGCAGTAAGAGGAAGCAAAGGCATGAATAATTGAGCGCAGAGCTGAAATGAGGGGCTCTACTTTTCAGACCAAAAAATAAAGTGTGTTTGAAATCAGTTTCTTAAAGGGAAAGAATGACTGTGGTGTGATGGGTGAGCTGAAATTGTTAAAAGCCTTCAGAAAGAAAACAGGCATCAAAGACTTTACACTGTCTATAGGTCCAAATAAGAACTGCCAGAACAGTTCATTCCACCTCCGGCCTGCTTCCAGAGAACCTTTTCCTTCATAACCTTCACAGCTTGACTGAGGTTGGGCCACAAGGCAGATGAACAGAAAAGGACAACACATAGAATAGTGCCTGTAGACCTCTTTCCTGAGGACCCTACAGCTTATGGTACATGGTCCACCACCTCCTGTGACCAAAATGTTGGCTTCTCATATAAAGACATGAGAGTGAATTTGAGAGCCTACATGTCTGTGACACAATTGTAAAATGAAGAGCACCTGCATGGTGACTGTGAAATAGATGCATTTCTGATCATATGAAAGAAAAGTTCTCTGCAAGCTGCTGTGAGGCTTCCTGCAACAGCAACAAGTATCACAGCACTGCATTGGTCTTTGAAACCAGACATTTAGGCTAGAACTGTCACACTGACGTGGGCTTGGGCCTGTCCTTGAGCATTGAGGCAAGGTGGTCTACAATGACTTGCATACAAGCTTTTATATCTTCCAAAACCTACATACAAGCTTACAAAAGAGAGCCTGTCTCCCAAAGCAAAGAAAGGTCATCACTCAGACTGAGTCGGCAGTGCTCCAAGGCCTGTGCTAGATCCCCTGATTATTTCTCACCTCAGACAAAGCTAGCTAGCCAGGTCAAAACCTTGCCAGGAACTAGTCAACTGGCTGAACAGCACAGATGGTTAAATCACTAAGCCTTGGGACGCTGCTTGGTGCTATTTAATTCACCATTACAGAAACATTAATGCTGTTTTTCTATGCAGTATTCTTACTGATTTACTTTGTCATATGAGAAGGATCATTCACAGGTTCAGTACTCGTAGCTTCAGTAATAATAGGAGTCTGGGCAATTAGCTGGAAAACAGCATCTTTTTTTTTGTATTTCAGGATATAATGATTCCAAACCAGAGTGTGAGAAAGAACTGCACTTCTAAAAGACATAGAAGGAACCTGCCGAGTCAAGTTCTCCAGAGTCTGGACCACTTTGTAGGACCCAAGGCTGGAAAGCTCACCACAGTGATACTCTTTATTGGAGTCACCAGGACACATGTACTGTTGGTTCTGTGTGTGGTGTTAGCTTAGACCTGCGTGGTCATCGGGTTGCAAAAATTAGCTCTGAATGTGACTTCAGGAACACAGAGATTCCCAGTTGCTTCTGTTGGGTGCCAGAGAAATCCTTGGTTTAGCACGGCCCTGTGTTCACAGCCGGAGTGCTGGCAATTACCTTCCTTCCTTGGCTGCTATCCAACGCTAAGTCAGATGGAGGACTAAGGAATACCACTTCATACACATGCATGTTACTGCCTTTCCATTCACAAATGTAAAAACATCCTTGATTTTTCCTGACAAAAATGTAAACAAGGAGGCTAGCTCACCCAGGGGATCTGTAATAGGATACAAGGGTTTTCAACTTTGTCTTGTGAACCAAACACCATTCCCTTCTGACGCACATTCAGTGGCTTGTGAGAAGAGAGCTGGTGATCTGAATCCCAGTGTCATGTGTCTGGATTAGGGAGCCACTTGATTTGGGACTGACTAGCTTCTTCATTGGCAGCCCCTGCAGAGGGGCCAGCGATGAACTGGTACCTGCTGTGCAGAGATAAGACATGCTAACTGTACGAGGGAAACTGCTCTAGGTAATCCTGGTCTTGTATTTGTCCCCTAACTAGTAGCTAGTCTTTAGACATCTCTAGTAAAGATAATCACGAGCATGAATTAACTTACAAGACTGTAATGAAAGAGAGCACTGTAAATCCACATACACATTTTTGTAAGAGGGTGCTTCGTGGCTCAGATATGCATTACAGCATATGTCAGCGGGTGTTTTGGTGAGTGAAAAAGGAGTTCTAATGTAATGAACTTTAAAATCTGGCATTGCATCACCTGACTGTGAACAGTCCTTTGCTGACTCTGAGTGCAGCGCTTGGAGACCTGCTGAATGCTGGTCCTCACACCCAGGTGAGGGAATCAGACTTGCCTTGCACTCACGTATGTGTGAGGAGAGACATGTGTCTGCCCTCTGCAAACAGCAGGGCAAGCCCTTCCCACACTGCACAGGAGGAATACCTCCAGCCACAGCACTTCTGTTCTTTGAGCTTGGAGGCTTAAAATAACCATCATCTGAGGAGGAAGAATTCCCAAACTCAGCAATACTGGTAGGTTACATGGGAGCCCTTTTCTTCCAGCTGTTAAGTACATGAATAATAGCTGTAAATGATTCTTTTTGTGTTGTTCTGTTAAAACTGAGTACACAGCCTTGCACTCCTGTTGATGCAGCAGCATCTGTGAATACTCTCTGAGCTCTGCCCTACCTTGAGACTGCTTCCACTTGGGTGAAACTACACTGAATTTGGTTGGATTCTGGCATGCTGTACAAGTAAATGTCTAAATTTAAACTGATTGTGTGTCTGGCCATTTAAACTTGTGCTTATCCACACTGGGCTCTGCAGTGCCCCTTGACATATACAAATGCATTGAAATAGGGCTGGGTGTATTTCTCTGGGCACTTTTCATTAGTAATAAGAGCCTCCTCACCTCCAGAGTAACCAAACAAAAAAATAATTGTAGGAGAAAATACTTAGAGACATATTTTCCACTAGCTGTGCTGGTGGAGCAGGCTATTGTAGCCCCTTTGCTGCTCGGTTCTGCTGTCCTGTTGGAGACTGCTGCCTTGAGGGCAAATTCCAAAGAGCAGAACATGTAAAAGGTCCTCGGCTACTTCAGTAGAGGATCTGGTGGATTAGCTCCAACTACCTCCTGCAGAAGCTCAAACTGAGCTCTCAGGGTTGAATAAGCTGTGCGGGAGAGTAGAGTAGTATCTTGAGATATATCAGCTGTTCACTAAATGAATGTATCTAGACCCTGAATTCATCAGGAGCTCAAAGAAAAACATTGCACTAAGAAAGAAGCAAAAATTGACTGACTGTTCTGAGTAGATCTGGGATTGCAGCTCCTCTGTAGGTCCAGTTCCAATATATCCTCTCATTATTCCCCTCCCTTTTTCCCTTGTCACAGCAGGAATTTGCCCTAAATTATCCAGATGTTATATATTTTATTTGCTGCATGCAAGAAAACAGCAAAGAAGATGTAGCACTGGGCACAGTAACATGCAGAGGTAAGCAAGACCTTTCGTCAAGCCTAGAAAGAGGCTGGTAATGAAAACTGACTGACGTACGAGTATTTAGACTGTGGGTCATCAGGTGCAGGACATAGCTCTTTTCTGCTTTTAGTGGTGGGAGCAAGCACTGGATGGATGCATTACATGATTACCGATGGATCAAATGCACCGATAAAATAAAAGTCAGCCAACCATCCACTCATATAAGATGATTCAACCAAATTCCTCTGGAACCTTAAAACGTTGCATCCAAAGGATCTCCCAAGGCATTACCCTCTCCGCAGGATCTGCAAGTTCTTCCAGTTTTCCTGCTCTCATGGAACCAGACAACCCAAAACACTATGAGAAGATCACTTATTGGGCTGCCACTTGCCTGACTGGGAACACGGGATGTCAAAACCCCCTAAAAATCCCAGACCTCTAGAGATTTCTGTCTCATTTCTTTTAGATAAGTCATTCATGCCAATTCAATTCCTAACCATTTGCTTCTCTTAATAAACCTGATGTTCAGACTCTTTCGTATTTATTTAGTCTGAAGTCTTACTTACCGCTGTTCTGCCCACACTGTAGACATCAGGAACTTGATTTAAGCAAGTAAAATAAACATTCGTGGATATTTTAATTGCAGTAAAACCTCCTGGTGTCCTGATAATCTTTGGGAAAGCAACAAAGCCAGAAGACTAAAGATCAGATCTGAGAAAGTTCTTAACAAGCCAAGTCCAAGAATACACCCTTTGGTGCTCCCTTACGCATAGCAATACTTAAAACTCACTGAGGACCTCCCTGTTCAGCTTGAATGTGTAACACTTCATACCAAACGCTATGGGAAAGAACCTTCTCTCTTTGTGGGCCCTGAGGTCCTATATTCTTGTTTGCATCAGGGCACAGATACTACTGAAAAGTGGAGGGGACTCTACCTAACCAGATGGTTTAGGTACTTGTAGACAAATACACGGATTTGAGTCACTTCAACCTAAACTACTTAATGGGTCAGTCAACTATTGGCATAGTTGTGATGTAAAAGACAGATGTAACGCCAAGGTTGAAAATTTCCTTGTCACAATCCTGTAGACTTAGTGGGAGAACCACCTGGCCAGGTTCAGGGGCCAGTGTTGATTTCTAGCAAGGGTGAGGATGCAGTCATGCTTTTTGCATAGCATTCTGTACTAGGTGCTGGTAGGACCTCACTCTGCTGAAGTGCCTCTGTGCTGAAGGGCACTGCAGATGTATTCAAGGGAGGTGGTTTTAAGATGTTACCATTCCCTGCCACTACTACTCCTCCTTTCTGCCAATGCTTAATGAGCAAAGCAAAGGTGGAAAAACAGTATCTGCTCTTATCTCAGCCATTTCAGTGAAAATTGTTTATGTTAAATTTTTTAATTTTTTTGAACATACCTTTCTATTGCAGGAGTGGGTTGTTAATTCCAGAAACAGGGATGAGTGGAGGACTTATTCCTGAAATGCAATAGCTGGATTTGTTAACCTATTGTTATCTGTTCCTTATCTCTCCTCAGGTATCTTCAAGTTTAGACTCTGTGGGCCCAGTGCCTAAATGCAATATTGTAGTGCCTACTTTGCTATTCCCTACAGAAAGATCAGATTATTACCAATAATCTGATCTGTACTCCTTAATATTTCATCATCAAAATTTTCCACAAACTCAGAAAACAAGATAAGCACCATCTCTAAATTACTTGAAATGCTAGGAGAGGACATAAAAAAATTTGTTCCCCTTCCCAAACAGACTCCACAAATCTGACTGACCTTAACTTTGTTTAGCACCAGTTAGAAAGTTTACACTGTGTTTCTCTTTTCAGTGAATGCCATTAATGAGTTAAAGACAAGATTCAAATCCTCTCACTACAAACAGCAAGAAACAGTGTCTGGCAAAAAATGACAGATGCTTGAGTTTGGGGCTTACAGCCATGAGGGCAGAATATCCCACAAAAACTAGAGAGATTGGACACACAAATCCATACCCTGCAGGATAGGTTTTCTCTTGTACAGCTTTGTGTGAGTGTCCCAATAGTCATGATCTCCTGCTGCTCTTCAGGAGATGTGAAGGTTCACTTTATTAAAGCTTCTGTAAGTTTTGAAGGTGTTAATTGATTGCCAAAACACTGCAGTGCTTTGAGCCCTGTATATATCTGCTACCCATCTGTTTCACCTCTTTTTTTTTTGTGTTTGTTAACACAGCTGGGAAAATTGATATGCAGAAACCCACCTCGTCCCAGAAGTCTTTAAAACCTAATCATTGCTCCTGGATGTCCAGCTAAACCAATCTAAAACAATTAGGGAATGTGCAGTTAAAGCAACAAAAGCTGTGAAGCGTCCTTTGGAATGGCAGTACTAATGGGTGTGTTTTTGTGGTCACACTGATTTTGATATTCAATGATGATAAGATAAAATTGTAATAGGCCTGGTGGGACACCCAGAGGTCATGATCCCTGTAGTATCACTGCATTTAGCTGATCTATATCATGAGGGCTTAATGGTAACTGTTGTTTTTTTAAACAATACCTTTTGTTCTCAGTTAATGTACTTCTTGTTAGCTTTAGGCAGCAATCTAAACAGTCACAGCCACCTGATGATAAGTGTTGGCAAGGTGATAATCAGTTTGTTTGCCTTTTAATCCTTACAGTAACAGATGGATTAAAAAAATCTTGAAGTGTTTTATAAATTATAGCGGAGTAACAATATTAGTCTAATTGTTTGTGATGAGAGACAAGATTTGTAGAGAGAAACAATCTTTTTCCAGACTAACAGGTACACTTGCAAACAAGAGAAGACGTTTTCTGTCTCTCACCTCTGCGTTGTACCTAAAAACGGCTTTTGTAAGGGTAAGCTTGTGTTTACAAAAGCACTGGCGTCCTTTAGAGAAAGGAAATTTAGGTGACTCAGGAAGAAAGTAATTCACTGGGCTGCCTTCCATTATTTCTTGTAAATTCTCAGTTTAAATTCAGCTCCGGAGTAGGAGGCTGGATTAATTGTCTTCCTGAGATGACTTTACATTTATTTCCTGTTATGACTTTTCAAAGCTTATGAGAAATCAAGGTAGAATGAAAGGAACACTCCCCCCAGTTGTGATTCATCCAAATAGTCCCTGAAATGTCTTTTACCATTAAGCAATTAGTCTCCAGGTGAAGAACTAGTAGAGCTGGTACAGGTGATGATTTAATAAAAAAACCCACTGTTGAATCAAAAATAATAACAGAAATAGCCTGAATTGCAAAACCAGTTAATTTTACTGTTACAACAATAACAAATGTCATGGGCAGCCTGTATAACATGCTTCTCTAGCTGCTTTGATATACCATATGTAGCAACTTGCACTATATATGTGAAATGTGAATAAGCATGTTGAGTGATACACCTTGTACAGTCTTAATAACAGTGTACCTACTAAAGAAATTAATGAGAGGAGTTATCTTTTCTCCAAAACATTTGAGGTGACAGGAAGCAACGAGCCTAAACTGCAGACCTGAGAGCAGCAGTGAGTTTCTGACAGTGAGAGTAATTAAGACAGGGAATAGGCTGCTTAGAAAAAAAAGGGAGAGCAGATTACTATCAGGGAGAAGGAATATGTGTGAGGAAGTACATGTATATTTGAAGTTACATTGGCACAGAAGGGTGGTCTAGATGACTTTGAGCCCATTTAGCAGTATTTCCTGTGATGGCAGATCAGTTTCCCACTCTTCCCTTCTTATGTCCAAACTATGCTACCTGTGAGGCTTCTTCATCTGCAAAACCTCACTGCAAAAGTTGTAGGAAAATCTGGTGTTACTGAAGTGTGCTGTTGGACAATAGACCATCAGCATAGAGAAAGTGGTCTAAGACTCCCATGCAGCCTCCAGTGGTTCTTCATGTGAGCGAACATCATCAGCCAAGGTCAGATGCAATGAGTGCAAAACGTTGCATGTGCCCTCTACATGCTTAACATTCCTTGTGATTTATTTTCGAATTGTGTTCAGTGTTTCTGCTGACTCTGTCAGGCATAGGCATGGACCCAGCAATTGATAATGATGTTCTCTCTCTGCAGAGGAGCTTGTTCCTGTGTGAGAAGCCATCTATTCTGAGAAGAACTTCCTATGACCCCTTACAGAGTTTAGAATAGGCTATTCAGGTTGGGATAGAGTATCTAGGCTATGTTTCTGACTCTCTAGCTTGTTTACTGAATCACTTTGGGCTGATCTTTAAGCTCTCCTTACCTTGATTTTACCACCTATAAGTTAAGCTGGAAGCTGTGGTGATCTGTCTTACTGTTCTGCAGCCTAAGAAGAGAAACGACTGTGTCAGAGCTAATTCCTGCCATGCAGCAATGCTTTGAGCTCCTATACTATTACCTAGGCATTGTTTGCTGGCAGTCTGTGGAGCATATCTGGCCCATGAACCAACACTACCTCCCAGCAAACTGGGGAGCACATGCCTCTGATTGCCTGGTTTTCAGCAGGGACAGTGAAATGTGCTCTAGCAAGACTGCTTTGGTAGCAAAAAGGGAAAGGAATTGGCCATGACATCTTGTTACTCAGCTGTCCATTATTCCAGCAGAAACTCTGAAAGAAGTGTAGATTAAAGGACTCTAGTCCTAAGGTCTGCTACCAGCGGGGACATGAGTTCTTCTGTCCTGTTATTACATTTTTAGGTGTCTCTAGCACATGGGAATAGGTGTCCTGATACTGGCACCTGGCTCCCAATGTCAAAAAGTTGGATAACTTTTGAAGACCAAGAGGAACAGAAAGATGAACCACTAATAGCAGCAGAAATGGCATTACCTGTATGGTATTCCAGGCTGGAAGAGAGGCCAACTAATTTAGATACACATCCTCAAGAGAGGAACAGACTATTATATGGGAAAATGAATATTTAGACTCAAATCGTAACTTCAGTGTATGAAAGTAGACCAATTCATACAGCAGGTCAGGAACACTGAGGGAGAACTAATCTTACAGGATGATAGCTAGCAACATAAAAATATACCTTTCATGCTAAACAGTTAAAGCCAAATCAAATATGTACTATATTAAATGCCTGCAGTAATAATGAATGCTGTCTCAAATTTTAGCTATACCATAGCAAAACTGGAGCAAATCTTTTGTTGCCAGAATCAAACCTGCTTTATTTACAAACCTGAAAGCATCTGTTTGGAAAGGCCTTTAAGAAGTGACATATAGCAGCATAAACTGCATTTGGCCACCATGTCAAGAGCAGACCCAAGCGTCCCAGATGGCTTCACATAGCAGAATTGTCTACCTGCCAATTGAAAGCAGAACACTTAATTTATGAGGTTCAAGGGAAGGAAATAAAACTTATACAGAGTTGTGTTTAAAACAGGAAGTACATCTCTGAGGGAGAAAAACACAACTGAACTCAGCTGAGCTCCATAGTGTCAGAAACCAGAGAACACCTGAGGAAGAGCTGCTACTCTCTGGATAGATGTGGAATCTGTATCTGCTTTGAGGCTCCACCTGGGTACTGTGAAAATCCCCAGGCAAGGCCTGGCTGTGGATTAAGCCTTGACCATCCTCTCCTGTATTCTCTGCTTGTGGAACTGCTGAAACGCTCTTTCCTTCATAGTAGTAGTAGTTCTTTTGAAGGTTAGTCTAGCCAAGCTCTGCAGGACAGCTGCAAAGGATTTAAGTTCAGAAAGGCAGCAGAAATTGAGAAAAGGATTGTTCATTTGGGACATCCAGCCTCTTCATTCTGCAGAACTTGATCTCATAAGACAGCCAGGAACTCCTCTGTAGGAGGAACTTTGGGCTGGAGGAGACCCACACCAATAATTTAAAATCTTCCTACCTCTCCCCAGTAGCAAGTATAGACCGAGGAAGGTGCAGACGGAGATTGTTTCTCCTTGCAAACCTACATGAGAAGCATAGCCATGAAGCAAGGGAAATAAGGCTATTTCACTTTATGGTGAAGAGTGAATCTGGGCCCACAACCTTAAGATCACAGGAGTTCAAAGGTGAGGGGTACAACTTGTCCAGACCCAAAGGTTTAACCATAGTATGCCAGCTGATGAAGGTAGGAGGAATTAAAGAGCTGCAGAAAACATTTCCTAAGCAATTCTTGTTATGTTCCCTCAGGGTCTGCAAAGCACATGTGTTTCCTGTGGCTGTGATAGCTGGGGGGACACATCGGGGAAGAGAGTGCCCTCTATCCAAGCACCTTTCCAAGGAAGGTGGCTCTTGTGCTGCACTGGAGCTGAAACCAAGGATGGTAGCTGCCTGGAAGCCTTGAGTGGTTTCAGATGCAGCACAGTTGGGCAGTGAAGGGCCAGCACACATGCTGCTGCTTCTGGCATTTGGCAAAACTCAGGAGGGTGAAGCTGGCCTAGCTGCATATAAATGTTTTCTCAGGCTGTAGCAAGCCTTGCTAATGAGCAGCCCAGCTTCCCTTGGCTTTTTCCAGGTTAGTTATATGACAACTATTTTAGGTCTCGTTCTATTCTTAATCCATGTATTGTGAATATCAGTGAGTCGTGCCTTAAGTCTGCTAGCTCTGAAGAGCCTCACTACTCTCTGCGGTGGGCCAGCCATGGCCCTGCTGTCTGGTTTGGTCCTAGCCTGCTTTCAGCCACGGCATTAGTTCAAGCCCTGGGAAATGTGCTACCTCTCCGAGGTCAAAGTGATCATACTTTGTGAGCTCCAAGAAGGCAGTTAGGAGGGTGGATGGGTCAGTGACCCATTTCCAACAGAGATACTTCCAGAAGTGCAAGTGGTTAAGTGCTTAATTTCTACCAAAAATGTTTCTGGTTTTACATCTGAATATCTGGGCTTCTGCCTCCTTGTACCATGGCTCCATCTCCCATTGGCTGCAGATGAGGCTGTTAGACAAGCTGTTCTTGCAGTAGTAAGTGCACATGTCCGTGCTGTACACAAGGCAGTATTTGTGCACTGCTACGCATCATAGTGGCTGCACGGTCCTGTGCTGGGGTAATATGCTACCTCAGATAGAGATCAATACTCAGGTCTGACCTTGATCCTCCTTCGTGGCAGTTTTAGCCTGACATTTTAGCTGGTCCAGTTGGCTTCAGTGTGTAAAAGACCTTAACAAGCAGGCTGCTGTTTGCTCTTGTGTCATTTACTGTGTATGCACAATTTGAGTTTCTAAGCTTTCCATGCAATATTTTTCTTGAAAAATCAACTGCCTAAATGATCATTTGAGCTCTACTCACAGCTACTCAAGTTCACGTCAGGTATGGCTGTAAGCAGTAGCTGCAGAATTCATAAACAGAGCAAATTCATCACTGAATGCATAATGAGCCAGGCCTTGGAAGTGAAGGACACCAGTTTCTTTCTTCAGCATCCTGTCTGGTCTGCATCTGACATGTTCAAGCCAAATAGACACCATCATGGGCATTCACACTCTGGGCAAGCAGCAAGAAAAAGCAACAAAGTGGTGTTTCACAGCCTGAGCTGCTGCTATTGTTCTACGCAAGATCTATAAATTAAATAAGGTCTCAGAGGTTCTCAGTAAATAAAAGCTTCTAAATAAATGCAGTTAATAAAAGAGGGTTTCAGAAACGAGCAACTTTAGCTTTCTGTGAGAGTCCTACTGTATGTTGGCCATGAAAAATATCCTTGTCTCCGTCCTTGCTGGTTTACATATTGATCTCTATGTGGAAACTTGTGCCAAAGGGTTTTTGAGATGTTCTATTTTGGGAAATCTATAGAGGAGGTTAATTTAGGTAAATCAGAGAATCCTCCTGAGATTTCAGGGAGCGAAAATCTGGAGGGGCTTACAGACTTAGAACATTGGACTGTGTTATTTTTCTGGAACAACTTCAGCTGTGGCTAGACTTGAGAAAATTTAAATGAGGTCTGTAGCTGGGATGAGTCCAGAAAGACAAGTTTTGGCTCCTCTGGTTCAGTAGAGCAGGAAGAGGTGGGAAAGGTGTTGATAAACAGAAATGAACAGAAATGAAAAGGCTGCCACAGCTGGCTGCCATTTAAAAGCTAAGCCACAATTTTTTTACTTCAAACTCCCAGTGATGAGGTGTTTTAAGGGCCAGATTCTCATGGCACCCACACCAAACTAAATGGGAAGTAGCTCACAGACTGCTCCTTGTTTACATCAAGAAAGAGATGTGAATCTGGATCTGAAAGGAAAACTAGATAGGCCATCACACTGGGCAATGATACAATATATCAGAGTTGGAAATCGGACCCCAGGCATTGCAGCGAGGACTAGAAGCACCCTACTCTCACACATACTCCCTGCATGTGTTCAAGCTCTGATGATTTCACTCTATATGGCCTCAGCTGTTTTATATTTATTCACTTCAGCCTTTTCCTTAAAGCAATTCTTTAGCTCTCCTCTGGGGGAAAATGATGTGACATACAGATCTTATGTTTGGTGCTTATAGCCACACAGCAAGGGAGGGATGCCTCCAAGCCCTCCAGCGCCCATCTCCTACCCACTGATTTGAACATCATGAGTCTGTATAAAGGGAAGATGAAGCCACGAGGCCCTGGCAAAGGAGTCATTGAATTGCAGCTGAGGGAATACATCCTCTTGGATTTATAAACAGTGACACAAATTTCCCGACTGGCACCAGGGCTAACTGTGGCTTCATTTGGTTTTGTTTCCTCACCTGCTGAGGAAATCCTCCCCCCTTGTGCCTTTTCCCATTTACATTAAGCTGGGCTGCACACCCGCTGCCTCTCCTGTGCTGAGCTGGCTCTGCAGCCTCCAGGCGTGGGAACAGATTTGTGAACTGTCTAGAAATAAACAGGCAAGCTATCCTACCCACACAGGCAAATCTGACACTGTATGTCCAACATTGCATTCCTTTGGGCTGGAAGTCCTCATTTATTCCTTCATAATTTTATTGCATGCATTTTTTTCAACCAAAGCAGTCTCTTGCTTCTCCCCATAGAACCATTAGGTATGTGACATTTCCACCAAAACAATAATGTTTTCAAATGGTGCCAGTAAAATGCTGGCGGTTTGATTAAAAATGAGAAAAGATATGTGAGCAACTACTAGGTTATTTATTCAACCCCATAAAACTGAGCTAACCTCTTCAGGACAAAAGCTTGCAAACAATCTTTTGAACTTCTTTACAAGTACTCCTTGAAATACTTCTAAATGAATATATATATTCATTAGTATATTTTATGAACTATTGTGCTTTGCTTCACACTGAAAATGATAAACTGATGCACATCTAAGAGGAACCAGCTGAAAGACCTTGTTTACTGTATGTGTGGGAATGTGTAATGCAAATATAAAGTTTCTTCTTTGTGGATTGCTCATTTTCCTAAGGCTTATTCTCATAGAAAACCCCATGAACTTTCCTATGTCCTAGTGGCTCTCTTTGTGACATTATGGACTTATGGGGAAAAGCCTAGACACAATAACTATTCTGTGTGTGAGCTATAGCCAGCTGGCCAAAATAGTAGAAAATAAAACTATGTGACGTGAGTTGCTGGCTTGCCAAAGTTAGAGGGTTTTTAACTAATAGCCCAGCATATTTTTTATGCATGATTATTATGACAACAGCCAAAGACTTGAGCAGCACTGAAGACACCTCTTTACAGCTCCTGCGTAGAGCAGAAATAAGTCTCTATCACTTGCCAGTGAGGAACGTCACTGTTATATTCCTGCTTGTCTTTTGGGCCAGGAAAGCGTACAATTTTCTGAGCACCTTTTAGACCTTGAAGGCTTGTTTTGGTTGCCAGACTGTAGTTTTCTGGACTCATATATAATGTCCCGTTGTGCAAAGCTAGAAGATGCAATAACAGCTACAGAGCAGCTGATGGGGCCAACAGTTCACCCAGGGGCATCTCAGGCTCAGGCAGTCAAATCCCATCAATTCCCCCATTCCCCTGCAGGTAGCCTGATTAAATCAGCCTTAGATATTTTATGAGGATCTAGCTCATGCTGATGATACCAAGCATAACATATTCCAGCCAGCCAAAGCTCAAAAAATAGAAGTAAAAATTATATGTGTACAGTTATACCTAAGTTGTAGGATCACAAGCCATAGAGCTCCAAAGCAATTGTATGAAGCTTCTAAATTTGTATTTAGCTAAGAGATGTCCACCAGTTAGGCACCAGACACCATCGGAATACTTGAAGTGTTGGAAGTGCTAGGGCTTCCTCTGCTAATTTGCTGCAGTAATTAATCATGCTCATTGTTAAAAAAAAAAAACAAAACCAAACCAAACAGAACAACAAAACCCAAACTCGTTTGAATCTCATTTACTTATTATGTAAAATAAGGTCACGCCTCTGGCTTGTCTGGTGGTGATGTTGAAAATTGCTTCAATTATCCTCGCTTATCTGAGTGTAATCCCTAGAATATCAGATAAGTGGGGCTGCAAGGTACTGCTGTTGGCATTAAGCCTGCAAAATGAATCATGTTTTTCCTGAATCCAGGGTAGAATCTTTCCTTCTCACTGATTTGTTGCTAAGTCAGCAATCTTTTGTTTCATTCATTTACCTTGATATAGAATGAGATGAGCTGGAAACAGAGAAAAAGTATCACTGGACAAGGGAGAGAGAAGTGACAGGGATATTTTGTATCTATTAAAATTTATAGGTACACATCTCAGATGGTCTGATTTACTGTCTCCAAAGAATTATGCTGAGTAGAAATATTTCATGCAGCCTAGGGATTTGTGAGATTTCAAACCTGTTATGTGTAAAGATGTCCTAGATCAATGCCATGTCAAAAGAAAAAAAGAAGCCCAACAGTAGAAAACACCCTAATGAGATGTTGATTGGAATGCAGATGTGAACCCCAAAATATCTATATTGATGTTATTTCTGCCTTGCTTCCAGCCTACCCAACAGATATACTTTACTAGCAAAAACTTGCTCTGGACCTCCCATATTAACCAGGAAGGAAACATCTCATTGCTCTCGGCAGTGCTGAGCCCTCTCAAGGGCTCGTGCTTTTATTCTCACCACAGTACTTTGAGCTTGGCAAATAATGTTATCTCAAGTCAGCTAACAGCAGTCAGGGCACAGAAAGGTTGGAGGGTCAGTCCTCCCATCCTTGGGAAGCCTAGGCAGGAACGTGAGCAGGGACCACATGCCCCACATATGGATCTGATGCAACCATTGCTCTCTCCTGCCCTCTGCTGCATTTCCTCCAGTCAGCCCCTCAGAGGGGAAAATGTGTATACTGTAGATCATAGAAACATAGAATCTTTTAGATTGGAAAAGACCTTTAGGATCATTGAGTCCAACCATAGACCTAGATCTGTATAATTTCCTTTATTAAAATATAAAAAATTGCTATCTGCTTTTTAAAGACAGCTTGCTAAATCTGAGGTCTTCTGGATTCCTGCTACATGTTATAATTCATAGCTCACTGACAAAGTAGATGAATTTTTATCTGATTTTTTAATAATTTACTCACTGTCATTTTAGATTAATCAGCCCATGCTGAAAACCCAGACCTCCAACTCTAAAGACAAATAATCAATCAGGAAAACAGCCAGTGACCCAGTAACATTTCTTCTGCATTTGTTCTGGAGTGTAATTAACTGCACATAACCTGGATTTGTGTGTCCATCATGCTGGATATTACCTACCCCTTAGCCTTAGCTGAGTGGGTTCTACTAAACCTTTCTTAGATGAAAGCTCTCCTTTCTTCCCCAGCTACCCTGCTCCAGGCTCTGGGGCCCCGGAGACTTTGCTGCCTGCTATTTTTGTGGTGAGTGTTATAGGTGTCAACAAAACAAAATCTCAAAGGAGACAGAAGGGAAACAAAAGTCCCCACTAAAGCCCCAGCACAGGCAGGCTGGAGTGGCTGCAGGACTGTGTGAGGTGAGATGGAGGCCTGATGCCTCAGGAGCTTTTCTATCAGCATCCCACTGCCTATTAGCTTCCTATACAGTCCAGCCTCCGCATAAAAGAGTTAATCAGAAACTCATCATCCTGAAAAAGATCAACACAAATGACCCTTGCTTATACATTGCCGGGGTTGTCCTAACATACATTTCCAGGCTGGGCTCCCTAGGGTTGGACCCAGCTGTGTTAATCTGCTTCTATCCAATGCAGCCAGAAGCAAGTTAATCTTTTCTGTCAGTCTTGCTTTTAAAGGCAATGTGAAAGAAAAGCAAGAGAAGCTCTGAGACAAGAGCTAAACAGCTTTTAAAGGAGCTAAAAGAAGCCTGTTTTATATGATTGCTGGTCTGAATTGCCCACTTTTAAAGCTCAGCTTGCTGTGCTCCGGGTAAGGGAGGCAGATGGTAGCACTGCCGTGTGAGGCTGTGAGGTCCTGGGGACAGATCAGGCAGAAAGGCAGCGATTCAGTCTGCAGAAAGAAATAGTGTAAATATTTTGGCTGCCACAGTAAAGACCATTTAATGGAAGTTATGGGCAACAAAAGGATTGGAGGGTGGCTCAGGTGGCTGTGGGAGGTTTTCATAGACACTCAGAGGAAGAAAGACAGGACGTATTTGACATAAGAGTCCCACCTACTTGAAGTAGGCAGGCATATGTGGAAAAACATATTTAGATCCTCCTGTTTCCATGCAAAACCAAACACTGTTCCCCTTTTTCACAACAATTGAAGAAAGAAGATGGGAGCTGTCAGGCAAGGCAAGTGGAAAAGGGGATAGGGTGTGATACCACTGAAGCTCCCTTTAGAGTGAGAGCTGGTTCAAGGCTCCTATGGCCCTGATCTGGTGTCACAATGTCCCATAGCTTAAACTGATAGTGTGACATGATCCCTATACATGCTCCAAGGAAAATGAGAAAAATAATCTTGCAAAAGAAAGCATCCCACAGGCAAGCTACAGCCACAACCTCTTCGAAGCTGAGAGGTAAAGCTGCCTGCTCAGCCTGTACACTCTCTGTCCTAGTGCACAGTGATAAATCCTTAATTTTCACAACAATGTGTGATTATTTCCAAAAACCATTCCAAAATGGAGCTTGCAAAAAAGGAATGCTTTTCAAAAAATATTATTGCAGAAAGCTTTTTAAAACTTTTTTCCCCTATTGAAAATTTTTCTCTGTGTATTCCTCTCCCCTGTGGTTTGGTCTGTTAAGAGCAGGGATGGCTGCATGAAGCTGAACATTATTTCTGTACTGAAATCCATGAGTGGTACATGCACTGCACCATAATTGCACAAAATAGAAGTCAACTTGTTCAGAGAATTGTTTAGAGAGATTTTCATCCTCCTTTCTCCTACTTGCAGACTGAATAAGGCAAGGGTGCCTTAATGAGCACATGAAAACACCTTCTCTTACTCAGGGAAGAGCAGATGCATTTCAAATAAATCCATGTCAGTCCTAACCCTTTTGGTGATGCTCTGAACTCATAGAAGCCCCACTGGAAGCATTTTCCCTGAGTGACAGCATTGCTTTCCCTGCCCCACAAATGCAGAGGGAAGCTGTAGGATCTTGTATGATTGTGCTTGTTTGTAACACATAATCCTGGTTTGGTGTCTCCCAGGCTGGTGCTCTGGTAAACACCAGCTTAGTGAGAGGTCTGAAATAAGACAAGCTTTGAACCTCTGAATTCTACCTGTGTCTTGGGTGCTTCAGATCTTTGGAAAAGACTCAGCTTAAAAAGAAAGCACACCATGTCCTCTGAGATTGCTCAGTGAAGAGCTAAAATGCCACGCACTAAGCCAAACATAAGAACCTCTCTTGCTCCTCCATGCAGAGTCCACTCTGCCTCCTGTGCAATGGCTGTGGCCGAAGGCACCTGAGGCTGCAGCTCAGCTTATAGACAAGTGAGCATGATGCAGGCAGGAGAACAAGTGTTAGCTTTCTTGCAGATTTTGGGCTTTGACTGGGGAAGGACTGGAGAAAACACAAGTATCTCAACAGACTGCCCAGGGAGGTGGTGGAGTCACCATCCCCAAAAGTGTTTTAAAAATGAGTAGATGTAGCACTTGAGGCTATGGTCTAGTGGCCATAGAGATGTTAGGATAAAGGTTGGACTTGATGATCCTGGTGGTCCTTTCCAACCGTAATGATTCTATGATTCTACGATTCTATGATTAGAGAGATGTATTTAAGACAGCATGTATTGCGTAGCATAATCTTGACTGGGGCTTCCTGAGACGGGAAAATATTTCTGAAAAGCATATTTGGCAAGAGCCCGCAAGCTAAATCCTATTGTAAGCAGAGGGAAAGACTGACAAAGGGCAAGTTAGATAGCAAATTAAAGAGTAGCTTTGAGGCTTTTAAGAAATATAAACAAACTGGAAACAAGAAGTACAGGGAGATGTATTGAAAACAAGCCAAAGGAAGGTAAATAAAGATTTTATATTTAGAGTAACAAAACGAAATACTGAACATTGAATTTTAGTGAACATTTCAACCAGCTGTAACAGAATCTTCAAAAAATACTTACATTTGACCAAGGAGGGAAGAGAACATGCATTCAGATATAAAAAGGAAAAAAATAAGACAGTTGAGGACTGAACAATGGGGGAAAAAAAAGGAAATGTACTAAATCATTGGTTTGACTTCTTTATTTACTTACAGAACTAGAAAGCTGCTTAAGAGTTTGGTGACATTGGCAAGTAGTGGCAGAGCAAGCAGGAGGGCAAATGGAGAATAAAAGTCTAAGTCAGGTTCACCAGACAAGACTGCCTATCCAGATGCACTTTTCTTATTAATTAAAGGCTTAGTTTCATGTGCGTTTCTTTCCTCAGTTTAAGCAACCAGGCTCCCTGGCTATGCACATCCATACCTGCATTGCATTGCTGTCTCTGCTGTCCCCTTGAGATGGAGCAGCTCCCCTAAGAGTATTTTAACACCTTTTAAGGCTGAGAAAGAGCTGAAACAAAGAGATACAACAAAGATCTATAAAATAGGTAGTGGAACAAAAAAGGTGAATAGGGTGAATGGCTGTTCTTTGCTTCTTCCAGCAGAAAAATCAAAGGACATGACATTGAACTAATGGGTACTACTTCCCAAGCAAACAAAAGAGCCTCTTCGTTGACTGTGTACTGCATAGTTATGCTATGGCACACAGCATGGTAGGGTTGCAAATATTTCCATTAGTTTAAAAAAGAAATCAGTAGCATAAATGAAAGAAAAATCCACCAACGATTATTAAATATAAAAGCATTAACTTTGACTCAAGATATTGCTGAGTAACAAGTCACAGGAAGCTGGGAGAGCAGCATTCCTGGGAAGCATTCCTGTGTGCTTGCTCTGCCCTTACATCCTTCCTCATATAACATCTGCTGTGTCTGCTCTGCTGCTGAGGGGTGGACACCAGAACAAATGGACTTGTGCTCTGATCCAGTACAGATGTTCTCACACTAAACTTGTGTGCTGCACTGTGAACTAACTGGGGAATTGATCTGGATAAAAAATAAGCCAGTGAGTTCTTGTTGTTTTGGTTTTTTTTTAGCCCTGACCTGGTTCATTGGGTGGTCAAATACACAGTTGGATGGGCTCTGCTAAGGGAGTGGTGGGAAGAAGGATGAGCAGCCAGGCTTTGACAATGAGATGGAGGTACAGGGAGAAGCAGAAGCCATTTTTGTCACTGAAATAAATTCTTGTGAGGCCAAAAATACTGATGGAGTGCTGGCACTGGTCAGAACACAAATAATTTTTGTGTGGACGGTGTACAGTCAATAAAGACTGCTTAAAGCCACATGACTTCCAGTGTTATTTTAATGATTGCACAGGAAAGCTTGGAGAATAAGATCCTCCCTTATAATTCTGGAAGAACTACTCCAGGTGAGAAGCCCAACCCTCCCTTCTGCTCCCCTCAGTGGCAGTACTGCAATGAGCTCACCAACAGACCAAGTGGAAATGGTTTGTGCCCTTCCTGGAGCTGTGGACTGGGAGAGGCAGAGTTTCATTTCTGAGCACTGCATTCTTGAAAGTGATGGAGCAAAAGTCAGTATTATCAGCTTTACAGAGCTAAATGTCTTTTTTTATTTTCTAGGTAGAGCATTAAGGATAATTTTGGCTCTTAATTTATTTTTTTTTTAAATAAAAATATTGAAAACTGCCCCGTACAAGAAGCATGACATTTCTTCTCAGATCATAACATGTGCTAATGTATACAGGCCACAAAGTGAAAGGAAAAAAGGACTGAAGTAGAGATGGCTGTAGCTTTGGAACTAAATATTGAGGTATTTTTTCCCTTTCTCCCTTCAGTGAGATTTCACAGGAACACTAAAAACAGAAACAGCCCAATCACTAAATTTTACAGATGTAACGTACCTCAACATTGGTTCCATCAGAAAGGCAGTTTCACAAATTTCCCTCTTTTCTAGATTTCTTAAGGGATAAGCCTTATGCTTCAGATATTAAGAGCTGGAAGCTCAGAAGTCTTTAGCAGCCTTTGTACCAAAATGTTACAGACAACCTGCAGGATAGGAAGAATCTCTATCTTACTGACAGCTTTTGTAGAAACATGAGTCATTGTCACTCCAGCTATAGCTAAATTCCTTTTGCTTGTCTTCACATGGCAGTTTAGCTTTACTCCTCACACTATCTTGCATTGTTTTTACAGGAGCTTTAAAATGGGGAGCAAATGCAGTGTTTTCTTTCAGCTTTTATTGATGGTACATCACTGAGCTGTGCCTTCTGCCTAGGTGATGTTTTTACATCTGCCTTTGAGCCCTTCAAGACAGCAAGTTTAGGTGGCTGGATAGATTTTGTAGACAGGTGATTGAGCCTACTTTCTAAATGTAGGTAAACAACTGTTTAGTAAAACATATTCTTGTCCTCTTTTCTAATGGTGAAGGTTTGTTCTTCTTTGGGGTCCAAACTGTGCCAGGCTGTTTTCTACTTGCACAGATCACACCTAACTGCAAGAAGAGTTTGCTCCTTATTTAGATCTCTTGTGGAGATTGCTGAAAAATGAAGACTGACTCTAGATCCTTCCAGGTAAGGCTGCACAGGAAATACTTTACTTGCTTTACAACACCTCAAGTAGCCAAAAATTTACTAGGAGTCTATATGATCCTTTATTTAGCTGTGCTTAACACAGGGCAAACATGTAGGGAGAAAAGTGCTGTTAATGGATTCCTAAACCTGCCGCATACTAACTGTGGGACCCTGTTTAAGATGATTAATCTTTCCTCATTTCTGTGTAATTAGACATTAAATTTCTCGCAGAAGGAATTAGCTCTCACTGTATGTTTATGTAGTGCATCTCACAGGAGTTTGTACCTTCAGGTGCAACTAAAATTCAGGCAATGAGTGTTGCTAAAGTTGATGCTGTTATTAATAACAATCTAGGTGTAATGTTTAATAATTGTGATTGAAAATGAAAAATGTAGCAGTTTAGAGAGAATTGAATGTTTAAAGAAAAAAAAAATTAGAAAGTTAATTTGTTCTAGAAAAATCTCACAGTTTTAGCACTAACCTACATCTGTTCCTTGGTGTGCCACAGATTTACCGTGTGAACTGTGGCTTATGATCTCTTCCTCTTCCTGTCCCTTAGCCTTTTGTCATTAAAATGGGATTATTCATACTTAGAGGGGAACTTACAGTGCTCTTGGAGATGAAAGGAAGCCAAATCCCTTACCTGCTCAGAAAGTGCAGACCAAAGCATCAGATGATATTTTGACTTATGGAACTTTGTGTAATTCTATAAATTGTGAGTCTTTATTCTAAATGTCTGTATATTTCTCAAAATGTCCCAATTTTTGCAAAGGGTTTGATATATCTGGCTATAACGTTAACAATACCGAGGCCCTAAGATCTGAAGCAAGTTTCCATCTAGAGTTTATGTTTTCTGATTAGGTTCATAGTACACTGGTCTCCTTTTTCAGACTTGCTGGCTGGTGTCTGCCATTCTTGTGAAACTTCATTTTCTCTTGTTAGCAGCAATTATCTCAACATTTGTAGCAGAATATGTAGGGAGAACACGGTGTTTCTTGTTCCCTGCTTTGAATCATGAATTCTTACCAAACAAATTCAGAGGCCAGAATACATACTTCAGCATCCTCTCACTTCTGATTTTCTTGATGTGGTGGTTTAGTAAAGCCTCGGCGGCTGCTGGCCACTGCCCCTCTGCTGCAGACAGAGGAAAAAAAAAGTTTTAAAATGCCCTTTTGAGTTGAGATAAGGAAAGTTTAATATAGAAACACGTAAGAAGCAGTCACAGTAACAAAAGCAATAACAACAGTGAGAAAGAAGCAATACACAGAAATAAGCAATACCGGGGACAAAGGGAGGGAACGGAGTGATCCTACAGCCCGAGCGTCCTGCTGAACTCGGAACTGGCCCAGAACCAGAACTGGCCCTGGGGCGTGATGTCAGCATGGTATAGAATAGCCTGGCTGCACCAAATTAACCCTGTCCTGGCTGAACCAGGACACTTGAGAAATAGTATTTTAAGCTTATATCCTCAGGCTGATCTGAATAACAGAGATACACCACAGTGTAAGGCAATTGCAGAGTGCAATAGACAGTGCCATGTACATGATACATTCAACCAAGTTATCACAACTAACACATTGATAAGCTGAGCACTTCAAAGTATATCATCATGAAAAAATCAAAACTATAAAATGTTTGAAGAATATAGTATTATTTCAGGTGAAATAATCCTTACTTGGCTGATGGTTGAATACACCCTTGGTTTATACGTCTCTTCTAATGAGATTATTGTGAGTGACTATTCTTTTTTCATCCTAAGGTCTGTCAGGAGTTCATGTTCAAGATTTAAGAAACCTACATAACTGAAATCTCATCAAAAGGGAAGAAAGGTGCATAATACCTATTTAAATGGTGTCAAGAAGAACAAGCAGCTACCATGAAGCCAAATTCAGTCTTGGCAGAGAAAGAGAACCACCTTTACCAAATTCTGCAGAAACCTCTATCAAGACTAATTTGGAATTAGAAAATAGGTCTGGAAGGACCCTGGGAGATCCTGTAGTTCATAACCCTCCTCTGGGCAAATCCACCCAGTCCTGAATCACTCGCAGGGAATGTTTGTGTAACCCTTTTCTACAATCCTCCAGTAAATTGAGATTCCACAACTTCCAGGGAGAACCTGCTTCAAGCCTTACCATCACTAATATTGAAAATATTTTTTCCAACATCTAACCTAACCTTACGTTGCTTGATTTTAGCACATAACTTTTACCTGTCCTCAGCAGGCACAGAGAAAAAATCCCTCCCTTTTTACAGATAACCTCTATCTTGCAAAATATCACAGTTAGTTACTGCAAACTTCTCTTTTCTGGAAGACAGTCTGACCAAGATTCCATGATTTCCTGTGTTATCATGTGTTTACCGAGCTGTGGTGTTTAACCACGTTGGCATACTTAACCCACCCAACAGAGAAGTGAAATACTTTAGCTTCACCCAGCTGTGAAGGTGCAGATTATGTACAGACACTTGTCTGCAGTCAGTGAATTGTGTGTTTCTATATCCTCAGCCTCTAGCTCAGAAAACCCCACTGAATTTGGAGGCTGAAATTTTCCCCAAACTGCTCAACCTGGACTTCACTGGATCACTGTCATGAAAAATTTAAATTAACAAATGATTGAAGTTTTACAATGTAGCAATCAAAACATAGAATCTTGTAAGGCAAAGTTAACAAAACTGGTATTACTTCTGCTTGGTTTATGTAGGCATGGGTGTGTCCATGTATATTCAGGCAAATACAGGGGTACTAGTCTCCGCACTTTATAAATAATTCCCTTCATCTCATGCTTTTTCTTTAAATGTTCTTGAAATGTTCATATCAGATAAAGACAAAACCAGAAAAATGCACTTTTGTGTTGCTAGCTTGGCCTTGAATCTCTAATAGCATGACTGTGAATCATACAAATGTAGACTGCATCCTTTTATGATTAATGCTTCAGTAAAATATTTTCCATTGGTATTACAGATGTCTTAGGAAGCTTTACTGACTGTAATTTAGCTGATAAAATTTCTTTTTTGGCTTGCACAAATTAGTTTGTGGTATTGTTCTACCATATGTAAGATGTAGCAGTTTTATTAATGTAAATTATAAAAACTAATATCTTTATGCTTCTTATAGCTTTGAGGGGAAAACAAACAAACAAAAAATCTCCATTGGCACAAGGCTTCTGAAACTGTAGGTTTAGTTTTCTGTTGGCTTTGGAAGTTTTCACAGAAAGTGAAAATCATAATTCTTGTTAGTTATTCATTTCACAGAAAGCAGGGATGTTAATGTTGCAGTGAGGAGCATGCCAGAGTTAGTGAGAAAAACAGTGTGCACTGTTGATTGGAGAATGGTATGAACAGCAAACACTACATAGGGAATAACTGAACTGTTATTTTAATGGTAATATTTATACAATTCAGGCAAAACTTCAAAGCTTTTGACATTCACAACAAATACATTTGAGAATGGAATATTCTTTAAAAGTACTAAAAAGAGGGAAATTACTTGGTTGATATATTTACATCTGTAGAGAATATAATCATTTGAGGATCAAAAAGTACTTCAAAACAGTTGTTCTATTTGATATATGACCCCTTTTGAAGAAGGTAGACTTTGACACCCCCAACCCTCTTTTTTTTTTTTCATAGAATGGTTAAGAAGTGTGTGCAAAGCGATGCAGACTATTTTCAGTTAAGACAGAGGAATTTTCTGAATGCAGTCTCATACACTGCCTACATAACCTCTTTCTGCTGTTAACGAGGAAGTCAGCATCTACCAACATCTCTGAGTCCCAGGAGTTCTTGGGGGATGCAGGTGGATGAATTCAGGCCTTATTTCTCACAGTTAGAGCATGTACACCAGTGTAACATAGTAACATCTCTACACACTTCTAAGGCAACAATATTTTGTTACTTAGGAAGCTCTTTGCAAAGATGATAGTGTGAAAATAGCTAATATTCTACTCATGGGCATGCAGACTGGTTAATTAACCTCTTCTTTAGACGTTTTTCCCTCCCTCTAGGTTCCAGACAGGCTGTTAAAGATGAGCATAATCACATCTCTTTTAAGCAATCACTCGTTTTAATTTTCCTTCCTCTATTTTTAATGGAGTTAAGTTAAAATTTGTTCTGAGCACAAATACAAGTGTGATCTGAAGAATACCTACCATTACAAGAAAACTTATTGGAAAGCAGACTTATTTGCTGTTAAACCACAAAGGACTGGGAAATGTAACATCATGTTTTATTTTTTAGGGATTAAATTAATCCAAGTAAACTAACTAAATTAACTAAAATAAAGCGTATTGTCAGATAATTCTTTCTGGTAAAACTTCTGAGGTTTTGACAATGTCCAATGTGTGATAAACACAGAAACATATAATATACCTGCTTTCTAGCGTGTCTTTCGGGTTTTTTTGTTTGGGTTTTTTTTTTTTCAGTATGGTAAGAGGGATTTAAGGAAGATTTAACTGTTGCCTGAATCCTGTGCTGCCACTTTGTGTAGGCCAGCTCTTTTCCCTGTATGGACTCAGGTCTGAAATGGATACCTTGTGTATTTTGTAACAGTTCTGTGTCCTCATGCAGCAGAAATTTACTGATTCTTAATTATGCCCTGAAGAGATGAGAGAAGTAGAGCCATAACTAACCTTCTACGATTGGGTGGGAAAATATATACTTATTCACTGTTTGCTGTGTTTTGCTGTATTTTTGGTAATATGTACATAATACCATTGTAGATGCATAGAGCTAAAAATAAATTTTAAATGTTTTGTTGAGTCACTCTACTTTCAAGACCAAGGCTGTAGTATCATGAGCATTTAAAGTCAATATAACTCAGACATACTGCTCAGACATAACATATCTAACAACCCCCATCAACTCATTCCTGCTCCTGCATCATCTCTATGGGAAGCTGACCCTGGTTAACATTAAACTGGCAAATAAAGACTGAGTTTGTAACAGGGATTGTTCCTCTGATCTTCATCGTGTAGCTAAATCAATGTTTGTGCTGGGACATGGAGCTGTGGTAAAACAGGGGTAAGTATCTGGTTGGCCATGCCACCTTGCATGGGCTGTGCTTTTATGGTGCCCAAGGAGAATTTTAGGAGGATGATTTCTCAGCTGGGGTGTGCTTCCTTTCATACAGCAGTCTTGACTTTCTAAAGAACAACCCTGAGTGTTGGGTAAGTGCGCGGCACCTCCAGATGTCAGGATCTTTTACACAGATATCAAAACAGTGACTGAAAGGCACAGCTTAATCACCCAAGTTAGGAAAAAAATTCCAAATTAACTTTTGCCTAAGGTAACGGGTTGTACTCTACTTATTAAATAAATAAAAGAAGTAGGGCCTATAGAAAGCATTCTTAGCATAAGATCATAAAAATGCATTATAAAGTTCAGCACCTTATTTTTATGATTCCCATAAAGTCCATGAGATAACAATGTTTGCCTACTAAATTAATTTTCATCAGGCTTCATTGCACAGTTTGTTCTCCCGATGTTTCCCAGGGGCAGCTGCTTAAAGTTCTTGATTTAAATCATTAAATGCTTGATTTATGGTGCATGCTTCCGGAGCCTTAGCACTTTTCCAACTCATTTTGCAGTGTATCCTAATCATGTTACTGTTTAAATATATTTGGATGGCAGGGGATTAAAGTGAACCAGCCTGTTCATTTTCTTACAAAGGAGCAAGATTATTCATCTCACAGTTGCTGTAACAGGCACAGAGTGTAATTCAGAACAGCCTTGTTAGCAAGTTGGAGGCAGACTTACTGCTTCGTTGGTGTTTAAGTGTCATTAGCTGGTATGGTCTTGCTTCTAAACTATATTCCCTTTGGATAAGATCCTTATCTGGACTGGAAATAGTTGATTATTTGGATTCTGGAATAAATTTAACTTTTTTTTTTCTTTCTTGAAACAAGACAGTAAGAAAGAAGTAAATATCTCCAAGCTTAGAAGACATGAAGCACAGGGCTGGAGGGCATGTTTTTTCTAAGACATTTCTCCAACCTCCAGCTCCTGCTCAAAGCAATCACCCGCCTTTGATTTTTGTTAAAAAATTGTAGAGGAATTCTATGTTCTTTTGCAGTGGGTAAGAAAGATATCCAAAGCTTTGATATCAGCAAAGACCCATACCAGCCAGCCTCACTGACCTATTAAAAAGACTTTTACATCATACATAAAATCATTACTAAACTGTGTATTTGAAAGCAAAAAACAGAGGAAGATAGTACTTTTTAATGTTATTTCTGTCATTACAGACTGAATTCAGACCTATTGCAGACAGCTACCAGTGCAGCTAGGGACAACTGGTTTGTCCTTCTGTAGCTTAGACAGGAGTGGAAAAAGTTTTTTCTGTCTACTGACCAACTCAAAGCAGTAAGTCTTGCATTTATTTTTTTTTTTCAGTTTGCTTGGTACAATGTCAAATTTCCAACAATCTTCTTAAAAGAAGGAGAACAGTGAAAGACAGACTATGAGCATAACCATTCACATGTAAAAAACCACTTCTCAGTCCAAGTATGTTTGTGATATTTTGTACTCAGATCTGTGAATGTTTCAACACTGCAGCATTACTGGTGAGAATATGGGTGCAAACTTTATTTAAAACTGGAATGCTTAGAAATTTGCCGAAAGCAAGTATCAAATTGTTCACAGATGGAAATTGGTGGTGCTCTTGCAAGTCTCTTCTCATTATTTTCTCTTTTCAGAAAATAGACTTAATACAGTAGTGCTACTTTGAAGAGAACGTACTAAGAGTAAAATAAATCATACTGCTTCCCTCCTCCCAGAAAACAACACTTCTTTAGCCAGCTGAAAGATTCCAATATTCTGTTTATGTTTGACATTGATAATTTATTTTGATTTACAAGAAAAAGGGAATTATGGGTGCTGACAAGAAAACTGTGGGAATTATGCTGGAGTGATTTTGGACATGGTGAGTCAGGGTTACTGCCCCATCACTTTGCCAGATGTTACCAGCCCCTTTGGCTAGAGCTGCAGTTAACTGTGCTTCAGTTCAGCTGCTGCATTTCATGGCCTGGTGTGTTAACCTCCCCTTTGATTTCTTTCCTTTCCACTGATTTATAGGATTCAGTTGCATCCCATTTACAGGATGAATAAGATTCAGTTTCATCTGAAAGGAGTTCAGGTCATCCAGACTACACCACAGTGTGAACCAAAGTACAGTAAATGGGAACTATTGCCAGATTTGCTTTGCGGGCATCTGTGACACTGAATACAACTGTGATGGAGACACAGTCCCAGCAGGTAGCAATAAATAACATGTAGCAACAGTGGAGACAAGTGGGTGAAGTGTATGAGCTCCCAGAGACTACAAAACTGGACTTTTTTCCTTACACAACTGAAAGAATGAACATTAAATAAAAGTCTCCTTTAAGGCCTTTTCAGTTTCCAGTAATGATTATCGTATAATCATACAATAGATCAGGTTAGAAGGGACCTTGAAAGACCATCTGGTCCAAGCTTTTGTGGGAAAGGAAGCCTAGATGATAATATCTAGCAGCCTTGAAAACCCCCAGTGATGGGAACTTTACCACATCTCTGTGAAGGTTGTTCCAGTGAATGATTGTTCTCACTGTAAAAGTTTATTTTTTATATTGAGGTGAAAGCTCTTGTTGCTCCTTATCTTCCTCATGTGGCTCCTTGTGAAGAGAGAGCCTCCATGCTCTTTTAGCTTCCCTTTAAGTACTGGAGTACTGTGATGAGGTCCTCCCATGCCTTCTCTCTCCAGGGTGAAAAGACCTAACTTCTTCAGTCTTTCTTCACAGGACAGGTTCTCCAGCCCTCTGATCATTTTTATGGCCCTCCTTTGGTCGCTGTCCGGTCTTCTCAACAGAAGCTAAAGTAAATTAAGCTTTTGCAGTCACCAATCTGATCTCATATTAAGTGTTTAGATTAATAACTTCGGCCTTCTTGCCAGTTCTTCTGCCCATATGTAGTATACTTATTTGTCTAAATGGCCTGTTTTAAATCAAGGAGTTTCAAGGAAAGGGGAGGGTACAAAAGCCAGAGGTTAAAAAATGCAACCCTTACCCAGAATGTCTAATTAGGTCAATCAGAAATGCCAATTATACTACCCCATCTGTTGAACAGTCACCTGTAAAGCACAGACTGCTTTAGGGAGTAAGCAACCAAAGCTGAAATGCATGTGGAAAACCAGAAATGTTGTGAGATGGCAATAATTAGCAAGGCATGAAGGTGAGCATGGGCCTGGCCAGAGGAGAGAAATCAGATCTTGATGCTTTGGCCAGGCCACGCTGCTATGCCCATAAAGCAAAAATATCAGCTTTTAGGTGGATGTGTTTTAAGATAGTTGACTGTTTCCAACTGGAACCCCTTTAGTTCTTTAAAATCATCCTTGTCTTTCTATTTAAGAATTTATTATGAAGGAAGGAGAGAGAATCTGCTGCATGCTACCATCTGGCTTTCCTTAGAAATATGGCATTATACAAGGGAGATTTGCTTTACTATGAGTTTAGCAAGAAATCTGTGATTGCTTCTTTTGTTAAATGGAATTTTATAGCAATATTTTATACTTTACTTTTGCCTACATGCCACAACATCTAAGCTGTGCATGAGAGATCTTGCCTGCTGACTGAAAAGACACTTCACAGAAACCAGCTTCATTAAGTAACATTTGGTCTCCTTTCTTAAAAGCTGGAAACCCCCTGCTGCTCTCAGATAGTTGGTGCTTTTTATGATATACTTGGGTAGTGTTGTGGTTACTACATACTTCTGCCATTTTTACTGAAACTCCTGGACTTTTGTATTGTGAGGTTTGTATTATTTTTAGGATGCCAAGTAGAAGATTTTACTATTTCAGTTTTGAGACCCTTTTTGTCACTTCCTCAAAAATTCACACCATATTTTTCAACTATTCCCTTTTCTGAAGCCATGGTGACGTGGCTTCATTTTTTTATTTATTTTTTTTTTAAACAAAGAAACAAAACATTCTCCAGATGTTTTGTGATCTCATTCCTTATTAACTTTGGAAAGATCTTGCCTACCAGAGAGATCAGATTCACTAATCTATGGCTTCCTGACTCCTTCTCAGTTCATTTCCTACAATACTTCCAGGAATGCACAGATACCTATTTTGGCATCAAATCTGGATTCCATGAGCTGAAACTTTCAAATATATCTACTTACCAAACTTCTTATTGTGTACTGTTCTGAAACAAAAAAAAATCTCATTTCCAGTCAAAATATCCATACAAATAGGTATGGACACAAAATCTCAAGTGATCAGAGAATTTCTGCTGACTGCTTGGAGAAGGTGACCCATCCTTGCTAGCATTTTTAATTAGTTTTACAGTGGATAACAAGAATAATGGCACCTCTTTTTTTTTCATGTAGTTCAGATCCACAGCTGGGAAAATCAGCTCAGTCAGAGAAATATCTATAGGTTGAAGCGAATTATGGGAGCTCTGGCTGCATATGGTGAGTCTGGTCTGCAGGACTGAGTCCTCTGTTCCTCTCAAAGGGCTCAAGACTAAGCCTAAGTAGTTACACGGCCTTTTACAGGCTACCTGCCAGGAGGTATATTTCATTCTTGCAAATAAATAATAGTAAAACAACAATAATAATAAAAGCTTTGAGTTTTGTCAGTGCCATATGCTACTACTATTCCAAAAATATCTCAGAAGGGCGGCTTTTCAACTGTTCCCTCTGGCAACCCTTCAGACAACGTCATCCTTTCTGCTTTTCTTGTCAGAACTTGAGAGTACTAAAACTTTGTAGACTGGCTGAATTTGGGGTTTCTGCTCTGGAAATACCCAGTTGCTCAGCACTCCAAAGATATCTTCAGGCCTTTTTTACATTACAGTTACTCATAGGAGAAGCCAGGGTTTCCAAACCCACTGCAGACCTGATAGGGGAGTTCCAGTGAGAAGTGCAATTGCGGGTGCCTTTTCCCTAACTGTAGACCCACACCTGTTCCTCTGCTCATGAGTGCAAGCCTCAGATCCAATTCACAAGCTAAGCTGGAAAATTCAGACTTTCAAGGACTTTAAAAAACACAAGTTCTCCCTTTCTTAAAATTCACTTCTGGTTTATGCTTGATTTGCTTTGCTGAATTAAGGGCTCCCCTTCCTCTTCTCCCTTCATTTTTTGCTAGAGTGAAGCTGCTGCTGTCACTTTTCAGCAGCTTGCTGTAATTGCAATGTAGCAAACAGGGCACAGAGGAAACAACCTTGGTGTTATTGCTACCATCCCCAGTGTCAGCAGAGGGAAGGGAAGGGATGCAGCTCAAAACGTTTTGTTAAGGAATGTGTCCATCAGGATAGATTTGTCACCTCTTAGCTCTGGGCAAGGAAATACCGTACTGTTTTGTCTTGCCAGAACCACAATTTTCTAAGCATTTCAAGCAAAACTGGTTACTGAGGCTGATTCTGGCAAAATGACAAAATTCATAAACCTGTCAACTCTTCCCACGTCAGAATTGGGACTGTGTGCCAGCTCTGCTGGCACAATGCCCTCTTGCCTCTCCCCCCTTCCTCTTGGCAGGTTTGCTACACAATCTCTAACTTACCAAAGCACTCGCCAGGAAATGTGCTCATTCCAGTGCCTGGATCACTGCAGCACTGACTTGTGACACTAGCATCTCTCTTCTGCAATGAACTGTTACTTTTACAAACCTTAGTGGAGATGGCAAAATAACCACGTCTTTTTAAAAGTGATATTTTTCTAGCCTCCCCTGCTGCAAATCATTGACGTTGTTGACTCAGCTAAAGGATTTTGTCTCTTTTGGGTCATTCTGGAGTACTTTACTAGGTGCCTAGATTTTTTTAGGAAGGAACTGGATATATGTAAACAGAGAGTTAGTAGATCATAAGTTAAATATCGTTCCCTCCCTCCTACCAAGCCATTTGCTTTCCTAAATGAAACCGGTGGTTTGTGATTCTTCACATTATTCTTTTAATGTCATGACCTGTGTGTCAAAGTGAGAGGTTGCTTGTGGATTTTTCTTGTCTTTGAAAGCAATACTTTCTCCAGAGACAAAGAGACTCTTTTACAACACTCTTAGCAATTGCCATGAGGTGGGAGCTACAAATCGGGCAAGCCTGGGCAGTTGCATGCTGACATTTTTCATTCCTCATGTCCCACAAGTATTCCTCTTTCAACAAGGCTTCTGTGTAAGTTAAAAGGAACTTTTTTGTTTCCTTGATTTAGTTATGTTTTAAAATTTCTTTTTGGCTCAAATTTCCCTTTGGAAGCTGCCTTGGCCATAAAAAATTTCACACACCCCTTTTTAATTTTTAAAATTGCAAATTTTTGTTGTTCCTCTATCCCTATCAACAAATAAGGGACAAATTTACTTTATTTCATTTGCATTTGCGAAGCCTTTGTAAGCTGTTTTTCACAACAGACCACTCATAGCTTTGCACCTCAGAAATGAAAAAGTAGGCAGATCTGGCCCTTGAAAAGAAGCCTTTTCCAACTTCTTGTAAACATTAATGACCTATTCATAAAGAAAAGGGCAAAAGTTTTGCACAAAGAGATATTAATACATTGAAAAACTGCTAAAATCTGCTGGAGAAACCAATGATGATGATAGCTTTGAGTAGATTCTTTGGGAAAGAGAAAAGAGGGCTACAAATACATGAAATTTAATCTTTTGATGAAATTAGTTTCATGTCAAGTTTCCATTGATGTTTTTAGCGATATTTATGCATACATAATATGAGAATAGAAGAAAAACTTTACCACATCAAACATCAGAAATATCCACGTATCTTAGTATTCTGTCTCCAACATTGTCAATAGTGGACATTTTTGGAAGATTGTCCAAATGAAGCCAGGATGCAGTGATACCTTCCTGGCATGTACTCCCTTTTCCAGTGTCTGGCAACTGCCAGACTGCCTGGGCCACCAGTGTATCTTTGCATTTCTTCCAGGCATATCTCCAACTGTGTTTTGACCTTATGTATACCACAATGTCTTGTGGTAGGAGATTCCACAGTTTAAATGCAAGCTGAGCAAAAAAAAAGAGCCTACTCATGTTTGTTTTGAATTTATGATCTATTATCATCAGTTAATGTTCTTCTCAATCTTCTACTGGGAGTAACAGTGACGAGTTATTCCCTGTTGACCTTTGCCATTTTGTTTATGATTTTACAGTCTTCTGTCACATCCCTTTTTAGTATTTTTTTCCATGATTAAGGAATCCTTATCTATACATCTGTTTATTGTATGGAAGATGTTTGTTTTTGCTAATTTTTCTTTTGCTGCTCTCTCTATCACTCTGATTCTTCTATACACTTGCATAGAAGAAATAGGCTTCATATCCTTTCACCTTAAAAATATACTGCTTACTAACAACGATGTTATGGCTTAGGCCCAGCTGGCAACTGAACACCATGAGGCTGCTTGCTGTGTCCTCCCCCTGCCCTGGTGGGATGGGAAGGACAATTGGGAGACAAAAGGTAAAACCCTGTGGGTTGAGATAAGAAGAGTTTAAAAGAACACAAGGAGAGGAGAAACAACCGTGATAATAGTAATACTAATAAAATAATATATAACGTGGGTGATGTACAATGCAACTGCTCACCACCTGAAAGCCACTGCCCGGCTGCCCGAGCAAGCTGCTTGCACTTCCCATGGCCAGCTGTCCCTTCATATACTGAGAATTATGTCAGCATGGTATCGAATACTGCCTTGGTTGGTTCCTTTGGCTACCCTGACTGTGGGCCCTCCCAGCTTCTTGTGAATTTTAACACTATCCTAGCTGAACTGAGGACAAATGGAAATGCGACAGAGAGAAGACTCTGACATCTACTGTTATTTTAGGCCACCATTCAGAAAACCACTATGTGCCATTGCCATCTGCTGAGGACAGATGTTAGTCATGTTACTTAATGCTGTAGTGGAAGGTACTTGGCTCAGATCCAGGTGGGCATTCAGGTTTCCAACCCCTGTTCAGTCTTCTAGTATCTCACAGACTTAATGGAGAACTAAATACTCAGTTAGACATGGTTACAAATAGGAACCTCAACAGAATTAAATACTTAGTGTGTATGTTGGGCTTTGAGCTGGCAGGATCAGGGCCTAATCTCTGAGCATAATTAAATGGCAATATCAAAGATTTTTAGAAGTGTTATAAACTAGGGCCTTGTTAAAATGAGACTGTTGGGGACTACGGGGAACACTTTTTCTACTTCATGATACACATGGATGTTCATTCAGGATTGCTTTGCTCTTTCTGGAGTAAATTGTCATTTTCCTGGGCAGTGCAGGAAGGTTTTACCAGCAGAACTGATCCCATGGAAGTGTTAGGCAATGTGTCATTGTGTTTAGTGATGTCCAACATGGTATTCTGCAGTACAGAAAAATCAGATGAGATTTATTCATCATTAAGTCTTCTTGTAAGAGGGCAGGATTAGTGATTATATTTTTCTGTAAGAAGAAAGCAGCAGCAGAGGACATCTCCCTTTCCCAGCAGCTGACTTCCCCTGGTTTGTATTCAGTGTTCCACAAGCAAAACCTCTTTGTTTACACATGCATTTAAAATCACCTGTCAGGTACAGTTCTTTGTGCAACTAAGGCACGATTTTCATCAGATCCAACATTTGTCTTCAGTGGCAACTCATGTGAGCAAAATCTGTGTGCTCAGCTGACCCCTCTGGCAATGTACTCTCCATGATAGTCATCTCAGATAAAGGTCTTGTGTTCATTTCTGTTACAAAAAATGAAACTAGTCAGAAACAACAAATGTGCTGTTTCTTTTCCTCTAGGTTGCAGCTTTCCAATTGGAACTCTTCCTTGCTTCATTTATGCATTTCTACCAGCATATACTGCTTGAGTGTCTCTTTATACAGTGTGTAATTCAGATTTATGAATGCAGTTCATGTAAATTGGACGTTAGTTGCATTTCCGGATACGATGATTCAGCCCTAGAGAATTTGCTTTCCCTTCCCATAGTTTGAAATGTCATACCCCATAAGTAGTCATCTTAAACACTACTGCTGGAAACCATGAAGAATAGCAAAGAAGCACTCATTGCTCCTGGTAGTATTCTGGGCATGGGGGATTGCACTATCATCTTCCCTTCCTTTAATTAACCAGACTTTCAGTAGAATAACTAAATGACTAGGGGGCAATAATTAGAGCTAAATTAAAGATAGAATAAGGTACCCAAAGGCACACAGATTACATCTGGTATTGTGCTGGTCTGAAAAGTGGCTTAAATGCCTAGTTACCTGATGTAAGGTTGTAATTGCAAGGTCAGGAGAGCTATGAAACTTGAGTGTCAACTGATGAGTCCTGATAATAATGATCTCAAGATCATAGTAAATATAACCTTTCAGTGAATGACTCTAGGCAGAAGAAGGATTTCTTCATAAACCGTGAAAGCCAAAGGTTGGAAACTAATTTCAAATCTTGCCTAAATGGCTTGCTGCTCTCTGGGAGAGGTAGGGAAGGACCAAAGAGATAAACTGACGGTAAAATTAAAAAGAAAACCCTGATGTGGCATGTTTCACAGTGTTGCAACACAGATTGATGCAACCAGTTTTTGGAACTGGAAATAGCTCCATGACCTCAGATCCAAAGCATCCAGCTCTGCTGCAAAGAGGTCTGACAAGCTCTCTGACCTGACTTCAGATTATAATAAAAACTCTAGCAAACAATGAGGTGCTATAGCTTGCTAAAGAAATGCAGACAAAAAAGGTAAGCTATGAAGTAATGCCAACATATTGTCAGAACTATATAAAGAAAGTATGTGGATGGAGGCCACCATAACATTCATAACCACAAAGCCATGCTTTCAGAGGTAGCCAAGGTGCAAAGAGTTTACAAGGCAGATTTAGCTAAACCAGTGAATAATCTTGCCCTCCTCTGTGAGAGCCTGACCTTGGCAGCAGGTAGGAGCCAGCTGGAAGTGTGGAGCATCCCCTTGCACATCCATAGTGCTGCGCCTTGGGTGGCGTAGCCCTCACCCAGGAGCACCTGGCATTATGTTATGCACCCACATAAGCCGGGGCACACGGAGCCGTATGCACTCCTAAGGGTAACATTGGCTTGTACTGAAGCAACTCTTAAAGACTTGATGCTGCTTATTAGCTACAGGGAGGCCAGGCTTGGGTACTGCTCAAAAGCTGACAACAGTCTAATTACACTGAAATTTAGCTTTGCTCTTTAATAATGCATATATATACACTATACACAGTGTGAACTGAGTACCTTAAATATTTTGGAAAATAGAAGATTAGCAGTTGTAGTATGACTTGTAGAACACTTTTCCTGCTTTTCCTATTTTACAGAATATGTTTAGTTCCTTTTATATAAATCTTGAGGGTTATAGCTATTCTAAGACCTTAAAAATTTCTGACATCTGAGATTTGGGGAACACTTAGCAATGGCCAGCATTTCTGTATTTTTTCTCTCTCTTATCTTATTTCCTTTCTTCTGTTTCTGGTTGTTTTGTTGGTTTGTTTTTTTTTTTTCTTTGTAATCACAAGCACTTTGAAGCAGGCAGACCAGTTGGGAAATCATATGCTTCACTTAAAACCGACAACAATAATAAAGATTTGATATTTGGGATAGGCGTTATATTTCAGAAAATCTGAAGGCGCTGTCAGCAATGCTAGCTCACAGATTTTATCTTCACTACATAGAAAAAATATGTATATATATCTATATAATATATATTTATATATATGTTTGCAAGAATAAAAGTTGTGCTTTGCAGATGGAGAACAGGTACAGTCAAAGTTAGTCTTTTAGGAGACCAACACTAGGTGCCAATTAAAGCCGTGGAAACTTGCCATGGGCTCTGCAGCCCAGGACTTGGCTCCTGTTTTCCCATTGTTTGCTCCACTCGTGTCAAGCCTTGTTTCAAGAAGGGAGATGGCAAAACTCCCATTGACTGTAACGAAAGTGAGGTTTGGCCCTTGACAAGCAATAAAAGCTCTGTGAAGCCCGGGGGTGGGAGCTCGCTCCGGCTCCTGCAGGGCTGACGTGTGCTGCTGAGGTTAGCTCGCACCCCACCCCCGCGTGCCCCTTCCAGCTCCAAGATTTATAGGGCTCAGTGGAAAAGCCCCCACTTCATACTGCATGGTCTACTCAGGCTCCAATGAACTTTTAATCACTCTGGCTCATGGCTTTGAAGAAAACAGCCTTGCTACCATTACATAAATCAAAGAAATTATTTGCTTCTTTTGTTCTGTTTCTGGTACATTATTTACCCGACTATTTGGGCAGCTTCACAAATGCTGTTGCTGGTGACACTCCTCTGCAGAATAGTTCAAATGAAGAAAGGGGCCTCCTTTCTGAAGAGTGTCCCCTTCTGTCCCTTTCAGGCTGTGGAAATGTTGTAGGAAAGATCTTCCTCATTCCTGGTTTGATGCTTCCCTCTGCAAGGCTGACACAGCCCTCCTGGCACCTTGGGCCTAGTCTGCCTAGGTTTGGCACATGGGAGCTGAAGTACTAATGCCCAGGTGTATAAAGGTTTGCCTGTCTCTGGAGAAATTGCCATTTCATGGGATTTCAGCTGTTTTTCGAGACCCTCTCAGTATCCCACACATGATAGAAGGACTTCGATCTTGACATAACAAAGCTCTTCATGCCTGTGTAATGTCTGACCCTCCCTAGGAATTACAAAGTAGGAATTTCTGCTCTCGGTTCCCTGAGATGTTCCATTACATATGATAGTTAGCAACTAGGATGACTAAGAATTGCTTCAGGCCCTAGGATGAGGGAAATGCCCACATACCTTCACCGATGTTGTCCTGGTCATGGTCAGCATGTCCTCTCCCAGCTCTCCCTATCCCAGCTCCAGAACCTCCATCTGCAGAGGAAAGTAACTCAGCAGAAGAGTCCCAGGCAGCAATGGGTGAACACAAATTGCCTGAGCATGCAGAAGTGTGTGACAGAAAGCAGGAAAGAGAGTGATGTGGGCATTGGGGCACCTCTCAGTTCATCTGGGCTTCCAGGGCCTGCCCAGCCACTAGCCCCAGGCAGAGCTGTCCTGGCTGTCGCACTCTTTCTGCAACCCTCCAGGTAATGCCCATTGACAGATTTGGGCAGTGGAGACCATTTTCTTCCAAAACATGCTCAGGAATTAGGATATAGTCAGAAATAAAGATGCACACAATGACAGGATCTCAGAGAAGGAAGAAGAGCCTTGTTTCTGTATCCCTTATCTCTTCTCTGCAAAGAGTTTTTTTTCCCTTCAATCAGTCTTCCCTTACCGTAAAGCTGACAGTCTCCCAACTCGTGGCTTACTACTATTCTTTAAGGCTTCTAATATTTCACTAGTAGGGAATAAGTCAATGTTTTCATCCTGTACTTGATAAATTCTGAAATATGCAGGGGAGATGTACATGTTTTTACTCAAATTCATTTCTAATGTTAGAAACACAGTTTAAGTCACCAGGAGAAATAAATGTTCTTAACACAGGCAAATGATACACAGACATCACTATAGCATTCGATATATTCCACTGGTGTTAGCATAATCCAGCTCGCAAAGCGAATAGCAGATAAATCAAACAACACTTGGTTCAAACCTGCTGTGGGGATAATACTGTAGAAGGACCAATGTTTGATGAAGATGCAGTTGAATAAAATCCATGATGGTTTTCACTGCTTTCCACAATGACTTTCATTCTTTTCTTGTGAAGGATGACATGAGTGATATATTGTTCACACATGAAAAGAAGGAGGACCTGTGCCTCTCAGGCTTGTTTAAAAATTGCAGCCTAACAAACATTTTGTAAATGTTCAAGTGAGGGAGGGAATATTATTTAGCAACTTTTTTTTTTTTTGTACTGATAAGTGTGGAATAGTTGGTATAATGGTAGAACAACCATCTTTTTGCTAGTTGTGTGATTGATCTTGGTCCCCACTCCTCTTTAACAGATTTACATTTTTGATTGTACTTAGAGGTGCATCACTTATGTTCTGAGACATCTTTTTTTTATTCTTCAGGGATCTAGCATTTACTCTAAACCTTAGCATGCGTGTCCTATTTGTGTGAAAATCCTCAACATAGTTGGCATAGACATATACAGCTTATATTGACAACTTTAATTTCCAGCCAGAACAGAAAATCTGATAATGTTGAAAACCCTTTTGGTTATAAGTCATCATAGCTCTCAGAGCTCCTGATATAAAAGCTGCAGAAAAGGTACCAACTGGGAGCCTGCTAGAACAAGACAGCAAGAACAAGAAAACAGTGAATAAGGCTCAGAATATGGACTGCAGGAAAGGCTTTTCTGTATGCTGGCAAAGTTATCCCAGCAGAAATCCATTGCTCCCATTATTGTGGACCTTGCAAATGCCACAGCATAAAGGAAAATATCTTCCAATTTCACCTGGGGAGTCAAGTCTTTTCAGTAACTTAAGTCTATGGGGAGAAAACAGGTCTGCTGATGACAGTTGTCAGACACGATGTAAATGTTACCTTTCAACATTTATTTAAAGACTACAAGAAAGACCCTGAAAATAAATAATCTTTCTGTTGTTAAGTCTGTTGATAGTCTACTTCTTTTACTTAATGCAGTAAGTTGTTTTCATTTCTGCACATCTTGAGGTAGAGTGTGTTATATAGGTTATACAGATACTTCCGTTCACTCCACATAGGGAACTTGATCCTACAAATTCTTCTATGCTGATTTGAACACATAGAATGAATTCCTGATTGAAGAATAGTTTTGGGTGTGGAACAAATTTCCCCAGGGAATTGAACAAAGTATACTGAATTATTAACCCCTGTCTTTTGTCAAACATATATAAAAGTTTAAAGATATCAAGTGCGTGGGATCAGTAATATTTTCAGGAGACTTGCAGTGCAGCATACAGTATTAAGAGACAGCTAGTAGACTTGCCACTGCTTCATGGGCATCCTTCTACTGCACTTTACTGAGACATGACTGTTGTCTTTGCTCCGGGACTTGGTGCAATTAAGGAAGCTGAGGAAAAGGTACTTGTCAGCTGTCAGGGCTTCTTACTGTCACAGTGGTAGATACATACTATTGCAACCCTATTATCATCATGATCCTAGTTTAGCTTTTTAACTTTAATATTGAAGTAACATTCCTTCTGTATTTGCGACTAATAAACATCAGCAGACACAACTGTAGCTGCTTGAATGTTCAAAAAAAAATAGGAACCATGATCTGAACTGTTACAAAAACTGTAACTGCTTTTCAAAAGCTTATTTGACAGCTTCATAAATCTCTCTAACTCTGGTTACCCATTTGGGAAAACATTTGGACAAGATTTTAGGTTGGTAACCAGTATATAAATATTAGATACTGTTACAACATTTATCATTTTTATTATTAATAAAATTTACATAATGTTAAAAACCAACAAATACCCTGTGAAAAATACCCATGTCCAGTATGTGACATTTTAAAGGATTTGGCTTTAGTGAAGTTGCTTAGTGCTTAAAAATCTTGGCCCCAATTTCTTCCCAGCCCTGAATTTCAGTCATATCAACAATATATGGTAACTCTTGCAGCAGCTTCAGAGAGAAAGCCTTGGCCCAAAGGGATTAATGACTCTGAATCATAGTAAATAATTTGCAAAGCTGAAAGATGAATCCATATCCTTCATCAGTTATAATCTCAACCTTCATTATGGACCCTTCTCCAGTGCCAAAAAGATGTGTTTCTTTCTAGAAATTTTCATTTACGGGAAAAATGATTTGCCCAGAAAGCATACAGCATACACAGAGAAAGACAGATGTGGGGTGGGGGAAAAAGACAGCACACAAAGAGATCAGGACAAGTATAGACTCATGATTTGTTGTGAAAAAAAAAAAAAAAAAAAAAATCCCCCTTCTCTGTCCTTACCTTATGTACTCACTCCCATGTTTCCCAAGCAATTCCCTGCTATCAAGTTATTGCTTTCAAACCTACCCTCCCAACACACAGTTTGTACTTTTCACCCAAATACAAAAAGGGACTGATAGGATAAAGAAAATAGGACTCTAAAAGCATGCTTTTGTCACCTGGTTTCTTGAAAATGCTCCAGTGTAGTTTATTTTCTGGAAGGATTTAAGACCCTGGTTCAACAAAGTTTTTAAACTACTGCCTAGTACTATGGATGTGTTTCAAAGCACTAAGTCTTTTGGGATGGATTTAGAGGTTAAATGGGATGATGCTTGTTGATGTTTGAAATTCCAGTTCCAGAATTTGCTTTTTACAAATTCTTTTACTATTCACCTAACACTCATTGTATTTCCTGATGCTTCCCATCAGTAAATCTGTTAGCTAGGGTGGCATTGTGAAGCAAACAGAAAGAAATGTGAAGATGGTATTAATGTCGCCAAAGATTTTAATTAGTACTTTAGAATATTTTTCAATTTATGCATGGATAATTCATGGATTCCCATTTTAATTTTAGCTCATGAACAGTCAGGATAAAGATGAAAAAATGCTTACTTCCCAAGTGAAGGAGTTGCAACAGTTTTTGGTTGTGAATTAATACCAGTCCTGTGGGGACACTCACAGAGAGTTGTTTATACTCACTTAAGTCAGAGTTTATGGATGAAGCATGTTCAAGGACATTGAATCATATTAGCAATGTTATCCACTTATTTATTCTATTATGTTAATGAGTCATTCTGAGCAAGCAATGGTTTAACATTTTATACATTCAAGTTTCGTTACACAAGATGCACTGCAACAATAAGCAAAGAACAATCTTGATAATTCCAGATGCTCAGAGACTACAAATTGGGAATTCAGATAACCAAAAGAATGGAAGAATGGTTTTGCAGACATTAAAGTCTGCAGTCATTTTAATCATTCTCTGAGGAATATAGTTTACCCTGATTATGAACTTCTCACTTGTTTCCCCTCCTTTATGTATGTAACAGCTCCCGGTCTTCAAAATCAATCTAGTATCTGTTGCTGTCCTCATAGATGTGTCCAAGATCAAAATTGGTAGTAGGAGCATTTGGCTCCCCATATCACCTGTCTGAATCACCTTCTTTCCTTCATTTGCCATGAAGTGGTGTCCATCTGCCTTTTGGGTCCTTTCTACCATCCTTTTGGCTTCACTTCTTCATTTCCACTGTACCAATGTGGTAACCTGGTTATTTCTGGCTGCTTTATTCCTCTCATCTCATCCTCTACACTCATTCCACATCACTGATTAATCCAATTCCCTACCATTGACTTCCTTCCAATAATCTGCTTTCCTATTTGCTGTGTCATAATGTCCTCACCCTTGTGCTTGCCCTTGTCTTTGCAGAAGAGTATTCCTTTATGGATCTGAAGCTGAGACCTGTCTCTGTGGCTACTGCATGTTGTCCTCAGCAGTGTTCCTCTCCCTTGCCTGTTTGCAGTCACTTCTTCCCTTCCCACCCACCCCTCTGGGCTTTGCCATGGCTACTACCTGCCGATCCACACCATTGTCCCTTGGGTCTCTGATTCATCTATTGACTCCACACATAGCTATGATTACTTCTCTATTCTTGTCTATCTCTCTGACAACATTTGTATATTTTTTTTTATTAATATGTATTTTTTGGTGCTATTTGTCTGCTGGATTTAAATGCTTGGACAGTAAGATCATCAGGCACATGAACTAAGTGATGTGTATTTCTCCTTCAGCTAGTTTATTCCCCTAATGAATAAGTGAATGCTGATCAAAGGTAAATAGCTCCATCTTTAACATTTCCTTATTTCTTAACTTTTTTTTCTCTGTGTTACATCTGGCAGCAGTGACCCCATTTTGATCTATCTTAGCTTTTTCTTTTCTGTTTCTTATGGATCCCTCTCTTTATTTTTCATCTGTCAGTATTCAGGTATCCTATCAGTTGTTTCTATTCAGCTTGTCTTCTTCATTACTACCACCGCTGATGAATATATAATCTACACCCACTTTCAATGCTTTCTTCCCTTCAGCTCCTTCCTTGATTTTCTCCAAGGTGTCTTAGCTCTTTCCCAGGGCTAAGTATGTGTGACATCTGGACAAAAACTGGTTGAAAATGTAAATTTGAAGATGAGAAAGTTCATGTACTCTGTGATTTTCATCCTGTAGATTACTCTTCACTGAGTCTTCAGTTCTATCTTCCCTCCTTACCAGCATTAGTTAACCATATCTTTTACTACCATCCTACTGTCAGACTCTTTGTTTGTTTTGCTGCTTCTTTCCTTTGGCCTCTGTTATGCTTTTCCATCCAGTCTACCTCACCTACTGAGCAAAGTTTTCTGTACCTGGTTCCTAGGGGTCTCTTGCTTTCTCCTTCAGTTTCCTTCTGAAAAAAAAAACAAACCAAAAACATCTGACATGGCATCTTTATCTTCCTTCTTTCTGCCTTTACCTAATGTGCTCATGAAAAGTTTATTTGGGTTTTGCTCTTACTCAAGACAATAGGACCAAAGAAAGGAGTCTTAGGATCAGTCAGATAAAGTGTAGTCTATACTTACACAATGCTACATATACTTAAAGTATAATTTTGAACATAATATGTCATGCAAACAAATATTTTCCAGTATATATAAATATAAAAAATAATAGCAATGTGTAATGTACCCATTAATTACTGAAACTTAATTACTGAACGATTAATTACTGAAAATATGATTTGGTCATTGAGTTGAACAGGACCAAAATTCCTGGAGATTGTGCAAAGCCACAGAGTTCAGCTGGACAAAATAAGAACAAATCACTCCTAGTGAAGCAATATGTCCCAATCACCTTAGTCCCACTGAGCTGTGTGGCCTTGGGGAAGCCAGAAGGGTCTGTTATACAAACCTCATTTAAAGTTGAACATGACCTTGATTCAAATAATGGCATTTCTGGTAAGTGAAGGGGTTCATTGTACATCATTTGTAGGATTAGGCAGAGAACAGGATGTTAATTATATAAAATCCATGGAAGACACAAAATAAAACAATTTATAATCTCAGTTTTTCCCAACATTTGTGTTGCAGTGAATCCAATGATTCAGCTGTTTTAATTACACCTCCTGGTCAAATTGCAATAGAATAAACATTTGCTTTTTTTTTTCTGTAACCATAACTTGAATTTTGTTTTCATCTACAAATGTGTAGAGGCACAACCATACCACATGAAAGCCTGCACAGTATTCAGCATTCCATCTTTTTTTTTTTTCCGTCACTAATACTTTCCATACTCTCTCAACCAGGATTCTAGCCTTGAGGCTTTCTTTTGCTTCCATGTTGGTACAATCTCATGAGTGATAACTTATAAACCTTTTATTCATATTTTATTTCAATAAGAAAGACTTAACAGGGCAATTTTTTTACTTGAGTTAAAATATGAGTTCTGTCTTCTGCGTTGTCCCAGATTTTCAGTGACATGCAAAGGTCACATTGGACCTCCATTTCTGGATCTACCAAGTGAGGAAATGAGCAGTCTCCCATTTTGAAGGGGTAGTAAATCCAGAGCATAAAAACAGTGAGACACAAAGATTCTCTGGGGATGGGGCTGCACAAGTATCTCAAATGACTGTGCATTAGAAGGTCATAAAGAAGTTTCAGTTCAGTTCATTTGGCTTTTAGTATCAGGAACTTCTCTTTTCCAAAGAGTTTTTACTAGCCCTTTGCTTCATGCAGATGAAGGATAGTTTATGTCTAGTTTTCAGCAAGTGCTGTGCTCACTTCTAAGTATATTTACTTTACTCTCATTGTCACATAAAAAAGAGTAAATAAAAGGAAATGTTACCTCCTGAAGAATTTATTTCAGTTATATCTTTATATATCTAAAGATCTTTGCTCTGAATCTGTGGAGGTGTGATATTTCCGTCTTATTTATAAGGAATGGAAAATAAAGTCTGCCCTTCCTGTTTGTATTCAAGCATTACACAGGAATTACACTTGTCTAATGTGTGATATGCTTTCAGGCTCAACATCCTGCAGCAGCATTGCTGAAGGCAATGTCTAGGTTTCCTTTCATGAAGGCACAAGAGAAGGAAATGGAATGAAACATCCATTATTATCTGGCCTACACCTGGAGGCTCACTGCTCTAGAGAGCTGAGAGAGCCTCATCTTTTCACAACAAATAAAAGCAGGGTGAATACTGGTTTTTGTTTGGCTGGGGTTTTTTTTTTTCTTTTTTTTTTCTTTTTCCTCACAGAAAAAGAAATTTTATTGTCCAAAGCTCAGGGACAATATAAAACCTTTTGTGGACCGAAACTACTTAATTACTTACTGTCTATCAGGCAAGCTGCTGTTCTGCACTTAGCATCATGCTTCATTGTCTTGACAGTACAGCTGGCTGGAGGCTGAAATTGAAAATAATTTTCCTTTGCTCAATTTCCTTGTAAACAGCAAAAGAATGATGTTGACACGCCAGACTTCATTGGGAAAGTGCATTGCCAACATGCAAGATCTGTCTCCAGTGGTTTTAAAAAGAAGAATGTGATTTGTCTCCTGCAGAGCTAAATCAGGACACCTTCAACTTACACTTCACTTAGTCTTTGCTATGATAGACTCCCATTGATCTATACTGCACCGATCATGAATAACTGAGAACACTAAGGCAAAAAAAACCCAAACGAGATAAAATGGTGTTATATTATGAAACCCTTTAGGAGAGCTAAGTGAGCTACTCTTAACAGACAATTAATGAAGTATTCAGCCCAACAAAACACAAACCCAGATTTTTCATTCCTGGCCTATTTCCACTTCTATTGATATTTGTGTCATTTTTACATTATCTGTAAATTTATGTATGGCTTTGTAGTATACATCAGTATTAGAACTGAGTATACACCTCTACATTTTGTGGAGAAGCATGCTGGTGAATTTTGCTTTCAATCAATTTGCAAATAAGCAGAGATCTAATGGTTTAATAATTTATTTGGAATTTGGGTTAGTTCTTTGAACACTTAATGTAAATGTATTTAATAGTATTATTTCCGACAGATTGTTAGACTCTCAGAGTACTCACGTGTGACCTCAGTGACCACCCATATTTCAGTTTCATTAGTATTAAGTTGCACAAAGAGTATAAAAGCGAGTAAATGTATACTTTTGGGGAGTAGGATTCATGCTGCTTTAGTAAGTATTATGTTTTACTAGTGTTTATTATACTGTTTATAGTTTTAGGGTCTAGCTTTCCTTCCTTTGAAGTAAAATCTGAAACTTCTTTTGCTTTCAAGATAAGGTGTATTGGACCAATAAATCACTGTATTTTCTCCATGTAGCCTTGAATTTATGAAGATGTGTTAGTTAATATAAAAAAGAGCGTTCTACTAACTGGTATAAGTCTGTTCAGTGACGGATTTAGCATAGGTTTGGTAGATGAGAACACATTTGCAAAGTTATGAACAGCTTTCTGGGGCAGACTAAATCACAATGCTCCCTGAGTATCTTCAGATGGTTATTCAATCTGCTGCACTGTGGTTGTGCTGATTAAAGGCTTATATACATTCTATGTGGATGTACTCTACAAGCTGTGCTCAAACTTTCTAGTCCCTCAAGGGCACGTATGTTGAAGGGCTAACAAATTTTTCACAAAAGGCACTATTTCCAGAGAAATTGATGACTTACTCACAGACTTCATTTAATATACAAGTAAGTGCTTTCATAAATATTCATAAATATTTGAGAAATGCCAAGAACAATCTGAGAAGGATATGAATGTCTACAGAAATGCTTTTAATAACTCTACTGCTCAAATGTACTGTAAGTTCTGTCTATATAAAGCAGCCCAGTGTTTGCATGGATCTTCTACTGGGTCAGAGAGCTATAACTAAAATGTCACATATTAGCATTTAATAAAAAGCTAGAACATAGCCTCTTTTTCATGTCAACTTCAATGTAGCAGAAACACAAAGGTATTCTAAAGTAAAGCTTTGAAGTAGTTATGGGGAATGGACTTGGGAAAAAAAACATGTCCATAATTTTCTAAGATCAAGTCTTAATTAAAATTACTGGACTGTTAGGATCAGATTCTTCAGTTTCCTGATTCTGTGTTTCCTTACACCTGTCAACTTTTCTTACCCTCAAAGACAAGAGGTCTGCAGAGCTGAGAGGGACAACTGGATTCTGACATTCTTGGTAAATGTTTAAGAAGACCTTAACCATACACATTATCTATAGTGCATCAAGGCAAAATCTGAAATAAAACATTTCCAGAACAAGAACCCAAACATAAAATAGTGTAAAAGCACAGTGCAGGTACATTTAAAGAAAATGTATGCTCTAGAGAATTCATTTCTGATCTGTAGTCATTTGTAGTGGCTTAAAATTGTTCCACAGAAACATCTGATTGAATTTACCAGTTATGAAGCTGCTATTGAGAAGAGTAAGTGAATAGTGAAAGATAACTTAATCAGTTATCTTTACAGAATAACAGTTAAGAGCTTATGTGAATTTTACCTGAAGAGGGAATTAAATCCTTCCACTGAGCATTTAAAAATCTAATTTAAAATGAAACCACCCTTATATATTAAAGACTTGTCTTTGCTGCAGAAATAACTGATGTATTGCTTTAATTCAAATTTCATCCACAAACAAAGCCCTTCCATTTAATGTGAAAATATTCCTGTACACAAGTAAACTGCCTCATTGGGAGGTATAGGCTACAGCTCAGGTTAGGGTTGCTGGATGCTGCTAATCCATTCACTATTTACACTGTCTCATCACAGCTGCACTGTCACTGTCTTTTGCTCCAGCTAAGCTAACTTAAGAGATATTAAACTCAAATATAACACTCTTGAATTTACTAGGCGAAAAGTTGGAGAAAGCCGATGAGTTCCCCTGGTTTGATACTTGCTGTGGTCAGAAGAGCTGCTGGCCTTCACTGATGTGTGTGCTATCTCCTCCTTATGTCATAGCATTATCAATAAACTCACTTAATTCTTCCAAACTGCTCTCCAGGCTCCTCTGGTGTATCATCTGGGGATTCATTCAGTTGCACACGTGCAGTCATCAGACATTTGAGATGCTGAGGGTATGAGAGACACCCACAGGGCCACAGATACAGCTCAGAGATTGGCAAATATAACTCAGGGCCTATGAGACATGGTCTTTGCAAGGGCAGCTGGAGATGACGTGGTACCTTTAGAACATCTCAAATGGCACCTGGTGCCTGTGTTTGAGCAGCTGAATCAAGCCCTTCATCTCTATTGATGATAATGGAAGCTTAGATGCCTTGATTTAGACATACAGATATTTTGTGGCTGCCTCCAACCCTGAAGGCTCGCAAGCCATCGTGAGAAATGTCAACTATTCTTCTACATTAAGTATATCCTGGAACATCCACAAACACAACTCTTTTTTCCTATTGCCCCCAACTTTTGCATGACTGCCTGATAACCCTGTACCTGCAGAAGAGAGGGTATGCTTGGAACTTAGCTCCTTCCAGTCGGAGGAAAGTATGTCATGTTAGCTTTAATCTGGTTTCAAAATTGCTTTTGCTTTGAAGTAATTTTGCAACCATCAGGAGTGACTGACTTGTGTATACAGGCCCCAGAAGGACTGGAGTTGGCCCACCTCCATTGTACTCTTTAAGCTACAAAGAAATGTGACACCTTTAAGTTCATGGGAAATCACATGAAGTTTCTATTCAAGCAGAAGTCACATGTGTCCAAAAACCACAAAAGACTATGAATGGCCTCTAAGTGGTGAACCACATTTTCTCTGGAAATGGCCCAGAACAACAGCCATGAAAGTCCCCAGGACAAGAGCCGGTAACACCTGTCTGAGCGACAGCAGACACAAGCTTGCAGACAACTCAGTAGTCACAGGAGCTTAACGATTCACTGATTTGCAAATTGAATTCACAGCAAGTCTTATTCCAGGCTTTTGTAGTTCAAATGAAACATTTCACACGTCTCTAGCAATTACCCCTCCTGATGAAAAAACGGTGAGGCATTTGGAAGTCAGTCTCAGTATGTGATAAACTTCAATTAGATTAAAATGACAGGAAAGATAAAACCAGATTTTTTTCTTTGCCTGTCTTGAAAGGAGTTTGGAAATCATATGCCACTGCCGTGTAGACAGAGATTAAATAACTGTTTTGAAATTATTTGTGACTGTTCAATTGTTAAGTGTGTGGACGTTAGTAAGAATAATTTCTGTTGTGAAATGGTTGCAGAATGTGATGTATATGTTAGAAAAGGACAAGAAAGTAAAAGCTGGGTTTTTTTCCAGAAAGAAAAACCACAGATTCTTAGGTGGTCACATGGTAGATCTAGTGGAGGAAAGGAATTCCTGGAAATCAGTGCACAACAGAAAACAAAACCATGCTTGCTCACTTATATTTTTGAGCTTGCACTGAAAAAGCCATTGACAGTAGAGTGAAAATTAAAGATGCAGAGGGAAATAAAAATGATAGCTTTTAAAATCTGTGCAAACTGAAGCAGATTTTGTTCTCCAAGGAATGGTTTAGAAATAAAGGTATGCATGGACATACCGAGTTATCATCTAATGTTTGATTATGGACTAAAGAAAACTTAGAAACCCCATACTGTTGCTAACAGTAGGAAATTCTCATTGAGCTCAAGTGGTAAAGGTCTCTGAATCTCAAACTAAATGTCTTGGGCTCTATTCCCATTTTTTTCTTTGCTGAGAATGTCTCATTTACAAAAAAGGGGCCATCTTAAATTATTTCAAGAAGTGAGTGATACTGAATTGCTCAGAAGACTCTCTTCAGCTCTTCTTATTTAGAAAGGCAGTGATCAAAATGCTATAGGCTCTAAATATACACTAAAATAAAAGAATATGAAACATTCTTTTGGACAAAGGAGTGTATATGTCATCCAGCAAAAAATTAGTTACCCACTAATTATTTATAAAATGTTTAAGTAATAATCATTTAGCTAGTAGACCCTTGGAGCTGGCTGTGACATCCAAGAAGATAAATGAGCTACAATATTTAGATTAAACATAAAAGGACCATTATAATAATATACACAATGAGCAAAGTACTGCATTTTCTAATTAATGCCAATACTGAGTTTCACAATGAACTGTTTGTAGAACATTAAAAATATAATTTAGTATATCTGAATAAATTACTACTATGTAGTAAAAACAGCAAAACACATGGCATAGATTATAGCCCCACAAGTTTGAATATTCTTAGAGTGAAGGCTGCCTGGCAAGTTTTGTACCAGCTGGAAGAGTGAGGACCCATCTGGCTTGGCAGTAGCCACCATATCATGCCTTGGCTGGCAGATGGCCATCTGACACTCTTCAAGGGTCCGTGTTCCTCCTATCTGCATGTCTGCAGCACTGACAGCCCAAGATGGCATTTAGGAGGAGTGGACAGATCATTCCCAACAGTGTCAATCACGTTGGCACATGACAGCTGGGTACAAAAGATGTGAGGGACCTGATGTTCCTGAAATAGGATGAATGAGGACACTGGTGGAGGCCTGAGGGCATCTTTGTGAGGTGCTTCAGCCTTGAAATTTCCATATTGGGATTGTGAAGGGGTAATGAGAATTCAAGGGCTGGTACCATTGTGAGGGAAGGGGAAAATGTAAAAATTTGTGCAAATTTTGCAAATCCTTGCACACATGAATGTTGGATGCAAAAAAAGGAAATATAATAATTTATGTGTCTTAAATGCCTTTAATCTAAGCATTACAGGACTATTAACACATCGGAAGCAATCTCCCCACGGTCAGGTGTTAATGTTGTCAAGTTATAGAAATAAATGTAGCAGAGATCTAATTGGAACAAACTCAAGTGTGAGAGGGATGAAGGCTGTACCCATCTTCTGGTCAAGGAGGGAAGGCAGCTACACCGATAAAACAGCCACATTGCCTCCTCTGATCTATTCTAGTGGAGGAAGAGCAAGTCCCAAACCAGGAAAATGGGCACACTCAGGAGTCCTGGGTCCTGCAGAGACTTAGGTGTAAATAGAAAAATGACTCAAAATGTATCACCCTTTGCTAGACACTGTCTATGTGTTCCTATGGCAAACACAGGAGTTGTCCATCCTTCCCAGTGCCTCCCTAAGTCTTAATACTGTCTTAGGAAATGAAAACAAATGTAATCTTGTTTACAAATGAACTTGTCACAGTAATCCAAGCTTGGATTTAATTCCTTCCATGCCTATTTCCCAGTGCACCTGCTCTGGTACCAGGTCTGGTTACCAGGTCTGGTAAACATCTCCTTCCAGCTCCTCCTCATGCAGCATATCCAGGAGTGGCTGAGAGGTGGGTGGCTTTTTGTGCATATTGGTGGGAGCTGGTGGAGCAGTGAGCATACCTGTAGTCAATGTGAATTTAATTCTACCAAATGGGGTGGTGGCAGGAGATCCCTACGTGTACCTTCCTACACAGGCTGTAGCATGACCTCTTCCAAGCAGCCCCATCTGCAGTTCGTACTGCTTCAGGGGAAACCACAGACCACCAAAAGGCAGAACTCTGCAGCAAAACTCTCCTTGAGAAAATTTTCGCGGTTTGTTTGCTAGTGTGGGTGCTTTGATCTTCAGGGGGAGTGTCATCAGAGCTCATAATCTCCTCCTCCCACAAACCCCGAACCACTGACTGAGGTATGGATACTTGTACAGTGATAGTGCCAGAGCCTTGTCTACTCCACATTGCTGACAAATGGCACTGAAATCACTGAAACTCTCCCTACTCATATGAGTGAAAGACCTGTTTAATAGCTTCAGACCATGGATGAAACACTGTGTTATCTGTTATGAATACCTGTTATGAATGTCTAAAACATATCTCAGCCAGTAATTTCCACAGTAGGGAGAATTTGTTCTCCTCTGTTTATACGTTAACATATCCAGTCCAAAATCCAGAGGCTGGATTCATGAACTTGATGATCTTAGAGGTCTTTTCCAACCTTAAAAATTCTATGATTAAATTGTCAGTAAAATGCATTCTCAAGAATAAGTGAGCAATGCTTTCACACAGACTGAAATTCTATTTTTAAATTGGACTCACTAAATTATTTCCCTTTAACTTTCAGTGAGATTTAAACACCTGTCTCTGAAGAGAGATCTTTCACTTCAGCTCTGAAGCCCACAACATAAATAAGAAGGACATGGACCTGTTGGAGCAGGGCCAGAGGAGGTCCACAAAGATGATTAGAGGGCTGGATCACCTCTCCTATGAAGAAAGGCTGAGAGAGTTGGGGTTTTTCAGCCTGGAGAAGAGAAGGCTCCAGAAAAACCTTACAGTGGCCTTAGAGTACCTAAACAGGGCCTACAAGAAAGCTGGAGCAGGACTTTTTACGAAGATGTGTAGTGATAAGACAAAGGGGAATGGCTTTAAAGTGAAAGAGGCTAGGTTTAGATTAGATATAACAAAGAAGTTCTTGACTGTGAGGGTGGTGAGGCACAGGAACAGGTTTCCCAGAGAAGTTGTGGTTGCCCCCTCCCTGGAAGCATTCAAGGCCAAGTTTAATGGGGCTTTGAGTAACCTGATCCGGTGGAAGGTGTCCCAGGAAGTGGATGATCTTTAAGGTCCCCTCTAACCCAAACCTTTCTGTGATTCTATGATTCTATGATTACGTGAAATCATTTAATCACTGCTAAAAATTGTATCCCATCTGCTGGGGAATCTGGCTCGCAAAGTCTTTGATTTACAGATATTAGTCATTAACCAAATATTTCTCATATATGTAAGACTTTCCCTGCAGAATGCCTTCAAAATTGCAATGCAGAATGAACAAATACATCAGGTCCTTTGCATAGTTAGGAAGACTAACATGGGCTTTGGTTCTGGTAAGCATACTATGGAATCCTGGAAAAGTACAGGCTAACCATCAGGAGACAGTTTTATAGCACTGAAACCATGTGGCCTTGCTGGTCCAGGTCTTTGTCTGTGGCAGCAAGGCCACCAAGAGTCAGGATTTGCTAGTGTAGGTCCTGCTACAAGCTAAGATGTCCAAATGGCTTTTGGACCACAGCAGGCTTATGCCTGGCCATTTAGGCATGCAGGTGTGTGTTCTCCAGGAAATGAGTCTGCTCAGAGGCCTGAAGTTATGATTAGTTACAGGTTAGGGAGTGTCAAAAACCAATTACTAACTGCCTTTTTGAAGTAGTACATGGAGTTGCATTGACTTTGTACCAGTGAAGTATCCCTGACTTAACTGGAAGCAGTCCTGCTTTACCTCTGTGTGATCACAGAATTAGGTTTTATCCTTGTATAACTGCTGTATCTTAATATCCACCACATGGATCTGTTGTGGTTTCCCATGTTAGCTCAGGCGTATCACATTGTGCTCATAATGAAATCAATGGGAGAGTTGCCTTGGAATTAAAAAAAAAGAAAAGGATTGGGCACCATGTAAAATAAACAGAAACGTAAGCTTCTTTAATTCCCACTGCATTGCATCATAATTAAAATATTTTCTTTTAAAATTGAAAGTTGTAGCCATTACAAATACCTTTCATCTGAGGTAAGCTTCTCCTCTCATGTTACTTCTGAATTATAGAGGCATAAAAGAAGTAGTAGTCCTTGATATTTGAATTCACTGCGAAGCCTAAAATGAAAAAAATCTGGTCTTTTCTGGATGATGTTGAGGTGTACGGGGACTCCTCCACTTCTATAACCAAGTCACTCCATACATGGTACTTCTATAATCTAATGTAATCTAATCTATTTTTCTCAAATTAAAGATGATGAACCTCAGTGAGACCCTGTAGAGGTCTGGAAGGTGTTGTGGGAAGCAGTCGGGTGCATCCCTGTCACTTCAATTTGTCATTGTTGACAAAAAGCTGTATTTACAGGTGAGTGTCTGCAAAGGTCATGGAACTGCTGCCTTCATTAATTGTGCATTTTCTTCTGTTCCTTCAACACCAGTAAATCAGTAAAACACTTTCAGCCAGTGATTATTGTCTCTTCTCACCTTTCTGCCTGGACAGACCAGTGCTACTGCTGATCTAGGAGCATCGAAGAAAGGGAGATAAGCCAGAGGGGATTCAGACCTAAAAGAGTTTTCCGTGTAGCAAAACAAGTTAGGCCATAAAGCCAACTGATTTCTGAGAGCTTTTAACTGGTGACAGCAGTTATTTCCATTTTCAGTCATCTAAATGCCCTGAAGGCATGGCCTCAGGCCCAAGGCACAGAGGTTCTGTTTGAATAAGTTGTCAGGCCTCTGAGGCAATGCTGCTCTGAACACAGACTGAAAATTGAGTCACAAGTGCTTTAGAAGTAGGTGATGAAGTCTTACAGGTAAGCCCAAGTCTTCTTCTGATGGAATTTCATCAGTAAAACAGTTGATTTTCTTTACATGGATTGATTATTTAGGAATTCACACTCCCCTGGCTCCCACTGTTTGACAGTCGGAATGAATTCCTACTACAAAAATTCTTATCCAGTATTATCTATCTGTCAGATTAATAGCTTGGTTAAAGTGGTATTATTTTGAATTCCCTTCTCATATGCAGCTGATCATTTGCTGTTCACATTCTCTCTTTGCAAGTTCTGGAGCCATCTCATTTATGGCTGCATTCTGCTGTACTGCTCACAGGCCAAGCTAATTGTTTCTACAGATATCATGCTCTACTTCCACTCCTTGCAGGTTTCTGAAACAGCAAAATAAAGTTAACAAATGGCAAAATACTTGGTGATATTAATGTTAGAGTAGGTTTTTATTCATGTTTTTTATGAAAATTTATATAACTCATAAATCTGTCTTACACATCCTCATGGGATGCCATGCTTGCAAATAAATCTAATGCCTTCTAGGATGCTTTTCTCATTGCATGACAATCTCAATTTACATTTCTCCTCAGACTGTTGTAGCATTCTGTATGGATAGGAACTCCTAACATAAATATCTAATGTGTCTTTAATGAACTAATACACTACAATAATAAGATTAAAGGAGTTTGCACTGTAGTCTGAACATCACTGCTTAAAATATATAGTCCCCTGATTTATTCATATCTGGAGCATAAACAGTTTCTTGAAAGGTGGGTGTATGTGTGCTTGACATATCCTCATTACAGAAAAAAGAATAACAAATTATTATTTATTTCAAAGTCTGCAGAGATAAAGTTCTCCAGATGTGCTGTTAAGCAAAATTTTATTAACAGCTTGTTTCCCTTCACACAGTCACAGGAAAATGGATACTCCCTAAAAATGTGTTTCTTTTCTGATTTTTAAGACCCATTCAAATAAAGGCAAAAATTGAGCTAGCAAAACAGCCTTGAGATAGATTTCTTCCTCCACCTCATCTATAGCATGGTTTTATGAGACTAATGCCAACATGTTTGTCAAACAAAAATTCCCTCCTGAAATAGAAAAAAGGCAGAAAAGTCACTGCCAGAAGAGTGCAAGCTTTGACTAATATGGTCTCTGCTCAGATGAATTTAGGTAGGCTGGAAGCATCTCATTCCAATCTGAGCTATAAATCTGTGCTTTATATTTGGCTGAATCACGGAGAAATTTGGGGAACCATGCAGAGCTACAGCTGTCCTCTAGCACTGATGTTCCAAGGTCTTCAGATAAAGAACTATCACTGAAATTACTGATGCCTTCTGAATAAATGTCGTGACTGTGATACAGGCTTAAGCAGCCTTTTCTGACCCCTGAAACGGTATATTGTGGCTATGGGCTGAAATCTTCAGTGTGCACAATTTTCACAACATATATGGTCAGCACAATAAAATACAGGAATATCAGATGTTAGGTTGTCTCTGCTTCTTCCATGCCTTAAGCATAAGTATCTTTCTTTTAAGCTCCCCCAGAGATGCAAATCATTTAAAGGACAAAGAGGATGGTAAATCAATAGATGGACCACCTATCCTGGTCCTTTCAGTGTTTGCATGTGCTGGTTTTGGCTGGGATAGAATTAATTTTATTCATAGTAACTTGTATGGGGCTATGTTTTGGATTTGTGCTGGAAACAGTAATACAGGGCTGTTTTCCTTACTGCTGAGCAGTGCTTACACAGAGCCAAGGCTTTTTCTGCTTCCCACCCTACGAGCAAGTAGGCTGGGGATGCACAAGAAGTTAGGAGGGGACACAGCCAGGACAGATGACCCCAGCTGATCAAAGGAATATTTCTTACCATATGATGCATATAAAGCTGGAGGAAGAAGGAGGAAGAGGGAGATGTTTGGAGATATGACTTTTGACTTCCCAAGTAATTGTTACATGTGATGGAGCCTGGCTTTCCTGCAGCTGGCTGAACACCTGCCTGCTGATGGGAAGTGGTGAACGAATTCCTTGTTCTGCTTTGCTTGTGTGCATGGCCTTTGCTTTACCAATAAACTGTCTTTATCTCAACCCATGATTTATCTTACTTTTACTTTTCTGATTCTCTTCCTCTCCCACTGGGACAGGGGGAGAGAGTGAGCAGCTGTGTGGTGCTTAGTTGTTGGCTGGGCTTAAATAATGAAATTGAGCTGTCTGGACACATGCAGAAGTGGACATGACACCAGCCTAGGAACAGGTTATTCATGTTTCCTCCACCTGCCAAAGAGCTCTAGGAGCTGCAGTGTCTTAGCCACAAAATCAGTCTTATGAGACAAATGCTGAATAGGGGTCTTATGGTCTCACAGAAATTAGTAAGGTGGATGGTCTCTGAGGTCCTTGAGCTTGCCTGTTGCCTTTACAGGTGAATGGGGAGCAGTCTGAGGAAAGAGGGGCTAAACCAGTGATTTGTGGTACTTCATGGTTTCTTCACAGACATAAACTAGCATTTGCCTGGGCTTTGTTTTTTGTTTTACTTGAAAGGTGCCAGAGAAATGACCATTGAGCTATGAATCTACCAAGTTGTTGCATTGCCTCCATATAAAACTCCTGAATTCAGCATCATTCCATACTGTCAAACTTTTTCTTCATATTTCAAGTCCCATTGTAAATAATCTGATTGATATGTCAGAATATAGATGCAATCTTGTTGGAAAATCATAGATAGAAGAGGACAGCCTAGTTAAGGAATATATTGTATGTGGTCTGTGGTGCAGACTGGTGGACATGAGTCCTCTGTCCAGCCTGTAATTCTGCAAGCATAGCTATTATATAAGAACTAGCAAAATAAAGGATGAAAAAAAAGACCTTTGGTGGTAACATGAGGATTTGTCTTTGTATGTGTATGTGCATGTGCATCCACATATACATGTACACATGTATTAATAATCATAAACTTATGTGTGTGTGGATCTCCTGTCCAAGCAAGTTAAAGAAGATAATCAATTCAGGCAGAAAGAAAAATAACAGGAAAGAACAGCAAGATTAGCTTCGAGGCCTTTGATACTACTAACAGGGGTTTCAGGAGGAACTTGATGATCGTCAGTAGTTGGTATCTAATAAGAACTGTTTGAGAACAACTTTGCTGGAAAGCCATTTTGGGAAGCCAGCCAGTTATTAGGTAACTCAAGACTGCTCTGGAAATCTAAACAAAGTTACAGGGCAACTAGCTCAGTGCTGTGATTTTGGCAGGAGAAAAGACTGTGGAGAAGGGCCCTCCAAGCCTTTCAAGTGGATTTTTTCCTGCCTCATCACTTCCAGTGGGGACCTGTGTTGCTTGGAGAGAGCATTACCACATAGCCCACCCCTTGTCACAAGAGTGGATTAGGGCATTTTTATCTGCCTGGCCCATCTGGCCATGTCTGTTGTCTGCTATAAGTCCATGTAGGGCCTCTTCTGCAGAGGATGGGCATGGTTGTACCACCTTTATCGCTGATGGAGGTGGGGACAGTAGTGACCTTCTCTGTCTCCACTCCTTTATTAGCCACTAGAGGGCACAGATTCTCAGGACTTGGGCTCACCTCTCTGTCTTCCCCAAGAAACTCCCTCAAAGGAGCCATCTAGACAGAGGCAGACACTTCCCTCCAGCTGCGCGCTGAGCCTTTGGTCCTCCCAGCTTCTCCTTCCATCTTTGACTACCCTCTGAGATATGCTTTTTCTGCTGATGCCCACATAAAGCTAATAAACTGCATTAAAGGAGAGACTCTCTGTTAGGAGTAGCATGTTGGCCACTTTGGCTCTCAGTGGGAGCGTTTTGCCAGCTGAGCTGAAATTTCAGCTGCCTGGCTTTAGGGGCGCCAAGTCTGTAAACATCTCCACATTCTTTTGGAGTGGAAAGTAGGCTAGCAAAACAGTGGGGAGTTTGTCGTTAGACCAGCTGATGGATTACCTCTGCTCTTTCATGGCTTTGCTACCTGGTGGCTTTTCTCCTTGCAGAGGTCCACATTTTGTGCAGCACACAGCAAAGCCTGTCGATCTGCAAACTCAGCACCTTGCACGGTCTAAGTTCTGTCCTGATTGTGAAAGACTTAAAAGATGTGAACCAAGGGACTTGGACATTGTTAGAAACACTCATTATAAAAAGCAGCTTTTGTGGTTTCAGGGTGATTTTTCAGGATGTACTGTATTTGTTAATGCTAAGGTAGCGCTGCTAGGTTTCCCCAGTATTCTTATAGTATTCTGCTAAATTATACCAAATAAATAGAAATGTTTGCCAGCCCCAATCTGAGCACTGAGGAATTTTGCAGAAATTACAGATCTAATTCTGTTACGGGGAGGAGGTTTATTTAAGGGAGCAGGGAGAATTCCAGCAGCAGCAGAAACACATTACTGATATGCAAGGCTCTTGCTCAGTTTGAGTGACATTAACTCCTGTTTTTCTCATTGAAACATTAAAGTCTTGTCTGCATGGGCAGCTTATAATTCTACAGACTCTGTTGTTTTGCTGTAAATAGTGGCCTGTCCACCCAGTGCCTAACTTTGATGTGACTGGTGAATTGCTGGAGATTTATACTGCAGTAGTACTTGTGTGGTCGCATCTTCATTCTTACATCTTTTGGTGGTCCCCTAGATACCTTCCTCTCACTTTATGCCCTATCCCAGCCAGTTCCTTTAATTAACAACATGTTACTCCCTCTTTAATACTGATGCCCTCTTCTGAGCTCACAAGGTCCACAAATTCACAATCCTCGCTGCTTCCAAGTCCTCATCCCTGACATGCAGCTGAAGAGCACCTGGGAGGTATTCTGGTATGAGATCCAAGGTGGGACAGTGGAAGTGGGAAATGACTGGCTGTAGGGCCCCTTGTTGCCCAAGTAGAAAAGCAGCATGTTCCCAGTGTTCTGGCAGACACTCTGATTTGATTATTCAAAGTGAAATTCAGTGTCTTCCACCTACTTTCTGCTATATATCTTCCTGCACACTATGGGGTGATGCCACCATGCGTGGCACAGAGGAGAGGATTGTCTACCCTCAGGGCTGAACTTAGTGGAAATCTACACCATGTGGAAGTGGGGGCTTGCTCTGAATGAAAAGCCAGCCATGTCTCTGGATGCAGGCAAAGCCTGCTAGTTAGTGTTAAGCAATCACAATGAGAGAATGTAACTTAGACATAAATCTTGCAGAGCAACCATGCCATCTCTTACTCACAGACACGTAAATGCTTTTGGAGGTATGCATGATGATTTGTGGCATGCATCCTGTCAAGTGCCAGGGTCTCTCACTTAGTCTGCATAAGACCTTTCGGTCAATCATCCAACAGAGGTACCAATTCCAGGAAGGTAATTTTGAGAATAAATGGGAGGAATCCCTGGAAAAAGCACTCTATACAAAGCCGGTTAAGGATCCTCTAGATTGGCTCTACTGGTGCTTTAAATTAGAATTCTTGTTTCCTAAAGGAGTTGCCCTGACACTGACCTAGCCTGGGCAAGAAGCCAGATCAATTACCCAGCGTTCCAGCTGGACACTTTGTCTTCTGGTTGTTAGTGACAGCTGGACATACCTGGATGTCTTTACTTCTTGTTACCTGTCCTATTTAAATTACACTTTAAAACAGCAGGACACAGAAAGACAGTGAACATATTCCATATCCCAGAGACTGCAGTTTCTATTTTGAATGAAGTACTCAGTGGTAAGAGTGATGCTGTAGCCATTCATTCTCCTGTGGAATAGGCACATGGACAGTGTGCTGGGGACTGTGGGAGGATCTTCACAGAGAGTGGGAGGCTCTATCCAGGCATATTGCTATCGTTTGATCAGGACATTTGCATAATGTGGTTCTGTCAGCCATCTCAAGATTTGGTATGTAAGACTGTTCCAAACTGGCAAACACAACTGGGGGCTCCTGTTTTGAAACAGAGCAATTGCCCTGATTTATAGCTTTGGGAAAACAGAGTGAAATCATTTGAATTGGTTAGGAACTTTGTACTTAAACAGCTCTTTTTTTCTATTTTTTTCCCCTAGCTTTTTGGAAACCACTGATTTGTTGAAATCAAAATGTTTTATGACATGGGTGGGTTTTGGCAAACTGACAAAACTCATGCAGAGTTCCGAGGAAAACCTTCCTGCCAGCAAATCAGCTGCCATCAGAAAATGATTTGGTTTCTTGACAGTTTTGGCTCATTGTCAAGGTGCACAGCTCCAGTGCAGCCTTATGTACTGGCTGGGCTTTCTCAAAATGCAGGGTAGGGCTAGTACCACTATATGGGATCTCAGCCTCCAACTTGGGGTCATCATGGCTTCTAGGCTTCCTGGCACTGGACGAGGAACTTGCAAGCCCAAGGAACTGTTTTTTCCATACTCTGCAAATATTAGCTCAGTGTTGGTCCCAGAGTTTCTCTTTGAAATAATGAACACAATGACTGTCATTGAAAAATGCATGTGGACCAAGCTGCAGCTGACAAATCTCTGCAGCTTCATGGAGGAGACATCTTTGCAGTCTATTGGCAGAACAAAAAAAAAACCAAACAAAATACAGATATACAAAATTAAGTGACTTCTGCTAAAGCCTGCTCTTGGGGTAGTGTAGGGCTCTGAAGTGGAAGTGTCATTGCAAGAATGGTCTGTTCTGTGTTTGCCACAACAATGAGATCCCTGTGTCTTCAGCATAGATAGCCTTATGAAAAAGTTTTCTAAGGTTTGTAGGTGGAATAAAGGGCCCATTTACAACCCTCCATGGGAAGAAGAACTAGGTTAAAAAGCACACGGTATGAAATTTCCTCTGGGACAAGAGGCTGCTCTTTTTAGGGCTTAGATGGAACTCAAATGGTATAGTACAATCACGTTCCTTCTGGGCAAGAGCATGACTCCCAGCTCTTCTCAGGCGATTGGTTACAAAGGGTTTGCTGCACAGCAGAATCACCCTATGATTTTATCAAGGTCTGGCATCCCTGGCAAGCCAAGGTTGCAATAGCAATAAAAATGAGACATATAAGCTTTAGAAAAAGCATTTAAGCACAGTGTATTGCCAATGTTTCTAAAGCATTTGAAGCCTGTTATTAGCATGTGATAACATTCAGGGTGCTGCTTTTCCTGGCCATTGTCCTCCCTGGAAGGCAGATTACAGTAATTCAGGTACCTTTGTTTTGCTGAGCAGAACAACTCCCATTGAGAGCTTTGCCCAATCTCAGGTACTCATCAAAAAAGGAATGAATTTGGACTCAAGCTAATTGGGGTTATCTTGGGGAAAATACATAGACACAAAGAGGCAAGTCCATAGAAGCGATGCTCATTTCTCTTTGTCATGCCTTCTCAGCTATCAAAAGAGAATGAGTGCCTTCAGTGATGCAAAATTATTTGTTGCCTAATTCCTGCTGAAATTCCTTTTTTCTTTTTCTCTTTTTTTTTTTTTTTGAGGCTGAAGTTGCCTCTGATGAAGGCTTGAATAAAAACCTGAAAAATATTCTACTAAGTAGATGATCATCCATATTTCCTACTGTTTTCTTTGCTAAACCTCTTCATACATTACGTCATATACTGTGATAATCTTTTTCCGGCTGACCTATATACAACATAGTATGATAAATTTGATGACAGTATTTATGGCATAATACACAATTTCTGCATAGGAGCCAGGAATGGGGAAACACTTGGAACAAAGTCAAATACAGTCAGATTAAGCATCAGAACATCCAGCTCAATCTTCTAGTCCTCATTCAAGTGAAATTCCCCTTGGATGGCAATTTAGGCTGAGTGAATTATGAAATGAGAAGGCTTAATCAGATTTCTGGAGATTGGAATTGATCTCTAATAGGTTTTGTTTGTAAATGGAAAAGCTTCACTATTGTAGGTGTAGAGACAGCCTTTGTGATGTCTGACATTAGCAGACAAATCTTGATTTGACATTTCCTTACTATACAAAGTGGTTTGTAGTTTTTACCCTGTTTGGTTTCTTGGAACAGTGGAATAATCCAAAGCTGCGTTATTAAATTCAGCTACACTGGTGTCCTAGAGACTCTTTTCCAGAGGTAACTTTGACTGATTCATGAGCAATTGCATTGGCAGGAATGCTTAAAATCAGAGAAATGGAAAAATTCCTTAAAATCAGGATATTCCAACCTGTAGAGTAGGACCTGGCATGATGAACTCACAGACTTGAACTGAATGCTTTATTGGCAATGCTAGAACTTGTTCAGTGATCTGTGAAACTAATGTAGCTGAATTTCTGTCTTATGATTGCTTTTTAACCTGGTTTCTAATGTCTTAAGGGCTTGAGTATCCATAATTTTTTTTCTTTTTAAGTCTCTGATATCAAACAGGAGGAGAGCTCCCACGGCAGTACTGATAGTCTCTCTGCCCTATGCAGTAACCAGTGTTTTGAAACTCATTATGACTCAGAAAAGTTTAATCTTCTACCCTGTTGTTAGATATGATTGAATTGGTTTACAAATGGAATGCATATCTGGAAGATCACACAGACAGTCACCACTCCCCTCCAAGCAAAATACACACTGCATAATTATACAAATTGTGTTTCTTTATGTAATTATGCTAAAAATAGCTCCAACTAATTAGTATGACTACCATACTGGTCAAGGCAGTAGAAACCATGACAAGGATTTGACAATTACAAGATGAAAACTGATGTAAAGATACTCCTGAAAATTACCTTATTTAAATTGAAATTCCTAAAAGCAATCATAATATATTAAAAATGTTAAAGGAAGAATTGCTGTCTGACACAGCAATGTGGTGCAGTGTTACTAACACTGCATGAGAAAAACCCAGCCAAGATTCATCACGGAGTTTTGTGCAGAGATCGCTGTACACATATATGTTCGACTTGATTAGGAGCTGGTTGTCATAACATCAACCTGTCATGATTTCTGATCAGTATAAATATATATATATTTGTATTAATTAATATATATATTTACATTAATCTTCTACACATCATGTGGGGTGTTGTTAATTAAAAAAATGGTTTACAAACTTTAGTAAAGAGCAAGCAATACTGATGTTTAAATTAATAAATAAGCATTAAATGATTATTTATTCCCTATTGGTTGTTGATACCAGTGTAGTTCCCCCCCTAGAATTTGTTGATATACAGGATCACAGTAATTTTGCAAAAGAATGAGAATGTATTTTAGGAAGATATATCACATTAGAGTCCTGCATTTAATAGTAAAAAATATCAAAATATCTAATAACTAGTGCATGAATAAGAAAAGTTCAGCCCTGAATGTCATAATCTTTACAATACCTCTTTCAGCTGGTTTTATGTGGTAGTTGGATTTAAGATTGTTTAAATTAAATGCCATGCTTTGTTAATTAAGTGTAAAAATATTTATCTTAATTATCTCTGGAATGATGACGGTGCTTAGATGTTGTTGAGTAGAACACACACAGAACTGAAAAATAACAGAAAGGAAATGTTCATTTAATAAAGTTAAGAAATTAACATAATAGCATTTTATCATCTGCTGAAAAATAATTGTCTGCAATGCTACTGTGTCTACTATGCATTGACATAACACTCATTTTTGTCTTCTGTTGGTGACCTTTTCTCTCAGAAGACAGTTGGATGATGCCCTATAAAGGACAAGCTTATGGTCTTGTCTGATATTTGCATGAGAAAACAATAAAGACAATATGATATCTGAAATGGATGGATTCTGTATGAAAGGGTCTTGCATATTAGCTCTAAAAAGGCAGGGGAGACGTTCCTTTGTGATGACACATGAATACTGGTTACTGTAGGATTTTCAGAATTACTTTTTTTTTCTCAGTCTCATAGAAGCTATAAAGGGGTCAAAAGCTATATAGAGGACAAAACACAATAGCTAAAACCAGACTGCTTCTGTGCAAAGTGCCTGAGAACTTAAAAGACAGTGCTAAGGCAGGAGAAAGCCTATGCCCAATGGAGATCAAAAGAAGTGCAGTAGCTCTAAAAAGGAAACTACTACAAGAAAAGCCATAAAGTTGTTTGTGGGAATAACACTCCTTTTGGTCATATAACTGGGTGTCTGAGAGAGCTGAGACAACCGTAAATGGATGTAGAATGCATGCTGGGTTTTTTAACATGTTTTTTTTTCTCTATACAGTTTAATCCTGTGGTTAAGTTAAACAATATTTTGGTCTGCTCTGTCCCTGGTTTTCACACAAATTCTCAGAAAGAGTGTGCAGTGGGTATCTGAACTTGGTCAGAGCTACTGAATGCACAGAGCTTGGTCTAAGAACAGGAACCATGCTGGATTTCACCCCTACCAGTAGCTGTACCTACAAGGGGTAAAGGAAGTCCTTGTGGGGTGTCACTGACATACTGACACGTTGGTGGCAAGTGTCACAGATAATGTATGTTTTCTCACTGTCTGTTTTTTCTCCATTGAAAGTTCAGCGCTTGTGAGATTTTCACTGAAAGGAAAGGTTATTGACACACACTTGAAATGTAGAAGATGCTGTTTTTAAAAGGAGGATCCCTTTGTATGCATCTGAATTAATTAATGAATTACATCTCTTGATATTCATTAGCTTAATTTTTCCTGCCTTAACAAAATAACACAGACCAATAACAATTATTCTCTTCAAACAAGGCCTGGAAGATCTCTCAATGTCTCTCTCCTCCTAGTTGCTCAATCCACTTGACTGTGGGTGCTAACTTTCATCAGATCTTTCAGCTATGTGCTTTTTCTAGCTCAGTCAGTATGTCATCTTTAAGGCCATGATAAACTTCAGCATATAACGGGCTACTTGGACCTTGTAGATGGAAGATGGTAATTGCAGCTGAAAACTCTTTAGCTCAAGGGAAGAGCCAAGCCTACATTTTAGGCAAATTCCGGAATCTAGAGAAAGAGTATGAATCTGTGAATGCTGTTTTCATGACAGTATGCAAATTGCCCACTCATCTTTCTGCCTTTTATAGACTTTTACAGTGCATGACCAGGGCCTAGATCCATCCCACCTAATTTAAGTCCTTTGACAGTGGCATTCACATTAGGAAATTAATGACTGCACAGTTCAGAAGGGCTACATGCGTAGTTTCAGCACATGTAAGGTCTTTGTCTATCTCTGAAGGTGTCTTGCTTCTTTCCATTAATTACAGAGAGAGTCTGGGGCAAACAGCCTTGAAACCTAGGTAGTTTGGTTACATCCCCAAAGTTGTGTGGAACAAATCTCCAAAGGGCTGCCTAAATTTGGAGTGTTGCTGTACTCAAAACTGCAATCTGTAGATCTCGCTTTTTTTTTTTTTCCTCAGGAACTTGTCATTTCAATGCTGAGCTTCTGGGTTTCTACAGAACCTGGATTAATATCCAAGGATAGCTTAATGTGCCTATACATCTAGTGCCATGTGAGATGTCATAGTATAAAGATGGTAGACCCAATGGAAAACCTGTGCCTTTGTGGAGGAGCAGCTGAAAGCCTTTTTTGTCAACTGACTTCATTTCCTACTGGTATGAAGTGAATTTGTAAGAAAGAGAGAGATTTAGTTACCTTACAACCTGGTGATTCCAACTTCTGCACCTCTGATTATCATAGCTCACGTTACCCCTGAGACTGGACAACAAATACAGTAGACATATCTCACTAAGGACTTCCAGCCTGTGCTAGTGCACAGTGGTTGGTGTTAGCCCATATCTATAGACTAAATTTTATGTTTGAACAGATGCAGGTCCTGGAAAGCTGCTGTCTATTAAAAATATGTATTAATAGTTTCCCTGAGCTCCCTCTGTGATACCATAGGTCATCAAAATATTTCCTTAGAACAAAAAATACTCATCTTTTTTGTAAAGAACATCTTGACAGAAACACTACCTCATCAAACCATCCTGCACCAGTGTTTCCCTTTTCTTCCTTTGAGCAATGTTTCACTGTCAGATGTAAAACAGATGTTGTGAATTAAGATAATTTACTAAGCCTGAAAGTAGTCATACAGAAAAAAACTGCCCTGTATTTGTAGCTAGAGATAGCTGAGATGGATAGAAAGACCAATTGACTAGTAGCAAGAGGGGCAGACAAAGTGAACTACCATGTATTTAACGTTCCCTATTATTTTCTTCTCAATAGCCATAACTCAGTAACCTTCCATTCATAGTAAACTTTTGAGCTCTTTATACATGGACTATTGGCAAGACAGGCAGTATACACTAGATCAAAGCTATATCAGATGGAGACAGGGTGGATCAAACACAAGTGAATCAGATCAATGAAACATATCCAGGCAAAATAAATAAAAACCTTATTGAGGACTTAAAATGATCTATTGCTGTCTTCACACTTCTCTGGCTACACCAGCACACCTTGCTCGTGTATGTACAAGTCATAACAGTTCCCCAGGAAAACAAATCAGCTTCTTGCAATCAAAATTTTAAATTGACCAGTCTGATCCATGCCATGGATGCAAAAGCATGTGAGCAGCCTTGTGTGGATCAGCTTGAGTGCTGTGGGATTTTTTGGTGCAGCTTCAACATGAGACGGATGTGGTTGTGCTGGGGCTGTGCAGCTGCTGGCCCTGGTTGCAGGATAGGTGCAAACATGCAGTTTGGCACCCAGTAGCCAAAATTTGCCAGAAGCACAACTGTGGGTCCATGCAATGTGAGTCCAGCCAGGGCTGGGTGCAAGGACAGAGATCCTTTGTATGGGGAGCTATTTCCACCCTCCCATTAACCTGGATAAAAGGGAGCTGGCAGTATTGGCAAAGACATTTTAATGCTGATATAGTTTGTGCTTGCATTCGGGTTTTTTGCTGGTATAGGCATGACACAGAAGAAATGGCAATTTTAGCTAAAAGTGTGTGCTGGTAGAAGTATAGACCTGGTCAAATAATGACAAAAACATTTTAAATAATGTTTAAATCGGTTACACTAAATGTACAGGTGAAAGTGGCCAATATCTTCTGTAGCTAGCTTTCATACTTGCACTATCAGCTAAAGACTGGCAGAAGATTTGGAAGCTGACAAAAGCAGGAATTTTTTGTCTATTTCTTCCTGTCCCCTGAATACTTGCAAGCTGCAAAGACTTTACTGCATCCATAATTTTTTTAAATAGAAAGGGATCTCATATTTACAGTTTGTTTATACTGAGTGAGGTCATTTCATATAACTAGAAGAGCTGATGTGAGGTGAGTCACTGAAAGATCTGATATATACCAGTTACCTGTTTTGACTTACAGGCTTTGCCTCTCCACAGAAGTGACACCAGGCTCATTTTCTTTGTTACTCTTTTCTGTTACATGGTCAAGAAGAGCACATGTACTCTGAAGTACTTAAAAACCACAACTACTGCCTTTGCATCATTTTTCATGGCAATAAAAGTGTATGAAAATGACGAATATGGTGCAGGAAAGCAGTGCTGGGATCAGATCACCATAGCACTTTAAAAATGTGTACCTGAGTGTGTTTTATTCAGTATATGCTGGAGATTGCCTCATGCAGATTAATTTTATAGAAACTTAAGCAGATAACCACAGCTGCACTTCCCAACTGCCAGACATTTCTGTAACTGGCAATTTTCCAGCAATCCTGCTAAGAAAGAACTGAAAAGTTTACCACAAGCAGCTATGCCGAGGCAGACTCAGGACTGAAATAAACTGGCTGTCAGTTTACCATGGAGTTACTCATAAATGTATTGAATATTGGATTTTGAGTCAGTTTTGAAGTCAGGTTGTTTAACACTCCAAAGAGACATATTAGAAATCATTCTATCAAAATCCATTACTGGAATTAATTTTAGGTTATTCCATTGCCTACAAGATTTGACATCTTTTGCCTTCCATAATATTTATTCTGGTTCCCAAATGACAGTATCTTATGAATTACCTCATAGGTTTAAGGAAGAAGTAATTTTTGAAGTATTACTTTGGCTAAATATTTAAGCCATTAGTGACTGCAAGTTAAGCTTTTAATTTAAATGATAAAATGCACATTCAGCAACCTGAGGTGCCTCTTTTAGCCTTACTATTTATTGTTCTTATCATATTATTGGCAGAGAAATGAGGTGGGTGAACTTAGAGGACAGGCCTGTCAGGGTTCAGGAGGGAAACTACAGAGACAGCCTTATGCTGAAGGTCCTCTTCTAAAACCACAATTTAAAGCAAAAGCTCCGCTGGCTTAGTGAGACAACAGGTCTTGGCTCTTCTGCAGTGGGATTTTTGCACAGCCTTAAATCAAGATAGCAAAGCTGAAGAGTATGGGCAAGGATGGAGACTGAAGTCTGCTAGACGTGTTTTTAACAATTAATTGAATACTTCAGAATGGTTTTACACCCAGTAACTGAGAGCACAAGTGGACCTTGTGTTTCCCTCCTGTTCATTTACTAAACCATTTAATCTAACCTTTGAAAAATGTTTGTCTCTATAGATTTTTGTCTCCAGACAGCTCTGTAACAGACAAGGATAATATCTGAGAAAGGAACACAAGCAAATTGTAAATTGTTCTGTTAACAGCTTGAGGTATTGTTTATTTTTCTTGCTTAATTCTGCCTTTTGTGACAGATATTGCCTACAGTCAACAGCAAACAGCTTCGTGAACAAGTGGGCACAAGAAATTAGGCAGAGGAAAAATGTGGGAGTGCTTTGCTGGATACTAGGCTTGCTTTACCTAATCAATGTGTTCAGCTCGTTTCTGACTGCAAAGTATGATCTCCTGCTTAGCAAATTACTTATATTATAACTGCTTTAGAGTTAATAGAAATGAACAGAAAAAATAGGAAAAACATGTCTAATTAAAAATGCTTACTGGTTCTTCTGATTTTGCTGTAAGGAAAAAAAATCAAAAGCAGGCAAATGTTGTTAGTCCAGGAAACTACATTGTCATTTCTTAATTCTCAACAGCTTAAATCAGGAATTTTTCTTAACTTCATGCTCAGCTGGTTTCCAAGTTTGGCAGTTAACAAAGCCTTCTGGAGGTTGATGAATGCTGCATTGGCATAGCCAACTGCTTGTCACTTGGGTCTGGGGGTGATGTCAGGGGGGTGATGAATTGCTATGGGTGCTGCATCCCCTGCTTGGAGAATATCAATATCCTACCCTGTTCACCCCATCTCCAAGGCCTGAGGACACGAGAGCCACCCGGATCTGAATCACTGTTCAGAAACCTCCTGTAAACACATGGTGGCCACAAAAAGGAGTCAGACCTCCTGCTCTTCAAAGCTGTGACATTAGCTTTGGATCTTCCACCTCTGTCTCCCTCCACTAAGTACTTGCTTTAGGACCTAGTAGGAATGAAATTTGTCTCAGACAACATCCTAAGACAGTATTCCATTTTGAAGACCCGTGGAGGACCTTGGAGGAATGATGATACAAAGCAAACTGCTCTGCTCACTGGAGAGGATGTGCCTGGATGAGGGATTAGCTGCATCCTGCATAGAGGGTGGGACTCTTTCATCAGAGACATCTCTGCTGGCTCCAGTTGTATTCAGTTGGTGGTGAATTTAGACCCTGAACTTAAAACAGCACAGACCTCACTGAATGAGTCTTGCTGTATCTGAGCAGGTCTGTGTATTTCTTCTATAAATCAAGTACCTACACTGTATTCACCCACAGAGCCCTGAAACAGGTCACATAAATGAAAACCTGGGTAGTACTGGCCAGAATTTTTTGGTGGAATATTTCTTAGCTGAGAAATAAGAACTTCTGGAAACTGCAGGAAGTGCTGACATTTGTGGGTGAGACAGTGAGAAAAAAGGATGAGAGAAAGAAGAACAAGCAGTCACCTCATAAGTGGCTCAAGAGACACAGGGAGGATATCTTTAAATCAGGCCTAAGCTTTGGGATCTCTCTTCCTAGATGGGCAACAGCAGATGAGCCACAGGAAGATTTTTTCCACATTTTGTAAATACGCATAGCAGGCAAGGGCACTGCTGCTTTAGGTGGGAGTTTGATCACTTACCTGAACTGACAAGACTCAGAGGAAAAGTCTTCCAACAGAGCTGACAGGTGTTCTAGTGGCTTGTCTGAGCTCTCTTGCTTTCCACACCTCAATTCCTTTCCAATAGGAAATGAACTGAGCTTTAAAAGTTTTTAAAAATCAAATAAGCATTTTTGCTTCCATCCTGTCCTTCCATCATCTGTAAGTTTTTCTGTATCTTGATTGAACATGTCATTCTAATAGACAGTGATCACACGGTGTCTGTGCTGATGGGGACAGCTCTTGCTCTCCTCTCCCCAGGGGCTGTTCAACCCTGCCAGGAACCAAAGCAGGACAAAGCTACAACTCTCTCTACCAAGAGATGTTTGCTGAGGAGTTATAGATAAGAGAGGGCAACAGCAAGGGAAGAGACCAGGCCTTCTCCTTTCTCCTTGCTACAGTGAGACAGAATCAAATATTTTGATTTAGAAATTGTAGAGAAGGTAGTTTTGATAAGTTTTAGCAGAGAAAATGGCTAAAGGAAAGAGACCACAACCTCTGCAAACACAATGGCTAACTAATCTCAGCCTCCAGCGGTCTCAGGCACCATGACCTTAAGGTAGATGCTAAAAAACATTTTCTGGAAAATTGAGCGTAGGAATCACAAGTTACATATACCAGAGGAATAGCTATTTTGCAAACCTTGCTCATTTACAGAGCATATCTCAAAACTTTCAGCATTTCTCCAGAGATCTTAATTTTTCATGCAAAGGTGGGCAGGGGGAACCTGCAATAGCATTGAGAACAGGAATGCCCAGACTGGGACTTTTAGTTAAACTGTTTCCAATCTCAGCTCGAGGAGTGACACTGAATGAAAGGAGATCCTTCTGTTCATGAGGATGAGCTCACAGGCACAGAGTGAGTTGGGGGAGCAGTAAGACAACATCCTGCCCAAACTTACAGGACTTAGGGCTAGAGATCACAAGGCTGAAGTTCCTTTTTGCAGTGCTTTTTCTAAGCTAGGATATCATCTGTTCTTGCTTGTCAAATTAAGCACTTCATTCTTAGCAGGCAATATCCTGAAGTTAAGGCAAGCAGCTATTAAGGCAGTTTCTTCTACAAACAAATAATGATGCAAGTTATCATGAGGAGGTTCCTGCTATTGAAGCCACATTATATATATGACATGACAAAGAATTATGGAAAAAGTATTCCTACAAAGTTCAAAGTTTAATAGTCCTGGATGTCCTGAGTATGTTTATTTGTCTGGCAGTGATCTTGGTGGTTCTATGACTAACATCCTAATTAATGAGAACATGTGCTCTGGCTGCCAGATCACATTTATGTTTTTTTGTTTGAAACCTGTGAGTGAGGCACTCATTTTCATGAACAGTCTGCAGAATTATCACTGATAGATTGTCTTGCAGGCAGAGTTTTTAGTGTGACGCTGTGGAACAGGCTGTTCCTGGCCAGCAGACCTGGTGCTTCATTCTGAAAGCAGCTCTGACAACACAGGGAAGAGGCACCAGGGTGGCTGCCTCAGATCGTGGCTTACCAGTTTCCTTCGGTTTTTCGTGTCAACATGTAAATCCAGTGTCACTCCTCCCATGGCTTTTCCTATCCATGTGGAGGGAAAGAACCATCTTCCCATCTTGCATACAAGTTTTTAAACAATTACATTTGAACATCTGTTCATTTTGCACCTTCCTTTTCTGCAAAATCATAATAACATTATATTAACCTGCACAGGCTTTTACCTCTTGGAATGTGCTTCTTGCAGGTTTTTTTTTCTCCTCCACATACACTTGAGTTTAATGACCTTAAAGGCCTTTATTTTAACATGGCTTTTCATGAAAGGGACTGAAGCTGAGGTTGCAAATTTACAAGTTTATGACTCAGAACCAGACCTGAGCTAAGAGCAAGAGGGAAAAGAGGTTTTCTTATAAAAGCCTAATTTTGTCTATAGCAATATGAAGGCCAGTAAAGCTAAATGTCAGGGAAGCTGATGTCTTACTTGCTTTCCTACCTGTTCCCTGCTTTGGAATAATTCGTGCTTATGTTATCACCATTGTGCGCCGGGAGCAACTGCCAACTTGAGCCAGGAGCTTTCTGCCTTACTCCTTTCCCTATATCCTTTTGCTCTGGCTGCTGCTCCCTGAAATTTCAACCACGAACTGATAGAGTTACTGGTCTTCCTTCTTGAAACTTGCTACTTTCTATCTGATCTCCCTCCTAATTTTTAAAGGATTATGAAATCTCTTTTCAGGCCTTCCATTACTTGACTCATCTTCCACCTCTCTCAATGCCTTACAATCAGACCACTATAAATCTTCACTCCCACCAGCTTTCTTTCTCTTTCTGTGTCACAACAGTTTTAACCAACCCCCTTTCTGAATTTGCACACAGCGTATGATCTACTTCCCTTCCTGCTAAGCAGTTCAAATCCCCCTGCTGACACCAAATGCTGTGTTTAAGGTAACTTTCCTCTTTGCTCATAAAAAGCGTCATAAACCTGACCTTCCTGTTCAGGTGGTTTTTAAGACTTCCTCATGAAATCACCCAGAAAATTGTCTCCTGTCCTCAGCCACCCAAACACCCAGCTTCCTTCAGACCCTCAACACAGACAGTTCTATGCATCAGAGAAGATGATGCCTTCTTCTTTCTTTTCTGCCTACCTTTTTAAAAGCCATATGGCAGATGTGTTCTCCTGCCATCCACCTCCAAATCTTGGTGGCCCTGAGGAGGAACATCAGAGTTTCAGAGCAAGAGTGGTCCTTGGCTTTTCTTCTTCAGAAAACAGAGCCCAATGCATGCTGCCAAAACACAGTATCTGCTCTTCAACTTCACAGGTCTACAGAGTGGGTGAGAAGATGTTCAGAGCAAGACCTGCTTCCAGAACCTCCTCTCTCCTCCACAACTGGTCCTACCACAAATGTCTTTTCCTCTACAGTGTATCTCTCTGTTCCACTGATTAAATCATAGGGTTTCTCAGTTTGGAAAAATGATAATGGAGGCACTATATGGCACAGTTCTGTAAAACCAGGGTGGTGCGGGCAAAATGGACAGGGGCTGATAATTTACAGTCTCTCAGAACATAAAATCTTAGGGGGCATCCAATAAAATTGTCAGGCACACTTTAAAGTAGACAAAAACAGTAAAAATTTTTGCATGGACAAATAAATAAATTCCAAAAGGGATTGACACATTAATGGAGGATAAGTGCTTTGTTGACTATTTGATACTATGCTATAGATGTAATTTCAATCTCAGGAAATCTCTAAGCTGTTGATTTTTGGAGGCTGGAAGGCAGTAAAAGGACTATATACACCTTAATTCTCATACTTTTGTTTAAGTATCTGCTAATAATCACTGTCAGAGACAGGATGCTTGACTAGACAGGCCTTTGATTTAACTGGCTAAATGTACTTCTTATATTTTTTAATTGGAGCAGCTTTGCCCAAAACTTGCAGCCACAGAGTTTGTTCTGCTCTGAGTGCTGTACTCCTGTTCTTTTACTGATAGCCAAGAATGACAAATTTAAAATAAGACTTATGACAGCAGCAGCTTGTATGGCACAAGCAGTGTGATAGTGGGTTGGTTTTCCTAGTTAAACACTGGAATAATTTCATTTACAGCCCATAAATGGGGTCTGTACATTCAGCCCCTTAACAGCAGAGAGGGCCTGCAGTTGAGGTGGATCACAGCTTACTGAGCCCAGCAACTCTCAGCCTTGCCTGATGCTATAATTTCAATTCATAGGTTGACATTCAAGCCACTGTGTCATAACCCTAAAAGCCTGCCTGCAGCCTGGGAAAAGCAATTTCACATGACCCTCTCATATAGCCCCAGTAGGTAAGAACAAGGATGCTCGTAACATCTAACAATCATAAAAAACTTTACGTACAGTGTTCACAGAGAAAATGGAAACACCCTGCAAAATTCACTTGAACCTTAGTAAGTGCTACAAATTCAAAACTCAGAGTAGGTAAGTGAAATATTCACAAGGCATATCCTTTTCAAACCCTACTCTGAAGTGTAGGGCGTGAGGAATGATGATGTGTGTGGAGCAAAGCCAAATAAAATATTCCCTAATATTTGGAGAAATAAAACCATTGTCCTGTGGCATTTGCACAGCAGGACATGCAGGAAATTTCAGAGACTCATAGGCAGAATCAGTGCAGAGGTTGCTCAGCATTTTCAGCAAATACTGGTTTTTTTTCTTTTTGGCTTTTGCTTTATTTGGTTTATTGGCTCTTTTCAATAACGCAGGGTTCTGCTGGAAAGGACAGAAATATGAGTCAGTCGCACAAAGTGTTGAGACTCCTAACCTGGCTTGGCTGACGTTGAAGCTGATGATACTCTGCATGGGCAAGGTCCCTGCCACTGGGCAGGATGAGTCCTGCTAACAGATATGAGGCTATAAGCTATTGACACATCGATTCAACTATCGTGAGTCCCATAAAGTAGTAGCATTTGGCAGATCCCATTATTAATGATACTATGTTTGCCAACAACATAAAACAATAACATTTGTGAGTTAACAAAAATCAAATCATATTAAAATTTTCCTGCATTCTGTCCAAAGAGCTCTTGTAAGAGCCTGAGTCATCTGATATCATTTCTATCCCAAGAGCAAGGGAAGATCACTTTCCCATTCTTCCACTGTGGGAAACAGAACTAAAATCAGCCCAGATTTAGTCTATTCGGTGATTGTAGACAGGCACTACCTTTTTTCTAACAGTTTCTCTAAAATGTGCTCACTGCTGCTTTCCAAAGAAGTGACAATTCTTTTGCTGTAAGGTTGCTCATATGGTAGAAATCCACCTAATCAGATAGATTTGAAAACCAGCAAAGAACTATTTTCCTTGCTGCCTCAGAGCCATGTGTCTGGCTGGAAGGTCCCTGCAGATTAACGTGTGAAATTCAAGCCCTGGCACTGTAGTCTTTATTTAGGGAGTTGCAAATACTCACATACACACAGAGCAAGCATTCTGTGAGCATTACAGCAAGATCTCAAAGCATTCACAAATTAACTCTTACAACCCCCTCAGAGCCTTTCCTTCCTTTGTGTCATGAACATCTGATTAATATTGAGGACCTTTCAGGAATCTTTTTTTTTTTCCTCTTTAGGAAGAAACTTTTGTATCATGAACAATGCATCATCTTTGCTATCATCTCGTTTACTTCCAATAAGCCGGCATAAGAACCTGTTTACCCCAGGAGCATTGTCAGTAATTTCTTGTTAAAAATCAAAAAAATAACACTTCAGAGAAGGTAGAAGTAAATCTCTGCCTATCCTTTTGGCCAGGGTACCCCCTGCAGCTGCTTCTTATCACTCTATGATCCCCACAAAACCATACTAATACTCTTCTGCTTTCCTATAGGGAAGCACTGTTAATACACTGTGCACACTTTGCTCCAGCTTTGATAAATTGGCCCAGTTGCCTTGGGCAGTGGCTTTAGTCATTTCCAAATTTTACCTCTACAGAAGTTGCTTTCCAGAATCATAGATTGTCTAGATTGGAAAAGCCCTTTAAGGTCGTGGAGCCCAATCATTAGCCTAACACTAACAAGTCCTCAACTAAACCATATCCCTAAGCACTATGTCTACAGATCTTTCAAATATCTCCAGGGATGGTGACTCCACCAACTGCCCCGGGCAACCTGTTCCAATGCCTGATAACCGTTTCTGTGAAGAAATTCTTCCTAATATCCAATCTAAACTTCCCTTGGCACAACTTGTGGCCATTTCCTCTTGTCCTAAAAGAGGAATTGCCCCTTTCATGAAAACCAAGAGAATGCTCAGGCCATCCCAGATCTGAACAGTGAGGCTGTTCTGGAGCAATCACTTGCTGGCGGCAGTTTACTGCTTCCCATATAAGTTTGTTATTATTAACATTACAATTGTTTAATGCTGCATGAAGGTAGAAAAAAGGAGGCTTGCCACTACAACAGGTTCTTGTTACTGATTACTGATGAAATGCCACAGATGGGTGAGGCAAGTATTTCAGATCAGTATTGTGACCAATTTCCATTTGCCAAATACACTTTCTCTTTTGAAGCTGAAGTAGGGAGCCCAAGGAGGCCCCATTCTGCTTGGACTGGCTTGTGCCGGTACCAAGTCCCACGGTTGTGTCCTCCTGCTCAGGAATACAACCAAAACAGAAGGAACTGCAGGATTTGCTTTCCAGGGCTCCTGCAGTTCTTATCTCTAGAGGTTCTGACCAGGTCCAGGACTTTCATGCTGGGGTAGCAAAATTCAGTTTGCCTACAGCACCCTATAGACTGGTGGTGGTTTTGTGGGGCATGATTTAAAGATATTTTTATTCTTTCTTGACAGATGTATGGGTGAAGGCAGGGGTACAAACATGCTCCTTGGCAAGGGCATTCAAATACTCCCACAGTTATTTTTGTTCCAGTTTATATACCACCGCAGATGATTCTAGTGGGTCCCTTCTTCCCCATATGGTCACCCCTCCTAGTGACAGCATACCAGTGCCACATCACTATATTTTCTTCTGTTTTTCTTGTCCCACAATTTCTCTGAGCTGTCCTGCAAAGCACATACCTTCTCTTCAGGGACATTTAAAAAATCTTTCAGTGAAGTCATCCTTTCTCTTCCCAGGCTGGGAATGGGCTGCTCCTTTCTATGAGTATAGGGAAAAGCTGGGCGTAAGAGATGAGCATCACTTAGTTATCACACTAGAAGTATAAAAATTACATTTAAAAATTAGCCACAAAGCTGTGTAAGTTCAGGATCCCTGACAGCAGCCAACAAGGCAACAGCACACCTGCCCAGTTAAGAACTGTGCCTTTGAGGGCCCGTAAACTGTGAACAGTTTATTTGCATGCCGTGTCCTATTCATCCATCTTGCCAGAGACAGTGTGTATTTCTGCAGTGCCTTCCCTCCCATTTCTTTCCCTCCTCCCTTCCCTCTTCCTTTCCCTCTTCTCTCTTTCTTTTTCTCTTTCTTTTCCTCTTCCCTTTCCGTTGTCACTATGAACCCAAGTTCTCAAAGTGGCAATATAAGTGACAAAAATATACAATGAAATGACTAATGGGGATGGTAATGGATGTCACAGCCAGACTGACCTCCATATGCTTCTTTTCCCCCTGTTTTCCTCTCTGGAGAATATGATTTAAGTTTTTATCAAATGAACAGTTAAGATCTTCTAGTTTCAAAGAACAGTTTATTTCATAGTTGGATCTGCTATGACATTACTCAGTTTCTGAATATTGCAATTTTTCCCACAGATTACCTGTAATTTCCATGTATAAATTATACCTTACAAATGAAAATGTGGATTATTAATTTTCTACATATTAATTAAAAAAACAGTTTTCTAGACTGAGCATTGTAAGACTAAGGACTATAGTACTCGTTCTAATAGATAATTAAATCCACACATATAGATCTATTTCTGTATTGTGGAAGAATGATTTATGAACTTTCTCCTTCAGAAAAAAAACACATGCAGTAGGATCATTTGGGATTTTGGTGTCACTCTTTTCCTCATAGAGGTCAGTAGTACAAACCCCTGTGAAGTAAAAATATCTTTTTGTGAGAAAATCACCGCTCTAACTGCTTCTGGCTACAGACTTCATTAAAAATGCTACTTTTCATTTTACTTATTCTAGTCAGGTTAGTTATTTAACTGAAATAGATGGGTGGAAAGTAGAAAAAAATTCCAAAACTGCAAAGGGATCAACAAAGAAGAGCAACAAAACTGGTGAATGGTCTAGAGCACAAGTCTTATGAGGAGCGGCTGGGGAAACTGGGGTTGTTTAGCCTGAAGGAGGCTGAGGGGAGACCTTATCACTCTACAACTCCCTGAAAGGAGATTTTAGAGAGGTGGGGGTCTGTCTCTTCTCCCACATAACAAGTGATAAGACAAGAGGAACTTATCTCAAGTTGTGGCAGGGAATGTTTAGGTTGGATATTAGGAAAACTTGCTTCACTAAAAGGATTATGAAGCATAAGAACAGGCTGCCCAGGGAAGTAGTGGAGTCCCCATCCCTGAAAGCACTTAAAAGACATATAAATGTAGTGCTTAGGGACATGGTTTACTGGTGAACTTGACAGTTTTAGGTTTATGGTTGGACTTAATGATCTTAAAGGTGTTTTCCTACCAAAAGGATTCTATGATTCTCTGATTGTAAGAAATTAACTTTCAAACTGAACTGAGCTGCCACAAATGCTATCTCCTCTTAATGCAGATGCACTTTGGTGCATTTTTAAAGTCTGATTGGCTTTTACATAATACTTTCTTTGATTAAAAAGAGATGTAGGTCGGAAAACTGATATTGTATAGAATCTTCACTACTGGCTGTCGCTATTTCCTTACTTTTATGACTGATAACGGATGTTTTACAGAATCAAAGGATGGTAGGGGCTGGAAGGGACCTGTGGAGTCCAACTAGTCCAGCCCTCCTGCTAAAAGCAGGTTCACCTGGATCAGGT